>JAJJWW010016409.1:0-24336 GCA_023531295.1 Papaver armeniacum | reverse complement strand
CTTCAAGAGGTCTTCACCAGTTAACATCTCCACAAATTGGATTCTTCGACTGAAGAAAGCTGTTCCAGTTGACATAACAAGCACATGAGAGGAAAAATCAAGAATATGAGAGGAGAAATCATTATGCTATCGATCCATTGTGTGATGCTCTATGCAATGTATGTGTAAGGCTTCCCACGCTAAACCATAATTACATTCATAACATGATACGGCGCAGCGGCAACGATTTGAAATAAACCGACACGCGGAGAATCCACTCCGGTAAATAAGACCCAAATATGATAATCAACTCCAATCCAGGAGCAAAGACGACGATAATGACTCTAATCCAAGAGTTAATCAACAATCAATGGTATTAACCAAATAACATAACAAATTCATTAATCAATATAATCCAAGCTGAAAGTTAATCCAAGCTGAAGATAAAGTTACAATGCAAAGGCTATATATAGCCCGTAATATATTATTCTCATAACACAAGATAAATCTAAACAAGAAAGTAATTATCCTAATAATTAAAATTCTCAAAGACAATTTGTCATTTTCTTACAAATAAGTCTAGATTTAGCAGATTTGATGTATAGTTGTCCAAAATGGCAAAATCTAAAAATTCGATCAGATCAAATGTCGTAAAACCATCTCAGTCCACTTCTTTAAAGGATTTCTATTTACAATTTTTTAGCATTTAAATGAGAAACAGTTTTTCTTTAAAGAAAATGGTTACCATATTTGCTATATAAATCGATAAAGGAGATAAATCATTTTCAGCAAAATCACCCGGTATGAACTCATAGAAAGGCATTTCCTTTGAGAGGTCTTGATCAATTTCTCTGCTAGTCACAATCTCCTACCATGGGGAATCTGTAAAATTCACCACAAGTAAGCTTAACTATACATTCATAAGTGTACGGTGAAAAAAAAAAATAGAGAGACAACTAACCTCAAGTGCATCTGATATTTTCAATAACCAAACACACAAATGAGGATAGAATCTCACATCATCCTTTACACTGTTGCTGATTCTGTGTAATGGAGCAGGAGAAACTTCGAGCTAAGAAAGCTTTTCAAGCTGGCAAAAATTAAACCATGAGAGGAGAAATCATTATGCTATCCAATGTGATCTCTCCAAGGTATTTGTAAAGCTTCCCATAGAAGCCAAAAACTACATTACGTAACAACAATAACCCATTTCCGATCAGATCTGTAAGAGGTTTGTCTAAATCGCAGTGGTTTCTCCCCGTTTCATTCTCTCACTTTTCTCCTCTTTTTTTAAAACCTAGGGTTTTGTTTTTATAAGGCAACACAAGAATGTAATTGTATTGGGCTGGCCCGGAATAGTCACCCTTTATGCACGATGTTCATTGATGGTTTAAATGGTTGGCCCGTAACATCGTTTGTAGCGCCTAATCATTAGTCTCCCATTCTTGCTGGTTGCGACTCATAACAATGACTGCTGCAGGGATCAATAAAATCAAAATGCTTTTCTAGTCAACATGGGTGACACTAGGGAGGTTAACTCAATGCTACTCCCTCCGTTCCAATTTAGATGATGTTGTAGAGTTTTTCACGCAGTTTAAGAAACATCAAAGAGAATAATTTTTTTCCAAATCTGCCCATATTAATACCTTTCTAAAAATTTAAACCTCCTAGTTTTTTGTTTCTAGATTCCAGCATAAATTATGAATCCCCATGTAATTCCACTTGGGATGACCAAATATCCTAAGATGATAGAGAATAGATTTAAAATCTTAAATTAGATTAAGTATCTCTCACTGATAAGGCCCCTTCCTATGCACATGCCAAAAAAATGGTGTTTGGCATGCCAGGTGGCATGCCAAACCATTTGCGCCACTATGGGGAAACCGCTGAGCGATCGAATCCCCTAGCGAGTGATATTGACAATATCGCCAGGCGATAAAGTCTTTATCGCCGGCGATATTGTCAATATCGCTTCGAATTCACTATATCGTTTGTCGATATAATCAATATCGCCACCGTTCGAGTTTCGCCGCCTATAAATACCGCAACTATACTCCCACCTCTTCTAAACTCTTCTCAATTCTTCTTCCAAAACCTTCAAAACCACTGATTTTCTTTAAACTTTTGTTCTCAAACGATTATCTTAAATGAGAGATATGGAGAGAAAAAAGAAACAAAAAGGGAAAGCATCTACTAGTACCCCGTGCAAAGGGAGTAAGTTTTGTTGTGGATACAAATTATGAGTTTAATAATGTTAGACTAGTAGCCGGTGAAGGTGTATTCTCTAATCACCTTTCGATAATGAGGGCGATGTAACGCCATACATCTAAGAGGTGGATGGACCGAGTTACGTAGAATTTTTGAATTACTTCCCGGTGCTGTTCAAGAGAGAGTGAGAAGATATCCTTGGCGACATCTATATCAAATACAACCTAGAAACCACAGGACTCAAGGTGTTCAAGTTATATTAGAACGATGGTGGAAGACTACAAACACGTTCTTTTTCAAGGACTTTGAATGCGGTAAGTCGGTCTTTTTCTAGTTATTTAATTTTTAGATTATGTGTTTTGTTTCATAAAAATCAACAAATTCTAATTATGAATAATTATTGTTAATAGGAGTTACACCGATAGATTTATACATGTTAACCTAATTCCATGCCAAGGGAACTTAATTCCATTTAATAGACTAAAGTGGGTATCGAAGATAGATGGAAAGAAAGACTTCCTTTATACTCAAATGAATTAGGAGGAAATCCTACACATAGACAATTAAAAGCGTATGGGTTGAAGGTGTCTGGGTTGAAAAGTTTTTCCAAATAAGTTATCTTTGTAAGAATGAATGAAAACAGGGAAGCTGGTAATCAATATTTGATCCCCGACCATTTTGAGGAGCTAGAACGTCTGTTTGTATTGTGGACACTGGGGCCAATGTCTGTTTCAAATGCTAGCTCAGTAGTGTTAATTGGGTTTCTCGAAGCATTAGAAGATTTAGAGCAAGCACCAACATATGATTGGGGGACTGCGATTTTATCAGAGATTTACATTGCCCTAAGTGATAATTCGACGTGTGATAAAGATAGTTTTAATGCTTTCTGGGGAGTTCGGAGGTAAGAACCAATCTTTTTCACATTATGTATTTATTTGTCATTTTTATATGGAAAACTTATTAACCTGCTGAATGTTATTATTTTCAGTATTGGTGGTATACATATTTCCGTGTTTCGGAACCTTGTCTTAAGAATTATACGAATGTATTTCCGATCATACGAAAGTATGATTCTGAGAATTGGGAACCTGCACAGATTGAAGATGGTCAACATAATTTGCTATTGTTCATAAGATTCAGCAGTTGAGTAGAACAAGCCATAACCTTATCTCACGGCCATATGAAGCGTGCACGAGTTCCAAGAAGAACTAGGTCAGACAATGGTAGAGTTAAGCCTTAAAAGGATGGTGTTATACAACCCTATTTCTGAGAAGGGTGTTTGGTATTATGGTGAAAGACAGCTTCTTCTGTTGCAAGGGATATCGGTGATAGCTGTCAACCCTTATCCCAGTACAGATGTTTCAGCAGACGATTACTTCAAATTGATAAGAGAAGGTCATCATTGGCAAGAAGCTAATGCATTGATCCGGGAGCCGATGGACAGAAATGAGTACCTATCTTGGTTTAATACTATTTTAGCCGTTGGATGAAGATCTGATGAGCGATTATCATAGTACCGAGCGATAGCTTGACTGTCGCTGTCGGCCGAATGACCATCGAACGATCATTTGACCATCGAGCGACGAAGACTCTATCGCTCGCTGGAAACTCTGTCGCGTATGCCTATATGCCAAAAATAACATATTGGCATATGAGTTTGGCAGTTTGGCATACCCATAGTGGGTGCATATATGCCAAATACCATGTTTTGGCATGTGCATAGGAAGAGGCCTAACAAGGGCAATGAATGTTATGTTGT
This sequence comes from Papaver armeniacum, assembly GCA_023531295.1. Lineage (NCBI taxonomy): Eukaryota > Viridiplantae > Streptophyta > Magnoliopsida > Ranunculales > Papaveraceae > Papaver > Papaver armeniacum. The sequence continues at coordinate 20,390 of JAJJWW010016409.1, read as the reverse complement.
GATTCCAAAGCAGGGGTAAATCAGTGAGAATTTAGAGAAAATAGTTAAACTCTCATCTATTTTGGAACATACAAAAAACCCTAAAACATCATCTAAAGTGGAACGGAGGGAGTATTACCTTACTCATTCTTATCCATTTTTACTTTTTACTCCCCTTTTATTTACATCAGTATATTTGACTAGAATTTTGTTTGCATAAAGCGTTTTGTTTCTCATATTCATTGATAGATCGTGAGCAATGGTGTCTATCTCAGCATCGAGCACAGGGTAGCAGTAAATTCATCAAAACAGAGGCTTTCGGTTGTTGCATTTCATTCAACTAATTTAGACACCCAGATCTAGGCCCTGCCCACAGCTTGATCAATCCCCAACATACCAGTACTGTTCCGTAGAGAGACTTGTGGAGACTATGGAGACATACTTTAAGAACTTGTTTGCCCGGAAACTTGATGCCAATTTTCAGTCCAGTAATTGTTGCCAATTTTGAGTGAATTTGTGTTCTACCCACGTTTAAATTCAGGTCAGGGATGGACCCAGGATTTCTCTTGGTGTAGGGCTGGATTGTCACTAATTTACAAGGCGGCCGGAGGCCGTGGAATTTGTTTTGAAAATCTGATAAATGATGTGCAGTTTACATCCACAAATGAAATACTAAGTAGATAGATAGATATTAAAAATTAAAACGATAAAAATCATTAACAAGAAGTGATCATGGATTAAAAAGTATATTTTATGGAAGAGAAATGAAAGACAATTATATTGAGAGAAAGCTTTTTTTTCTACCCATAGATTAAAATTTATATCAAATGGGCTAAATATTATCTTATCACTGGGCTAAACATAGATGTTTTTTTGGGGACTACTCAAAAATGGTGGGGGACTACTCTCCATTTTTTGGGGTGGATATTAGAAGTAATATTGAGTCACCCCTTATCTAAGTTTTTTTTAATACCAAACTTTACCCTTGGTAATTAAATTAGTTAGTGTAATGATTAATTAGTGAGGTTAGATTAATTAGTTGGGTGTTTTTAAAAGAATAATTTTTGAAGAAGAAGATTTTTTTTTTTTTTTTTTTTTTTTTTTTGTAAGATGATTGATTTGGAAATAAGGGTTTTGGGTACTTAGATATACTTCAAATTTACTTAATCTTGCTTGAATTGGCATAACCTTTCGAAAAATGAAAATTTTATAAACTGATTTCGGGTATGACAGTAGAGTTCGGCTACGAAATCTAAAGAACGGGTAGTCGAACTCTTCTTCTAGTGTAGTTCGTTTAAAGACACAGGTCCCGAACTCATCTTTAATGGAGTTTTTGCTTTCAGAGAAAAGTTCGGTTAGGAAAAAATAAATTCGAGGTAACCGAACTAAAAGTTCGGCTAGGAAAAAAAAGTTGCGACGTAACCGAACTTAAAGTTCGTCTAGGAATTTTTTTGCAACGTAACCGAACCAAAAATTCGGCTAGGAAAAAAAAAACTGCGATGTAACCGAACTTTTTTCTGAAAAAACAAACTCCATTAAAACTAAGTTCGGCAATCTGCGCCTAAAAACTTTGTTTTTTCGAAATAACCTAACTTTCCTTCATGTTATTCGTTTCCATCAGGTTCGGCTAGTTCGACAAAATTTTTCCCAAAATTCCTAGACGAAGTTGTCCCTGCAACTTCCATTTTCAACTCATTTTGACGATTAATTCTCATTTTTTCAACCAAAAACGAATGAAAAATAATGGGTTTGTTATAATTTTGATTTTTATTTTGTTAATGATTTAAATTAAGCTATATATAGAGGTGGCGGCGGTGGTGGTCGGTGGTGGTGGTAGCGAAGGTGGTAGGTGGTGGTCGGCGGTGGTGATGGGAGGAGGTGGTTATTAGGTTGGTTTTAAATGGAATTAGGTTAAGGGTAGGTTGGTCATTTCTACACTTTAGGATACCCCTTATAACTATAGGGTAGATATTCCTATCACAAAGTAATCCCCATCATTTTTGAGCAGTCCCCAAAAAACGGTTCTAAAAATACATCTAAGGAGTTGAAATTTTCAACAAATTTCAGTACAAAATAGAATTTTCAACATAAAATACATCTAAAATAGAATTTTCAGTACAAATTTCAGTACAAAATAAAATACATCTAAAATAGAATTTTCAACAAATTTCAGTACAAAATGTTTCTTGGGCCAGATTTAGGGACGAGTTATAGCCCAGGTTAGCCCCTTTCTAGGCCCGTCCCTGATTCTGGTCTCTGGACCCGATGCTTAATTCTGGTCTCTGGACCTGATGCTATGGAACAAATAAATGAAGAATAATGGCACACACGAAGTGAACCAAAGCTGCTTTTTATTAATAGCAACACATCCAGTACATAACATACCCGACTCGACCACTTTTACATAATAGAAAAGTAAGAACATACCCTAGTTTTCTCATGTTTTCGGATGTTTTGCAAATTATGTACTCAAAATAAATAAATAAAGCATCTCAATTGGTGTACAATGCAATTTTCATTGCATCTGGTGTGCAATTTCACTACGTTGCAACAATTTCATAGTAAACTTTCAGTGCTTTGTATTTTCAATTAGTTAGCATTTGAATGAAGATCTTTTCAAAAAGAAGAAAATGATCATCATATTACTTAAATCAATTAAGGAGATAAATCATCTTCAACAAAACCATCCAGATTTAACTTTTAGATAGCCATTTCCTTTAAGTTATCTTGCTGAGTTTTTCTGGCATTGACCACATCCTTCCATTGGAATCTGTCAAATTCATCACAAGTGACCTTAGCTTAACATTCATATGGTTAAAAACAAAATAAAATAGAAATTTGTATAGAGATACAACTGAGAATTTACCTAAACTGTGTATGAGATTTGCTGAACAAATACATATATGATTAAACTATATCTCTCATTCTTTCTAACAGTGTTCCTCAAGCTATTAAAAAGAAGAAAAGCTACTCAACTGAAGGAATCTATTCAATCTGCAAAAACAAAACCATGAGAAGAGAAATCATAGTGCGATAGAACCATTGTGTGATCTCCAGGGTATGTGAAAGGGTTCCCATACAAAACCAAAATTACTACAACAACAATTCATTTCTGATCAGATCTAAGAGATTTGGTTAAACACCGCCAACATCACTTGTCTCTCCCTCTTCTACCTTTGGTTTTATAGACCAAGACACACAAACATGTGATTTACTGAAATATCCTTCAAACCTAACGGGTGATTAGATACCAAAAGCCAAAAGTCAATTCTAATTAGGAGTCATAAGCAAATACAATTTGCTTCACGAAAAAAATTAATTTTTTATTTTTGGGATAATTGGAGTATAGTACTCAAGTTTTGACCAACACTAGGCTTTGGTCTAACATTTGTCCAACATTAGGGCTTGGTACCTGGACTGGACGTTGACCCTCATTGACCACGTCAACTGATGAGGTGTTCTATTTACCGTCAATTAAATACTAAATTACTAAAATGATTTAAACTTTCATAACAATGGCAAACCAAGTCCCTAACGGATTAATTTATGGCACGTGTACGCTTATTCATAGATCTTGTACCATCTTCTCCGGAATGAAAGAAAATCCCTAAAATTCCATCAACATCTTCAGAATACCTGATTGTCATAATTCAGATACCACATTCTCCAACGATAATCACCTCCGGATCATACAATAAAAGTAAAAGTTGTAAAAACCCATGTACAGATGATCAGTAGCAACCATTTTTTAACTTAAATCAAAGCTAAATTGAAAATTTGTTTTCTTTCTTCTTCTCTTCACCTCCTCCCATCAACCGTAACCTCCATTAAAACTCAAAATTTCATCATCTTCGATTAATCGACGATTCGAAAATTAATCAAGTGTAGTGTAATGACTTATATGAGGTATGTTTTGAAAATCCAGTTACGATTTGATATATTTTGTTCGATTTAAGTTTAATTTCTATCAAAAATTAGGGTTTTAGATGAAAATTAAAATTGAAATTTCTGGGTTTATGTGAGTTACGGTTGATTTTAACTCAATTACGAACCGTAACTGGAGATTTTGATGTTGTTACGGTTGGTAATAGTTCGATTACCAACCGTATGATCTTATATCTGAGAATTTTCTTCAATTACGGTTGGTAACCATTTTAGTTTACGAACCGTAACTCAGTTACGGTTGGTATCGAGCATTTGGTTACCAACCGTAACTCAGTTATCAATTATGAGGGTTAATTTGTCAATTCCAGTTTTTTTTTATAAGGGACACTTGAATTATCATGTAATGACCCTTTTTGTCCTATTACAATACCGTCCCTCTAATAAACCATGCCGCCCCTATAACAGGCTTGTTTCTAAAATCGAACAATACATCTAACATAAAAATCTTAACAGTAATAAAAATAGATACCCAAAAAAAAAATAATCAAACATAGAGTATTAGACATTTGATCGAAAAAACTCTGAAAAACCACAGTAGAATCATTGATGTGCAATTGAATATGGATACTCAAACGTTTTAAAATAGAAAATTAAATTTTTGTGTCTTGACCATTTTCTAGATGCAAGTTCCTTTATTACAATCCATACATTTATTGAGAACTTATAGAAAAGCAAATTTAATTACATAGATAGAGAATGCCCAGTGCCCTGCAGTTTGAATTTTCACATGAAGATTCAGAAAGAAGCAAATTGGAGGAGAACAATTTACTTAATGAAGGACAGAAACATCGAAACATGGGATTTCAATCATCAGCAAATTGGCCAACTGTCTTAAGTGAGAGGATAAATCATAGTGCTGGTAGATTCTAGGTGGATGAGAGGATGTTCCCAATAATCCATTTGACCAAATCGAAATGAAATAGCTTCCTTCTAGATATTACAGATTCAGATCAGATATGAGGCGGAAAACGGCGAAGTTATAGTTTTAGTGAGTGAGATATAAGAGAGTGTAGGTTTATAAAGAAAACCCTAGAGTGTGGTGTGCCCTCGTCAAGAATTTCACTATAGCACAACTAGAGGCCCACAGAACTAGCCCGCTCCACATATGCATTGTGATCCACAGAACTAGCCCGCTCAACATATGCAAGTGACCTAGAACGTCCTACTAGCCAAAGTTTACCACATAGTCTAAAACTTGCAGGATCACCAAGATTTACCTCGTCATGTAATATCCGCCTCTAAATTCAGATATCTCTGATCTACAGCTTGTCCATGTGACCCAACATATGTTTTGGGAATCAAAATCTATCCGGCGAACCAATGTCTACCAAAATGACCAAAAAATTTTCTAGCGCACAGTGCCACCTGACACCTATGGAACTACAAAATATTTGGTGCTAGCTTGAATAATATATATTCTCTTGAAACCAACCTCTTTCATTTCATTATTTTTGTAGCACCCATCCATGACCATTCAAACAAGAAAATACAGGTAACAAAAACAAGAACATGTAACACTCTCTAAACAGATTTGTGTATGAAACATGAAGCAGTAAACTAGTACGTAATAAATTGAGTAATGAAAATGGGAGACTTTCAGCTGAATATAAAAGCAACTCAAGGAACATTTTGCAGTGTGCCAAAATTTTATATCGGGGTAGTAATCTCTCTTTCCGATAACATGTGGGCATAAGACATATAGTTTGCCCATTAAAATAACCATTTGCATCACCTTACCATTCATATCTAAAGATGAAGAAGAATTTCATTGTTTGGTCATCTTTAAATTTTGGAACCCCACAAATTACAAATAATTGTCACCATTCTCAAACATGATTTTATGTGGAGTTATGTTTGGATTGTAAGTCTGAGTTCAATTAAAAGGATCATGTATTCTGAGTTAGAGTGAAAAGTCTGAAGTTGGAATCTAGACATACTTGCTATTGAACATTTATATAGTCTAACAATACATAATATTTAGACATAGAGTATTACATAAATGAGCCAAAAATGAAAAACAAAAAACAGAAATCAATTGAATCTGAAAACTCTAAAGTTTTACAAAATAGATGTTTCCCAATTCTTTCTAGCTTGCATATTGTTTTTTAGAATCCAGACTTTAATTCAGAATTTATAACAAAAACCAAATTCATAGACAGATAATTCCGCCGTTCAGTTTGAATCTTTACTTCAAAGATTCATAATCAACTAAGCAAAGAAATAAGATGAAAAAGAGAGACGAGACCACGAGATTTATGCAACAGATTGATAGTTTCGTATCCGAGGACCAAAAACATCAAAGATGAAATTTAAATGTTTCTATTTCAACAGAAGAAACGAACCCAGTTATCATTTCCTCTACGACGCAACCCCTCCCCGGGTAATCTTCACTCCTTCCGTCTTTACTTTTTGAGAGGATAAATCATAGTGCACGATAGATTCTAATTGGATTTTGGATCTTCCCAATAATACATTCTTAACTGGAGAAGAATCAGATGATCAAAACGAGAGAGCCTTATTTGGATAAGATGGGAGATTGAGAACAGAAACGAAAACGGCGGAGCTTAGTTTGGTTTCAATGAGATCTACAATGAGCTTAGTTTGGTTTATAAAAAAAACCCTAAAGTGTGTGGTGTGCCCTAATCACAGAACTAGCCCCCCCTTATCAAGAGTAACAACATCAAGGCCCACAGAACTAGCCCCCCTGGACATAAACCAAAGAACTAGTCCCCCCGCATGACCTTTATTAAATTCTTATGAAGCAACTTGTTTATGTTTTCTGATTTTTGTTTTCTCAATTTCACTTTTTCTTCTTAATTCTCTGGGTATTCATACGTTTAGGTCCGATCATCAGCACTCAATTTCCATATTCTCCTTCACTGATTTCCTATGATTTTCATACTACCTTAATTGTCGCCATGGGAACTGGAGCATCATTCTTCATGTCTGTTTACCTTTACAGTTCTACCACAAACCAAATCACCAAATGCTTCTGGTTATCTCTTTCCCTAATCTATGTATGTCTCTCTCTTTTCACTTTGAAAATTATGTTTAAAGCCTACATCAAGAGTGACAGGATTGTGAAGCAGCATTTGAAAGATTACTCGAAAAGATGGTTGCAGAATTTTGGTAGCAATTACAAATGTCAAGTGCTGAAGTGAGGAGGAGGGTCTTTTCTCTGTTTTGGTGATGGACTGATTATTAGAATGGTAAGTGAGCACTGATTCAGTGTTAGATTGATGTTAATTGACTGGTATGGAAGACTGATGAGATGATTAGGTTATTTTGTGAAGGAGATGAGATGATTAGGTTATTTTGTCAAGGATTTAGACATGTTTTGTTGTAAGTAAAATCTTGGATTAAATAGATCTATATGGTGGATCTAGGATTTTTGTTCAGAACTTTAAGCTGGTAGTATTATTGAAATTGAATTTCCTGGTGGTTATTAGATTTGAATGTCGTTTCTGCACATGTTCAGTTTCTTGAATTGTATTGGTATAATTCGAGCGGCATACGGGAACTAATTGTTTTGCTTTTGTTACGGGAAAAACTACATAATAATTTTTGTCCTGAAAATTGAATAATTTTGTGGTTGAATTGGATTGAGTTCAAAACATTATGTATTAGAGTAGGTGGTGAAATTGGGTAAGCCACTGTTCTATGAGATTCGGGAAAAACCAAAGAACACTTTAATATTAGCTAAGAAATGTAACAAAGATAATATCTAATCTATTACACCCCCTTAGTCGGAGAGCGGGAAAAGAGCAGACGCTCGGACTAGTACTAAACGAGTAAATAGTTGTCATGGAAGGTCCTTGGTAAAGATATCAAAGATATTGATTTTCCAAGGGGATGTGCAGGACATGAATTTCACCAATACAAACTCGATCACGAACAAAATGTATGTCAATTTCTACATGTTTGGTGCGCTGATGCTGAACAGGATCACCAGACATATAGACTGCACTGACATTATCACAATATAAGATAGTGGCACGTCGTAGAGGTAGGTGGAGCTCGAGAAGTAAGTTCCGGCCAAGTAGTTTTACGCAACTGCGTTTTGCCACTCCCCGATATTCACCAGCACTTGAGCGAGACACGATAGTTTGCGCTTTGAAGACTAGGAAACTAGGTTGTCACCTGTGAAAGATGCAAGAGCTTAAGTGGAACAAGCGTGAATCCGGACAACCCGCCCAATCGGCATCAGAATATGCAAGAATCCAAGAATAAGCAGAGAGCGACATGAAATAAACCATGATCCAGGTACCCCAAACATAACGAAGGATCCTCTTAAGGGCCTGCATGTGAGGTTCCCTAGGATCATGCATAAACAAACATACCTGTTGAACAGCATAAGAGATATCCGGTCTAGTGAAGGTGAGGTACTGAAGAGCCCTTCACCAGGCTTCTAGTGAAAGAGTAGCATCCTCTATTACAGGACCGGACGTTGCACTAAGTTTCGATTGAGTGTCAACAGTGTAGCCACTGGATTGCAAAGGTGTCATGGATGCACGTGCAATAATATCCTTTATGTAAACGAACCGAGACAAGTAGAGGCACAAGAGGTGCGACGAAATGAAGATGCCTAAAAAATGATGCAAAGTGGTCCAAGGTTAGTCATGGAAAACTCTCGTTTCATCAAAGTAATAAAGTTGCCAAGAAGTTTATCAAAGATTGGCCGTTAAAATAATATCATCAACATATAGGAGTAAGTATGCTTGTCTCGGATCCAGACCGGTAGACGAAGAGAGATGGATCACATACACTACCCTTAAAACCACAATTTGTAATAAACTTGAAAAATGCCGGAACCATGCACGAGGTGCCTGCTTTAGACCATATAGCGACCGATGGAGTCGACAAACGTGTCGGGATGATCAGGGATCAACAAATCCAGAGGCCGATGCATGTACATTGTCTCGGTTAAATCCCCGTGGAGAAAAGCATTCTTGACGTCTAGCTGATGTATAGGCCAAGAACGTGAAGCCGCAATCGTAAATGCACAAATTTAATAGTAGCCGGTTTGACAACCGGACTAAACGTTTTCAAAACAGTCCACACCAATCATTGATTTGCCATTCGCAACTAGGCGAGCCTTGTGACGCCAGTAGTGAACCGTCGGCATGAAATTTGTGGCGAAAAATCCACATCGACCGAATAACATGTGCATCCCGTGGCCGTGGAACAAGCTCCCAAGTGTGTGTTTTCAACATTGCATTATATTCATCTAGCATGGCCGCATTCCAGTTAGGGTCCCTAAGTGCATATAGGTGAGAACGGGGCAATGGAGAGATTTTTTATTTGACCGGACATAGAGATTGAGTTTGTGATTGGGGCGGAAAATGCCACGAGAGGCCCTAGTGACCAGGACGAGTAGGAGGTAGGACAAAATGGGGCCAGTAATGATAAGAAGGAATCAAGTGATTGTTTGAGAGATCTCGAGAAGGAGAGGTAGATGGAGTAGAGGATGTAGTAGCGGAAGGAGAAGTTGGCGCCGTAGGTGTACGCCTTGTGTGGAGGAGTGTAAGGAGTAGACTGTTCGACCGCAATATTGTGGGCCGGGCTGGTAGATGTAGTAGCGGAAGGAGAAGTGGGTGTTGCTGACGGGTAAGAGAGCTTGTCAGCTAGAGGATGGTGGATGGGCGAGGGAGGAGAATCAGACTCTGCATGACTGGCGGGAGTGGAGGTGGTGAAAGGGAAAACAGTTTCGTCAAAAGTGACGTGTCGAGATATGATGATTTTATGAGTGGCGAGATCAAGACAACGATAACCACGATGATTGATAGGAAAACCAAGAAAGACACATTTAGTAGAGCGAGGAGCAAGTTTGTGAGGTGTAGTGGAGGAGAGATTGGGATAACAAAGACATCCAAATATACGAAGGTGATCGTATGTAGGTTGGCGTCCATAGAGAGCAAAAACAGGAGAACCAAAATGGAGAATTTTGGTGGGAAGAATATTGTGAAGATAGACAGCCATGTTAAGAGAGTCGGCCCAATATTTGGAGGGAATGGATGCGTGAGACATAAGAGTACGAGTAATGTCATTGACTCGACGGATCATACGCTCACCTTTGCCGTTTTGGGAGGAAGTTTGTGATTTGGGATCATCGAAAAACAAAACCATTTGCATGAGCAAAATTATGAAAAGAAGAGTTATCAAACTCACGACCCAAATCACACTGAAAACTTTTGATATCACGCTCAAATTGAGTTTTAACAAAAGAATGAAATTCCAAAAATTTGGTGTAAACTTGAGATTTGAACTTTAAAGGATACACCCATAGAAAATTTGTAAAATCATCTAATAATATCGTAATACCGATAACCCGTTTCAACATGTAATGGACATGTTCACAAGTCACTATGAATAATATCAAAACGAGCAAAAGTTTTGGAATTAGATTCAGAAAAGGGTAATCTAACATGTTTGCCAACTTGACATGAATGACATAGTTTAGAGCAAGATCTTTTATTACATGAAATAAAACTTTTGGTGCGAAGAACATCTAAGATAGCTTTGCCGGGATGGCCAAGACGATTATGCCAAACATCTAGCGAACAAACGGCAAGAGAAATAGGCCGAGGCAGGCATGTAAAGGGAGGATAAATGACAGGCTTGGTGATAGGATAGAGTTCTCCAGGTCTGTCACATCGAAGGATAGTCTTCTTCAAATCGGATCCTTCACGAGAGAAACCCGGATGGGTCAAACTCAACAGAAACATGATTATCGGTGGTGAACTTACGAACAGATACTAAGTTTTTTATAATGTCGGGGGCAACAAGAGTATCTTTAAGTCAAGGAGACGATATGGAAGGTGTATAAACTTAGTACCACTAGCCATAATCGGAATGCTATTGCCATTGCCAACTAGAAAAGAACGAACATTTCTAGAGTTTGAGACAATGTAGCGTACCTTGATTTGCAGTAAGATGTGAAGTGGCACCTGTCAATGTAGAAATCATCGTCGGATGATTGGAGACTCATAGAACTATAAGCTTCAAAGAATATCCTCCGGGTGGAGAGATTCGGTAGTAGAGTGAAATAAGCTTGACCGCGACCGATCCAGGAGTGACTTACCACGTTGCATACGTCTATTGTTGTGGGAAGTCATTTGTTGTTATATGGTCGACGAGTTGAAGAGGGAGATTGCCAGGCGGGAGCTGTAGGATACGGACAGGGTGGTACTGACCAGTAAGGCTGCCAGGGAGGATGGTAGTTAGGAAGACGAGGATAGCCGGCAGTGTTATACATGGTTGGTGTTGGCAGGAGAGGTGACCGGGGTCGCTACACCATGTGTTGAGTCATTGCCGTTGGATGGAGCACGAGGACCACGCCGTCCATTGTTGTTGGATTTGTTTGGATGCTGATCGGTATGGTTCATAACAGCAGCAGCCAGCGCTGTTGGAGGAGATGGTAGGGTTTGCTAAGATCGACGAATCTCTTCCGTTCTTGGCTGGGATCTGGCAGTATCAAAACTGGGCATAGATTGCTGAATGAAGGAGGCAACAGTATTGTATTCCTCCGGAAGACCATTGACAAGTTGGATAACCAATCTCTTGTCATTCACGGGGAAATCAAGGTCACGTGATCGATCGGATAACAATTTAAGTTTATCACAGTAATCATCAACACTAGTGCAATCAGTGAATTTGAGATTAACGAACTTACTTTCAAGGGTTGCGGCTCGACTTCCTTTATTGTCTTGAAAGAGCTTCTTAAGATGATCCCAAATTTCTTTAGAAGTTTTGCCTGATTTGAGAACTGTGAGCATCAGATCTTTGGCCATGGTAGAGAACATCCATTGGCGACAAAGGGCATCGAGTTGTTTCACCCAGTATCGTCATCCGATCCTTAGGTGTTGTAGTTCCGTCAATAAGGAAGAGAAGGTGTGATCTTGAAGATGAAGTTCGAATAAAAATACCCATGAAGAATACTCATCCTGTTTGATGTTTAGGAGAATGGGAATAAGGGTTTTGATGTTGGTAACATCAAATGCCGGATGTATTGATTTCTTTTCACCATCCATTGAGTTTTGGTTAGAAAGATTAGAAGAAGCGATGGATCGAGTTTAGGCTGATACCATCTTGGATAATGGTTAAACTACCATGAATTGTTTTTCATTCCATTCGTTATTAAATAATACATAGAGTATCTTGAGTATACTCGACTTAATGAGAATAATACAAAATATTATCTAAGAAAGGTAACAACATAATATCTAATCTATTACTTTGAACTTTGGAACCCAAAATTAGAAATAATTGTTACCATTTTCAAAGAGGATTTTCTTTTTTAAAATACTTTGTGTGTGGAGTTATGTTTGGATTGGAAGTCTGTAAGCCTAGGATCATATCATATTCTTCATTTTTCTTAGTACTTACTACCAGTACTCTTAGCTAAATGAGATCCGGTGAAAAGTCTAAAACCCGTCGTTGTACTCAATGATAACTAGAGATTCCGCAACAGGTTTTCGGTTGTGAACAAGTACTCGAATCTTCCTATGAACAGGTTTGTACTGCAATATATAATATACCCGAGTAGCTTTACTTCATCTTTCGACATTGTTTTGTGATCTTGTCTATGTGAACCAAAAATCTGTCTTGTGACCGAACACTCAAAAAATTTCCGGAGATTCAACATCACCGATATGACCCAAAATTTGTCTCATAACTCAAATTAGGATATTTGAGCCGGGTTCCAAAGTTGCTTAATGACTCAGGAATGGGTGCTAAGTGCTACCCATAACTCTTTCATATTCTCATCTATGTACTCGTACTCAATTCCTTTGATTTTGAGTGCCCATACCACTATGAGAGAGTAGGGACTTCCTAGTAGCTTTACTTCATCTTTCGCCATTGTGTTATCCTGCACTATATACCTTCTTTGCTCTCACTCCGGCTACTTTGAACACCTTATTTATACCATCACTATTCTCATCGACCGGACTAGTGAGGAAGCTTCATTTGTCCGTCTAATTTGACCAGATGAAATTCTGGAGCTGAATTGAAAAGAAAATTTCTACTTGTGCAGATGCCTTGAACAAATTTTTTTATCCTTCTGAAGACTGGAAATAGACATATGGATGAGTAATTGACCTTCTAATTAACGTAAGAAATGACCTCAATGGGATGGTTACTTCACTGCATTAACCAGGGAAGGGATCACAGGAACTCCACATTAGCAGTGCCAAGCCCTTGATGCGCCCATCTAGGAAACAGGAAGACACCATAATTTGAGATCTCAACTCTTATTCATTTTGAACAAAAACCTAAACCTTCAAACAGCTAACGGGTACTGTATTTCACTTAAACGTCCAATCAATAACCATCAAACCCATGATCAAATATCTTGCACACATCTCAATCCTTTATAAGACTACTAACATTTCTAGAATTAACAAGTACTATTCAATACATTGATTAAGATAAAAATCTTACGATAACAACTAATGACTGAGAATAACAACAGATCCGGAAATTGGAGATCCAGGAAGATCATATCATATTATGTAGACACATAGTATTACATATTTGATAGAAGAAAATTTAAAAACAACAGTACCTGTAGGATATTCCCAATAATCCATTTGAGAAGGAAATCAAGATGAAAGAGCTTCTGTAGGATTATAGAGATTCAAAACAGAGAGGAGACGAAAGCGGCGAAATAGTGTAGTTTGGTTAGGGAGATATAGATGGAGAGTGTATCTGGTTTATAAATGAAACCCTAAACTGTGTGGTGTGCCCCTAATCCCGATCAAGGGTAAGAAAGAACTTCAATATATCACAACAAGAGGCCTATAGAACTAGCCCGCTGGGATTTAAATTTTTATAACCCTAAAATGCATGTTGAATTTACCCTGTAAATGTTAATTGTTGGTAAGTATTCCGAATTCAAATCTAATCCATAAAAAATGAGTCTTATTTTGTGTTCGCAGCGCACTTAACGATTTTTTTTTAAATATATACGTTGAATGTGGAGTATGTTTGGATTGTAAATCTGGATTCTCTTAAAGATTCATATTCATCATTTTGTTAGTTCTTACTATTGGTACTCGTGGCTAAATCAGTTCGACCAAGTTGGACATACTAGTTGTTGAACTTTTACATTCATGCACTTACCTATCAGAAATTTGCTGAGCTGAATTTTTTTTTTTTTTTGTCAAATATGCACTCGGTAGAAGTATCCATGCTTAATCGTTTGGCCAGCAAATCTACCAGTGTGGTATTACTATACCCAAAAGAAAAATTAGTATCTCAATTTTTGGGTTCTAACCATCTTTTTTTACTTTTTTTTATGCCAGGTTATTGAAACCCAACCAAATTAGGCTTGTAATAGATCAAGTACATCACTTGCTGGAAACTCCTAGCTATATAGTATCGTATCATCTTGGTGTACAACCTGACGCAAAGATTATCTCGTACCTCAAAAGTTACCCTGTGACCTTAGAGTATGCAATGTGGTTAAAGCTGAGGCTTCCTTCTCCGTACCTTAGAGAAAGGCATCCAGTGCCCAAGTCATATGGAGATTCTTAAGGATGGGAGAATGAAGAAGATAGATAGATAAATCTTGTCTAAAGAAAAAAAAAAAAAAAAGTCTTTCGCACTGACCAAAATGTCACAATTGCTAACGTTCATATAAAAGTATTACAAGCTTCTAATCTAAGCATTTTTGTACTGCAAGTGGTTCAAACAAAACATTAGTAACAGGGCACTTTAATTCCTAAACAGGCTAAATAAACTCATTCATGTCTTGTATAAAACAGGTATTGCAAGTATAATGTCCAATTTAGAAGGAACAAACCCAAGATCAAATATCTACATGTAATCTCAAATCTTAATTAGACTATAAAACATAATGAAATCTAACAATAACTACAGATGCCTGAAAATTGGAGATCCAGGATGATCATATCGTATTATTTACACACAGAGTAATACATATTCAATAGTAAATAATCAGAAACAACCACAGGATCATTGATATGCGATTTTGAATCTGGAAACTCAAACGTTTTAAAATATAGACAAAATTTTGAAATTTCATTCCCAACTACTTTCTAGATTGCAAATGGTTACAATCCAGACTTTCATACACAATTAATGAAAAAAAAAAAAAAAGCAAATTTAGTTACATATATTAGACAATTCCAGTGAGATTCATAATCAACCAGGCTAAATCAGAAGCCTTTGAAAACGGTTATTCAATCTGAAGCATCAAAACATCAAAAAGACATGAGACTTCAATGTTACTCCTTTCAGCATGATGACACCACCCGATCTATGATTTCCTTTAATAGGTCTCAGTCAAAATCAGTGTGCACAGCCAATTTTGGAAGCCAGTGATTTACTTTTGAGAGGAAAAATCATAGTGCTAGGTGGATGTGAGGATGTTCTTCCCAGTAATACATATCTTAATCAGAGCAAATCAAAATGAAAGAAAACGGCGAGGTTGAGATTGAGAGAGAGGTAGCTAGTTTATAAATGAAAACTAAGAAAGTGAAACCCTAAAGTGTGTGGTGATGTGCCCTAATCCTTATCAAGGGTAACAAGAGGCCCGCAGAATTAGCCCGCCCGATTTATCAGTACCAATTTTATTTTTATTTTTTTTTTTGGGAGGATGAAATGCAAATGTTTTTAAAATATTAATATGGTGCACAACACGTACAAAATTCTTGTAGGTCTTTTGATTTCTTTAGAAGCAAATTGTTTTAGTTTATGAATTCTGGAAAAGATTTTGCTTCAGGAACAAAAGTGATATCCCCACAGCCTCCTAGAATTTCTTGGAGCCGAACTTGCTTCCAAAGACATACTCAATAGATAATCATCCTTGCTTTATTGTTTGGCACAGAAACTTACCAGTGTGATAGTTTTGCGAGCGAGAAAAGACATAGTGTCTCAATTCTCAGTTACTGGATATATTTTTTTTTTCGTGGTAACACAAGCAAGTTTACCGAAATCCAAACCAAATTGATAAAGTCTATCACTTGAGGGGGAGCTAGTCTTGATCCATAACAGACGTGAAAATTGTTGCGTGCTCCTAAAATTACCATGTGGCCTTCAAATATACATTGTGCAATATAATTTGCATCATAATCCAAAATGTTTCATTTCTCACCCAATCTTACAATTAGAATGGCCTACTATAGCCAAAGCTTATATGACGGACCAAAATACACTTGTGAGAAAGAGTGGTCACAGCCTACGAGTTTAGAAGGTAACTTGGGAATTCTGAAATGTCATTGTAGCTGATGAATAATAAGGAACTAGTAAACTAGTCATTGTTCTGTGAATAAAGGATAACAATGCACAGAATCTTTGAATTTTTCTCAGAATGCGTTTTTGAAGCAATCAATTAACAACTTAGAGATAGCTTAGGCTGACTTTGTTAGCAACATCAGATGCTAAAATACATATTTGCCTTTATAATATCAGTGATAAATATGGTTTGATGAGTTTGTGCTGGACTAAACCGGAATATTTGTATGTTAGTGTACTGTCTCTTTGGTAGACTTTTTGATGGAACCTGGAGTGCCTATGAATTGTTTGTAAGCAAAGCTTGTTTAGAGACCAGAAGTATAGACGGTGAATATGTGCATGTGATGATATCATTGTGATACTTAGTATCTTTTAGCAGTTGGGTTTATGTGTAGCTAGCAAGTGATATTTTTAAGTAACAAGGAAAGTACAGTAAAGAAATTTAAACATTCGTAGGGTGCTTTGCCTTAAGAACAATAAATCATTGGTTAATTCATTCATGTTATTTGTTGATCACTCATTTGTTTTGTTTGATTATGTGATACTTGGTTGGAACCCATCTGTTCAGAGCTGTGACTATCGTAATTAGCAACCAACTAATCAATGATCATGTCCCATATCAGAAATCAAATGAATTTCACAAGCTGACATCATACTGATTTATCTTGGTTGCTAGGATGGGTTCGAGCTATAAGACAGATCTGCAAAAAGACATGTCAAGTTCGTAAGAAGATCCAGTAGGGTCATGTATTCAGGGGGTAAAGAAATTCTCCATTGGTTTCACCGGGTATCACTTACTACTTATTTCTTGTGCTTAATATTTCATATCTTTCAAAATCCTACATATTTCGTTCATTTGTTTCAGGTCTTACATTTTCACAAAATTGGTCAAAAAGACCAAAATCAACTATTCCTGGGTGAAAAAGACACTTAGGTTTTGATAGTGTTTAAATAGCCAAAAATTAAAAAGATACTGTTTAAATGGACAAAATTTTAAAAATAGGCAGGATGTAACCGCCATCCTGTCCATTTTCAAATATTTTTTTCTTATTTTTATTTTACACAGGATGCATCCAGTTTCATCCTTGCTATTTTTTAAGTATAAGCCAGTATGAATCCAATTTCATCCTTGCTATTTTTTAAGTATAACCCAATATGAATCCAGTTTCATCCTTGCTTTTTTTTTTTTGGCTATTTCACCCGTACTTTTTTTTACTCGTCCATTTGAACCGTGTTTTAAATTTTTTTGGACAAATGACCCATTTTCTCTTACATTTTCGACCAAATCATCGAATTCGAAATCCTATCCTATCTTTTTTTCGAGTATGACCTAGCTATGTTTGTTAGTGAAGTCTGTGCTGTTTATTTAAGTATAAGCCAGGATGAATCCAGTTTCATCCTTGCTAAATTTTTTTTTGGCTATTTCACCCGTACTTTTTTTTACTCGTCCATTTGAACCGTGTTTTAAATTTTTTGGACAAATGACCCATTTTCTCTTACATTTTCGACCAAATCATCGAATTCGAAATCCTATCCTATCTTTTTTTCGAATATGACCTAGCTACGTTTGTTAGTGAAGTCTGTGCTGTTTTAAAAAACCACCATGTAATTCTTAGTAGAGCTGCAATCTATACAATATAGTATGTACGTAGACTTGTTTAAGTATTTCAGTTAGGTCACGAATCGCTATGCTCATGTATTATTTTTCATCTACATTTGTTTCCCTCATATAAGGAAAAAAATTAGTTGAAGGTGAAGTTTAAAATCTAGCTTGAAAATTTCCTAGCTGTGTAACGAATGCGAAAGGCAGAAGAAAAAAAATGTACCTTTTTTTTTCTTCATATTGTATATGGTTAACATTTATGTGCGAGCATTTTTATTTATTTTTTACATTTTATACATTCATGTTCTGTATGGAAAATGAAACATGATGCATTTGCTTTCCATTTTCTAAGTCTCTCAGAACAGATCCATGCATGAGTTTCTTAGACGGGAGAATGTGACAGTCTATGTACGTTTATTTAATAATGTTGCCTTATAATGTGGATGCAGAAATTTACACGTAGTAATGTGGTTCTAGAAAAGCATATTCACAAGAATTTGCAACAATTTTAAAGAGTTTGTAGATACATATCATGAGAAGTTGCAACAATTCTAAAGAATTTCTTAGTGCCAATCATGTTGAAGAGATATCAATGGGAAAATAATCCCTTGTATACTTCTCGTAAGCGAGACTCGTCTGTTTCTCTGCAATGATATACATAGAACATCTACAACTCAACTAACCACAATGCTAAAGTCCTTATACCAAAATAAAGTCGTAATTGACGATTACCAACTGTTTATAGGTGAAAATCGTTTCTGCCGATTTCGGTACATTCGGTAGGTGAGTGAGAAACTGGTTTAAACCCTAAACAAATGTGCTGCACGTGAGCACTTTATAGATTCGAGAGATCAATCTATACAAGTCCGGCCTAAACCAAGAAATGGCCGTTCCGGACTTGCTTCGGTCACAAAGTGGAGGAGAAGGGTTGATTTGGGAAGGGAAGCAAAGAAAGGTGTTGAGGCCGAATAATTACGGGAGAGTAGTGTCTCGACTTGTATCGAAAGTGAAAGCTTAGGAAGCTTGCAAGAGATGAAAGCTTTTGGATAGCTTGCAAAGTTTCCTTTTCTCGAGAGTGTTGTATTTTTCTCCCGACCGAGACTTGTTGTTTGGTGGAAATAGGTAAGACCTATTTATACAAGTCGAGATTGAAACGACTGCCTCATGAAGGAAGAGAGTAAAGGGTGAAATAATGGGAGGAGGTGGTAACCGCATGGTGTTAATGGGTGAAAACGTTTTCACCATTATTTCCTCATTTATTTGACCGCTTTATTCCTATTCACGCTTTCTTAATGTGAGCATAGTGTACGCTGCAAGTCAGACAAGCAAACCAAAACCCCTAAAGCATCCCCGCTTGTGTTGATATTACGAGTGTTGGTTGCACCTTGAGTGCAAGTGGCGCTGCTAGTGGCGCGTGTGGCATGTGCGGAATGCCTTTGTTGCGGGTTGCATCTTGAGTGCGAGTGGCAATGCCGGAGTCGCTAGTGGCGTGTGTCGCATGTGCCAATGGCATGTGCGAATGCCTTGGTGGAAGGTTTGAGTGTAAGTGGCAATGCTCAAGTGACGTGTGTGGCAAGTTCCAATGGCGTGTTCGGCCATTAGGGCCGTGGGCTGGTAAGAAAAGCTACCAGCGTGCGTGTTGGCATGTGCCAATGGCATGCGTGGCCAATTTGGGTCGCGCCTTGGTAGAAAAAGCTACCAGCGAGCGTGTTGGCATGTGCCAATGGCATGCGTGGCCAATTTGGGCCGCTCCCGGTAGAGAAAAAGCTACCCGGCGAGCGTGTTGGCATGTGCCTATGGCATGCATCGCCAATTTGGGTCGCGCCTTTGGTAGAAAAAGCTACCAGCGTGGTGAAAAACTTGGCATCTTTAATGGCATGCTGGCCAATTTGGGCCGCGCCACAGGAAAAAGCTATCATCGAGCGTGTTGGCATGTGCCAATGGCATGCGTGGCCAATTTAGGCCGCGCCGGTAGAAAAAGCTACCAAAATGAGCGTGTTGGCATGTGCCAATGGCATGCGTCGCCAATTTGGGTCGCGCCTCGGAGAAAAGCTACCCGGCGAGCGTGTCGGCATGTGCAATAGCATGCGTGGCCAATTTGGGCCGCGCCCTGGTAAAAGCTACCAACGAGCGTGTTGGCATGTGCCAATGGCATGCGTGGCCAATTTGGGTCGCGCCCGGTAGAAAAAGCTACCAGCGAGCGTGTTGGCATGTGTGGCCAATTTAGGCCGCGCCACGGGTGTGCTACTGGCCGAGCGTGTTGGCATGTGCCAATGGCATGCGTCGCCAATTTGGGTCGCGCCTTGGTGAAAAAGCTACCAAATGTAGCCGTTGGCATGTGCCAATGGCATGCGTGGCCATTTGGGCCGCGCCCTGGTAGAAAAAGCTACCGATGAGCGTGTTGGCATGTGCCAATGGCATGCGTGGGCCAATTTGGGCCGCGCCTTGGTAGAAAAAGCTACCAAATGGCGTGTTGGCATGTGCCAATGGCATGCGTGGCCACTTGGGTCGCGCCCTGTGAGAAAGCTACCAGCGAGCGTGTTGGCATCTCCGTTAAACCGCGGATTGCGATTAGGGTTTATTTCGCGGCTACTTAGTAAAACAC
>JAJJWW010016408.1:0-16980 GCA_023531295.1 Papaver armeniacum | reverse complement strand
CAAAATCGATTTTAATTCACTCGAATCAATTCATGAACATTATAGCTGATAGGTGTTGTAAAACACCTAGATTTATATCTATTGTTTATGCTTTCTTTGCGAGTTTTCTTCTAAATTGTGTATCTTATGTTTTCTTTTAAGTGTTATAGGTATTTTGGAGTCATTCGGAGCAAAATGAGAAGAAATTGCCAATTTGGAGCATAAAAAGCAGACTCGTCATGTCGCAGGCGAGTGATGGAAGCCAAGCCGACTGAGTTTTGTTCAAGTGACTGTCACTGTGGTATCCCGGATCATTTGTTGGTTGCCTAAAGCTTTCTTAATCATTACATCAAACCTGACGTTTCTCTCTTATCATTCTTTTTTCCTGAAATTGAGAGAAAAGGGAGGAACTGAGATGACGTCTCCAGTAGATATTGTTGAGTGATTCTACTGATGAAGAAGACGAAGTTGAGGAACTGAAATTGATGGAGTGAGGAACATATGATGAAGATTAAAGATGAGAGGAGATATACACCAAAGGAAAGATGAGTTTAATTCTGGATCTGAGATTTGAAATCGAGTTAGGCTTTTCTGAGATGTAGATGAAGAAAATAGATTTTCAAGGGTTTTGAGATGAATTAGAAACATGGGTATGTCTCAGATTCAAGTTTACATCAAGGAAAATGTGTTTCTACTGTCGACTGAAGCTAAGAATGAAGGGTTTGTTGTTGATCGGGAATTGGCCAGGGTTTTGATTCGATTACAGAAGGTTCTCGGATGTGTTGGTTTGCCATGGAATTGAGTCTGTGCTGTGTTGGAGATGAAATTTTTATTACAGATGAGATGTTATTGCTGCTGCGGTTGTGTTGTGAGTTCAAATTACAGGGAAGGATTGCAGGATTTAGATGTGGTAGTGCTAAGGGTCTGTTGTGAATCTGCAGATGGACTTGAACTGGAGGTGAAATGATGCAGTGGAAGGAGTTACATCAGAGACTAGAATGGGTGTTTAAAGAATGAATGATGTTGGCAGAACAGCAGGAAGTATGAAGAATGGTGGATGTTTGCACTAGTGTTGATGTCTGTCAAAGATAGTGATGTTGTTGCTTTTGAAGTTGCATGTGTTGTATGCTTGGAAGTTCTGGTGGTGGTTGAAATGGAGTGAATGCTTGTGTTTGCCTGAGAAGCGAGTGGCAGAATTGTATGGAAGAAGAAGCTGCAGTTGTGAAGAAGGCACAGCCATCATGGCTGGAGTTTAACTGATGAAGCACAATGATAGTACATCAGAAGATATGGCCTGTGCAATGGCCTGGCCTGACCAACTTGACCGAGTCAGATGGTTGAATCGGTTTTGACTCCCCTTGACTCTGAGTTAACCCGGCCGACTAGACCTTGACTCGGTTGACCTGACCGAGTCGACTCATATGACTGGTGACCGGGTGGACTTTGCTGGTCACCTGAGCTATTTTCCGGTCACTTCTCCGGCCAATTTCCGACCATAATACCAGTTTTCCGGCGACTATTTTTGGGACATATTTTCACATGGGTATTCCTCACATATGGGCTTGGTGGACATCTTGTTATTGGACTGTGGGCTTTGAAGACCTAGTTTTGGAAAGATGAAAAGCTACAAAAAGAGAAATTTTTCTACAACTTCTATCACGTATTATTCTTGGAACTTGGAGAGAGCCTCTTTTGTTTACGCTACTAGGGTTTGCTTTTGTTCATCTTCTTCTATTCAATTAATATTTTTATGATGAACTCCATAGCTATGAGTAGCTAAACACATATTATTGGTTATGAGATAAAGTTGATTTCTCAACATGTTATTTAAATCTATGAATTAGTTTTGTATCAATACTTTATTGTTTATGATTCATTATTAATATTGTCATATGATTTGATTGTTTGTTCGGTTGAATCCGGAATCAATCCGATTTACATTCATCTCTATTGCTAGATTAGGGTTTTCAATACGAAATAGTTGTTTATCCCTGATTCTAAGTAGCATAGTATGGTTATTACTTGTAGTGATACATCTTTATAATTGCATAGGAATCATAACCTTGGTTAAATTGAATTAGTGCTTTTACACGGATTGCCTTAAAGTCTTATTCCATAGAACTTAGTGCTTTGAGGGAGTTAAACTTTAGGTTTTACACTTTCTTGCTTTCTAGGAAGAATTCACATATGCATCTTTTAATGTGGTTGTGATGAAATCAGGGAATTAACGGGATATACTTGCGATCAAGGTATCCTAGGACTTTTAGTAAATGAGATATTAAATTATAAATCCTAATCATTGATGAAAATACATGTTTGTGAATGATACTATCCCGTGACCAATATCTTCTCCTTATTGATTATTCAAATTATTTTATTGCTTTCAATTACTTTTATTGCTTAGATAAAACAAAAATCCCCCTTGGTTACTAAGAAACTGAAATTCTATAACAACAAAAGCCTCTCTGTGGGAACAAACTCTTTCTTACCACGTACTTTATTTATATTTAGTAGAGTGAGAAAGTGAAATTATTTTTGCTCGGCTGACAACCGACCAATATTCGTGGTTTGCAAAAGATTGTGTTCCTCAATTTATAAATGTATTAGTTAATGAAAAAACCAATTTTATATCATAACCTACTCACGTATGCAAACGGGTACGCATAGTTAAGTAGACGGATTTGGTCTGGGTTCGCCAATATGCGAACAAGTACGCATACTATCAGTTGAATTCCTGGAATTGAACTTACCACAGTAGGCATACGAGTATGCATACTAAGTTCCCTGAATTCAACTAACCAACCAGTACGCATACGGGTATGCATACTATGGTTCTCGGGCTTGGAATAACTTGCAACAATTAGCATACAAGTACGCATACTGTGCTATATCCAATTAATGGTTAATTGTTCTAAACTCCCATTTAAATCATTGAAACATTCTTAGAAGACAGGAATACCTGTCTCACACAAACTATTAGCTTCAAAGCAATTTTCAAGTGATTAAATGATCAATACGAAACATTCTGAGTCTATACCAAATGACTGTCTCACACAAATCATATAAGATGTTACCAGGCGATTTTCACATGATCATCTTTTGACTTTCATAAAGAATATAAGATGAACTGGGTTAAAGGGAAAGCTTACCAACACATATTTCGAGAAATATGTAAGCGAGTTAAATTCAGCTCGAAATATCAAATGCATATAATCGAAGTCTATATAGCTATACGACTTTTGTCTCAAATAGGAGATAGAGTAGATATACTTTTGAGTGATAGATGAGTTCATGTCTCCACATACCTTTTGTTGATGAAGTTCCACAATCTCCCATTAGTAGTTGTTTGTCTTCAATCGATAAACACCGTGAAGTCTAAAGCTCAACTACACATTCTATCCTAATCCGAGACTTATCTATAAGTAGACTAGAAATCAAGACTTATAGTTTCGGCAACTAAACTTGACAAACAAGATTGAGATATAAATGCTTGCGAGTTCGACCGAGCAGTGGTCTAACATTCTCCCCCTTTGTCAATTTTAGTGACAAAACTATCAATACATACGGATTACAAAATAAATAAACTTTGTAGCTTCTCATCCAAATGCTTAATTTCCTTGGTTCTTCAACATTACTCGAAATCTTCGTCACTTCCAAGTACTCGAGTGATTCTGAACGTGTTCAACTTAGCATCATAGTTGTTGAAGATCCATAGCTATAACAATGAGTAAAACAGTAGCTCTCAATCATTGTTATACAATGTCATAGTATTATTACACAACATCAAAGTCCAATTGCGTCACAACTTTGACAACAATACTATGGTGATATGTATCACTCCCCCTTAGTCAATACTTCATCTCACAATGAAACCACTCCCTCTTACATAATGATCCGTAAACCATATGTATTTGTAGTATGAACTACACAATAATTCTCCCCATTTTTGTCAATATAAATTGGCAAAGGTAGGAAAACTAGCGGGATCATAATGAAATCCTCATAGAGATACTTCATGACTAAAAGAGAACATATCAACTTTGTTTCGATGATTTCACATAGTCGAAACTTAGTGTATTCGTCAAGAAGTTTATGAAGATAAAAGATAACTCCTACAATATTCCACAGCCACAAAGATTTGGCAATTAAGCACAAGTTCAATTAAGAACTCTCCCCCATAAAATGTCATTCCCGAAAGAACAACAAGAGCGACCTTACTTTTACAAGAGAACCCATGATTAATTTAACCGGAAATGCTCAACATAAGAGAAATTACGGTGCCGCACAATACTTACACATAGAAGTGGATCAGGGAAATATCAATACTGCGGAATATTCAAAGATTCATTCTATTTTCATTAATATTTGCATAATAATATCATAGACTTAATCTTTGTTATCAAAATTTCATTCTATTTTCCATAAATATTTGCATAATGACATATAATAGACTTAACTTCTGACATATATGGGACAATCATAGTTCACAGACGGAAACACACATATCCCATAACATTATTTTTGCAATATATAAAACCAATAAAGATTGATACTGCAAAATCATCTTCCAAATAAAATTTAGAATTGAAATAAATTTTTTTTTTTATTCTATAAATATGTTTAATAAAAGTGTTTCCTTATAAGATTAAATTTTCAATCTTTTACATAGCAGGCAAGCGAGCAACAAGCTGCTCCACAAGCGCTTTTTGAATTTCAAAACCTATCCTTTTAAAAACAAACTCTCTCGAACGGGGAGTCATGAAATTACTGTGCATGACTTTCTGGACTCTCTTGAGAATCCCAACCACATCTGGAGCCAAAAAAAAAACGTAAGTATATAAAGCAAAGGGGATAAAAGCATGTCAATTATCAATACACGCTTTCCCATGCTTCGCTATCTTACCTGAGGCAGCTCTCAGCGCTTCTTGGCTAACTGTAAAGGTGCCATGTCCAATGCCTACTAACGGACAAACACCAGTGAGGTCAACACATGCATGTTTTCCATTAGCCCATCCAAAAATAAGAACGTCTGTTGGCCTAAGTGTTGATCTCCCTTCAAGTGGGTTTGTCAAAAAGTTGAAAGCCGCTTCTTTCTTTACTGAAATACCAGCTCTCCACAATACATCATACAACGTGTCCTTCACATGATCATGTCTATATTTAAACCCAGGATCTACCTTGCAATTGACTGCATGTTCCCCGAACGTGTCTAAGCATCATGTGATGCAAGCAGGACAGTGTGTATTCGAAGGGTACAGAGGGATCATTAACATGTATTTAAGGATGAACCGGTACTCCACGGGTGAATCTTCTGCCCAAGGCCCTCAATCAGTAAAAACATTGAGAGATGAAAATTGTTGGCAATAGCTATGTGTACTCACAATAATTGTTATTCCAAACCCTAGTTATCCTTCTTAAAACACAAGAATAAATTCTCATAAGAAGTTTCCTAGATATTAAGACCTTTGAAAAATTATTTATCGTCCCGAACTCCTTGTCGTCAACAGCTCTTGGAACATAAGGTTCATGAATAAAGTAGAACCCGGAGCAGTCGCGGTAGAAAAAGCAGGGGCAAGCTACAAAAGAGGTATCAAAAATACTTAGCAAAAGGCCACAAAACAAAGATGGAAAAAAAAAACAAATCAATCCAAACGAAGCCTACCTCGCCAGGAGTGAAAGGGTTGAAAACCCAAGGAAGAAGGCAGAGACGAAGCTGAATGAGGGACGTTGGGATCTGCAGTAGTAAATCCGCGGGCCCAGGGAGTACGCGCACAACGATTATCATGGTCCAGATGAATGCGATCAAACTTCGGCAAGAAAAGTTTAGCAGAATAAGAGATGACAGTCAACCCAGTCTTGTCAATCTCCTCCAACAAACGAAGGCTATTGCCTTCCCTAATCTGCTTGGCAGGAGCGTGAGTGTGGCGTGGAACAACACTCCAAGGAAGAAGATTGCTTTTCTAAATGGCATCAGCATAAGTAGCATTGAAGTTGGCAGGGGTGTAATCCTCTTGCTTAGACCTCCTTGGAGCAAAAGGGTCATAAGACTTTAAAGTAGTCTTACCTTTGGTACGATACCAACTTCACGCCAATATTTACCAGTGTATTGCATGACCCCTCGGACCTGAGTTTTGTTTACCGGGTTATCCCTAGTGGGCAGAACATCGTAGTAGAAGGGATCCTTTCTTCTATACAAAGGCAGGAGCATACATGCGGCCAATTGGCCAACACTGATCAATAAATTGTTCTCATCATAAGGGAAACTCCGGATCAGATATTCAGTGAGAACATCAGGACCATCAACAAAGGAGATTTCAAACTTATGTAGGCAGAAAGACTTGGAGATCTCAGTAAAATACAAATTAGCGTAGCTATCTTTGTCACGCACCTGCAACCTTTGAAGCTCATAATGAGGTGGAGGAGGAGGAAGATCCACAATAGCAACCTCCTCTACCTCAGGTTCCACATCCACCTCAGTTTCCTCAGGTATCTAAGTATCCTCGGGGGGTGAACAGGGCGTAGCATCAGGATGATCCATACGTGGAGGTGGATCAGTAGACGACCTATGCCTTGGATCTTTGCGCGCAGGTTTCTTCGGAAGCCTCATAATTCCTAACATCAGCAGGAAGAACAGTCCTTCAACAATGGCGGACCAAAATTGCAGTTAGCTCAAAAACACATTTGGGGCAAACATAAGCATACTTTGGGCATGGGTTTAACTAAATCAACCAAAGGAAACAATTTAATCCCTTCATGAGACAAAACGGAGGATGATTAACCACCATGGTCGAAGTTGCAGACGAAGAAAAATCAGGGCATAATCATGGTAAAATTACGAAATGGGAAGTAACCCATGTTTTCAAATAACATGAAAAAGCATGGGTAGATGTAAATCAATACATGCAAGTATAGCAGCAACATCAACAACCAAAGAAATAAAAATTCGATCCAAGCACCGAAGATAAATATGTACTAACTTGTTGATGAGGAATGAACAAGAGCTTTTGGGAGTCGCAAAGAAGACCAACAGTTGGAAGACAAGGAGAAGAAAAATCTCCGTGAAAGGGACAGAGAGCGACACTCTGTGGATAATGAATATCCTTCTTCAATTTTCCTCTTATAGGCGGCTGGAGAATCCAAAAATTTGGATGTCCCGAAATTCACAGGGAAGTTATTGCATGAAAGGACACATGGGGACCACCCAACCCGTATGTGCAAAAATGGCGGCGTTATGGAAGTTTTTTCTTCCAATCCTACCAAACGGTAGAATATGAAAGAAAATGGGAAAACTGTGAATATCAATATTCCGCGGAGCACGTGTCACGGTTTTAGTGGTCGCACATAAGATAACTGTATAGCCCCCGCTATACACATGAGTCTGAGGAGCAGCAGATCCCTTCTTAAATCTACTTTATCCCATCTCGAGGAAGCATATCTCGATGGCCAAGATGGTAAAGTAAAACCTAGTCTAGAATGAGGCAGCTGGCGAAGGGACAGAGGTAGCTGACATATCCAATCAGTATTTAATACGGTAATCCCTTATCTACACGCTTGACCAAGGCACGTGGAGAGAGATGAGATGGAAGAGTCTGACTGGCGAAGGCTTGCGGTGAATGAATGTACAATCTGTACTAAGGCTGGGTAGTTCCCGAAGGAACGTGCGTCAGCTGAGGTGGCAGAGTCCGACTGGAGAAAACACGCGGTGAACGAAGGTACCATTTGTACGGAAGATATATCAGGATACGATGTACCCAAAGACAATAAAGATATATCTGGAGCATAAGGGGCTATAAATACCAAGCTTCACCAACAAAGAAGGGCATTCAATACCCAGGAGAAGAAGATCTAGTTTTAAGCTTATACATATTTAATGTTTAGAACTTAAGTATTTACTTCAACTTGAGTTCTCTCTATTACTTTGGGAAGCATTTAATATTTTTGTAACCACCACAACTTAATACAAACAATCACTCATTACCACGTGGACGTAGACAAAAGTCGAACCACGTAATATCTTGTGTCTCATGATAACTTAGTAGCATTTACCTTACATTTGTGTTCTTCGTTATTATTGTGATCTTGAGTATCTTTTATTACTTAGCATTATCAGTTCAACTGATATATCAACACTACTTAGTATCAGATTCTCTAAGCTGTATACATTACGTAAACTATGGGAAAATTAGTAGTCACAACTTCATTGGGATTCTGAAGCCAGACCCAACTATTTTCTCTATAGTTGCGTGTTCTGGTCTTACTTTGTCCTATCATATTGAGTATTATCTTCTCTAAGATTTGCTCGAGATTTATCTCCGATAGGTAAGATATAAAAAGTAATCACAAAGCTCTTCGTCTCATTCTTTGTGATTCCACAATAACTTGTTCTACTACCATATAGTTAAGTTATTGTGAGGTGATTGATATTACTAGGTTGTTCTTTGGGAATATAAGACTGGTGTATCAATTGATTCATGTTCACCTTAGTTTATCAAAAGACGAAACAAAAACTCGTAGGTATTTCTGTGGGAGAAAGATTTATCTATTCAATATACTTTTCTGTGTGAGATAGATTTGTTAACAAGTCTTCGACTTTGGGTCGTAACAACTCTTATTTGTGGGTGAGATCAGCTAAGGGAATCAAGTGCGTAGAGTCCTACTGGGATTCATAGGCGCAAGGAATGCGATTGTACCTTAATCAGTGTGAGATTGGTTAGGGCTCAGCTACATTCCAGTCCGAAGTTAACCTGTAGTAGGATAGAGTCTGTAGCGGCTTAATACAGTGTGGTGTTCAAATCTGGACTAGGTCCCGGGGATTTTCTGCATTTGCGGTTTCCTCGTTAACAAAATTTCTGGTGTCTGCGTTATTTCTTTTCAGCATTATATTTTCTATATAATTGAAATATCACAGGTTGTGCGTAGTTCAATCAATTGGTGAATCCAACCTTTGGTTGTTGATTGGAATTGATTGACACTTGAACATTGGTCTTTGGTATCGTTCAAGTTGTTTCTCATAATAATCAGGCTCACGGATTTCTATCTGTTTGATTTGCTGATTACATTGAGAAACAGAGATATAACTCTTGGATATATTTGTCTCGACTGAGTCTGACTGTCTAGTTGATTCTCTTGGAATTATATTAGAGTTAGTCCATACAGATTGCCTAGACGAAATATTGGGTGTGGTTGTTAGACCCCCGTGTTTTCAATTCTGTTGCAGATAACTCAGGTAAGCATAAAAAATAGCATGAACAGAGTTAATGGCGTATATATCCCGACAAAAGTTGATCTTGAGAATACTTCCAAGGGTATTACCCACTTCTTGCCATGATTTGACATAGGTAGGTGATGAAACAATAAAGAATCATGTCATCGATCCAAACAACAAATTTGATTATTTGCCTTAACCTTTAAGAATTCACTATCTTTAGCGTTGTAATAGTGATAATTTTGAACATCAAAATGACCACGGAGAAAAGGAGAGACCTTAGGGAGATCAAATGAATTATCGACTTTGAGAGATCTTGGTTTGAGTTGGTTTTCAATAGTTTGAGCATAAAAGGTTTTAAAGGGATCATATGGATCACTAGAAACATGAGCGTGTGGGATAAAATCATATCATCCAAAATGCTAAGCCCCAACATTCTCACTCACCTTCTTAAAAGTTTTGTTATTTTCATGAATATCGGGAGTAGATAATCCATAAATCTCTCTAATACTATAGGGTTTTAGAAAAATAGGGACAAAGGGCATCCAAATTGCCAAGGTCATTTTTCTCATCTTAAACTAAGTAACACTCCCTCTATCCCTATTATATAAGTCGGGATATTAGATTTTTCTAGTCCCACTAAATAGGCGGAATTCCAATTCCAAGAAGGCTTTTGACGTACATACCCTTATTTATATTGTATGGAAAATTGTAGTGAGAATAATTTAAAAAGTAAAAAAACAAAAAGAGCATCAATAATTATGAAATCCAAACAATTTTTCAATCGAAGAAAAATCACTTTCTTCACCTGTATAATAGGGACGGAGGGATTATATTATTGCACAAGTATCCCGCCAGTATTGATTTTGGATATTCTTTGAACTCATCAATGGTGCCTCATTTTTTCAGTGGCATCACATACCACTTTAAAAAGTTATTTTTGGACTTTTGGAAATAAAAACTCATAAAATAGTCTGGGTACTCAAAATGACTTTAAGTAAAAAATGCGATTTTTTGTAAAGCAAAAGGTGGTGCTTTTGACTTCGGACGAGCACTAGTTTACCAACCAATAAGTGATGTTCTTGAGACGTTTGAGCCATTTCGGCACATCTAATGAGCACTGCTTTTCCAGCAGCCAATAACACTTTCCTCACCTATCTTTCTAGGGCTGCACAAGACCCGCCCATCATACCCAAACCCACCGTACCCGTTAAATCCGTGGGTTTTTAATCCGAACCCGCCCATTGTGGGTGCGGGGTTGGTTATGAAAATAAATACCCGATGTCTATGGGTGCGAGGTTGGTTTTAGCTAATACCCGCCCGAAAACCCCGCTAAATATACACCATTGATAAAATAATCGGAAGTCCTTGATCCTTGAGGATGCTAGGAGGAGAGACTTGAAGATGATAGAAGAGACATGAGTCACTTACTGTTGGTCTGGAAACTTTTATTGTTTAAGTTTTAATCTGAACTATAAAGTAGTCGTATTGTTTCAACTTTAAACTTGTTTTTATTGGAGGTAGTACACTAGTACTTGTTTAAGCTTAACAATGAAGAGTTATGTAGTTATGTTTATGGTTTGTTTTTTTTAGTTATCAAGAACTTAAGTAAATAGTTTATTTAAACT
Source organism: Papaver armeniacum (assembly GCA_023531295.1). Taxonomy (NCBI): domain Eukaryota; kingdom Viridiplantae; phylum Streptophyta; class Magnoliopsida; order Ranunculales; family Papaveraceae; genus Papaver; species Papaver armeniacum. The sequence continues at coordinate 6,168 of JAJJWW010016408.1, read as the reverse complement.
TTAAAACATGTGTGTGAATGATTATTGAATCTAAAGCGGGTTTAAACCCAAACCCGCCCAACCCGTAACGGACGGGTAACAAAATCCGCCCATTTGGTAACAAAATCCGCCCGTACCCGCTAAACCCGTGGGTTTTTTGTCCATACCCGCCTTGTGGGTGCGGGGGTTGGTTATGGAAAAAAAACCCGTTGTCTGGGTGCGAGGTTGGTTTTAGGTCATACCCGCCCATACCCGCCCGAAAAACCCGCTCAATATACACCGTTGATTACAAATGACTAATCCTTCACCGGGCCTTGAGAAGTTCAAATCGCTGTTTGTGGGTGCGGATTGTAATCTTGAAAATTTCAATGTTGGTTATGAAAATAAAAAAAACCTTTAGATTTAGGGGATTAGGGATCAGTATTAGCCGTTAGATTAAAGGGGTATATAAACCCATAGTTTGTGGGTGCGAGGTTTTTTTTAGCAACAACAACATATCAAAGACACTATTAGTCCCTTTAATTGTGAGATTAAGTTTGATATTCTAATACTTATGTAAATGTGTTTCAGGATCGAACTTATTTGCCCAAACCCTTGTTTTAACATGTAAATATCTTTCTTTATGTTTATTGAATGCCATGTGCAGCCCTATATCTCTCTCTCTCTCTCTCTCTCTCGCTCTCTCTCTTTCTTTCGAACATTCTCTGAGAAGCCCTAATTCAATTTATTTTCATCAGATCAGGCATTCAAACGAATGAAACTCTATCCTTGTCTTTGTACTCGAAACCCAAATCCCCCCACCATTTACATTTCTAATTATTTCACTCATTATCAAATTCATAAACCGACTAATCAAGAAAACAGATCCAATTACTGTTTTTCAGTAATGCCAAATTCGAATACCATATGATTCATGGTAAAATAAAACAGATCCAATTATTTTTTCAATAATACCATTATTAATTTTGAAGTAACTAATAATGGTGATATACAAATCTTAAAAGGGTTTAGCTGCTGTAGTCTTACCCAATCCCCCTCATAGTGTTGTGGGATGGGGGACTGGGAAGACTACATTTGCTCAACTCATTTATAAAGAATGGGGCGGATTGGAATGGGCCATGAATAACCAAGGGATTGCCTCCTGACTTGGTAGTGATTAACTGATTATCAATGAAGATTAAGCACAGAACATCTGCTACAGGTATTTTTGTTTTTGCCTAGTCTTCAAATTCATAAATAAGATATGATTAGTTTGAATTTGTTGGAATACAACAGTATGTTTAGTACAAATTGCAGTTGCAAGTACATTTACATGTTAGCTAGGCACCATAGAATAAGGAAGATGATAATTGACCTGCATACATTTTACTTGAAACGCCAATGTGTTCAACTCGTTGAAATCGTATGAATTATCGAGATTCGGATGCTTAATGCTTCTTTTTCATTGACTAGACTCTAGAGATGCATACCTGAGTGATACCTCTAGTTCCTCTGTTGTGGTAACCTGACAAAAATGATGTTGCACAACACGATGGCGCCATTTTTTGTTATGTGTTCATTTTTCTTATAAGCTTCATAATTAGATCTTACCTGAAGTATATGAAGAAGATGGGACTCAAGCTAAGCTGCTCAAACGAATGACTTCAGCAGTCATTACATTGCAATTTAGGGGCCTGATCATTAATCTATAATGGTAGTGATAAAATACTGGCAGAATTTGAGATAGAATTGAGATATTTAACTCGGTACAGATCTTTGTGAGCTGATAGGATGCACATTTGCTAATAGAGTTTCATAGTTTGAGCTACTACAATGCCTTAGCGCAGAACAAAATCTCAGAATCAGTTCTTTACAGTCAGTGTTCCAATTGGACCAGGGCGAAAATAGGGAATCTTTTGTGGTAGAGTTGTAGCACTAGGTCACTTGCACTACTATGATTAAGAATTGAGGTCTTTGTATGCAGGAACTATATAAGTTCCTGCATTTAGACGGTTCAGGAAATGACTGAGAATGGCATTCAACCTAATGTCGTAACATGTGGGACTTTTAGCAAGTTTTATTTTAATCTACATCTTTTTTTATGCTTGATTCTTCTAAAAGTTTTTGCGATAGTAATTCTGTTTTGCCTTTGAATGGTGCTTCTTAGTGATTGGTCTAAGTTATAACTTATAACCAATATTTTAACGCTCAGCCTGTAATACTTATGAATTTATTCCACTTGGTATATTGAAATTAAAATGACAAACAAGATCAATCTACACATGTTATCCTATGTTCCATATGAATGTTCTTTTCATTGCGTTCAGCTTATGTGTCGATTAAGATTTGGTTATCTACCAAGAGGTATGGGAATATGTGACGTCTGACATCGACAAAAAAATAAAGAATATGTGAGCCTAATTGACATGATTCATGCTGCTATTACTTGCAATCCTTTTCTTGTCTTGATTGTAATGCCTGGATAGAAAATACTGTTAAAATAGGGTACAGCTGATGTATCTATTGTCAGGATTCTCATTAGTAATCAGTTGTATTGCTGAGATTCTGGAGGACACATCAAATGCCTTTGACACTAACAGATCCTGAAGTGACATAATCACTTGTTATTCTTGAGCTCCTCTTATTCAGTATATGTTTACAGTGGTTGTCATCGAGACTGTTGATTCATAAATACATACTCTAGAGGCAGTTTATTATTTGTTCCATTGCTTGCTTTAGCATAAAACATATTGTTATTAGCAATATCTGACTGGCATTCATTACAAATTTGTCTGGCTCAGTGAGTGTTCCAATTTCTGTTTTTGATGGCTTGCGTCGTATAATAGGTATGGAGGGTCAAATTTTTAGTTCTTTGATCGGATTTTACTCTTCATGAATTTTTAGTTCCTTGATTCATGAATTTTGCAATTATAGGTGTGGCGCCTGCCATCGTCCCACACATGCTTCTTCCCCTTGTCACTTCCACATTACCAACCATCTCTAGCCATCATTCAACAGCATCTCTCTTTTATCTGCCAAAGACATGTAGGTGTCATTATGCATGTTATCCTGTGTTGCATATAGCTTATATGTCCATTAAAATTTGGTTATCTACCAAAGGATATGGGAATATGTGACATCTGACTTTGACAAAAAAAAAAAAAAAAAAAAGTATGTGTGACATGATTCTTAACTGGAATGCCTGGATAGAAAATACTGTTATTAATGGGTACAGCTGATGCATCTATTGTCAGCATTCTTATTAATAGCCCCTTGTAATGCCGAGATTCTGTGGACACATCAATTGTGTTTAATACTAATACATTTTGAAGTGGCTTACTTGTAAATCCTCTATTTCATTGTGTGTGTACGGTGGTTTTCTTTGAGATTGTTGATTCAGAAATACATCCTCTAGATTCAGTTTATCTGTATTGTTGCTTGAGTGTAAAATATATTGTTGTCAGCAATTTCTGACAGGCTTTTTCTTACAAACTTGTCGGGCTCATTGAGTGTTCCCGTTTCAGGTGTGGAGGTCAAATGTGTAGTTCTTACATCTTTGATTCATGGATTTTGCAATAATGGTCAGTTACATGTAGCACTAACACTCTCCTGGAAGATGTCTACTTGAGGTATTTCAGCTGATTTAAATCACAAATAATCTTTTATTTCATGGGAAGGGAAATTGACACCTGGGAAGCTGGTAAATGCTAAGAAAGTATTTCTGGTCAGTTTTCATCCTTGTTCTAGATGGGTGGATTTGAGACACCATGGGATACCTTCTGATTTGGTAGGAGATTATCAATGATGATAAAGCATCGATACCGACCTGGTATTTATACATTCAGTAGCTTTGAAGTTTTAACATGTTCTCGATTCCTTTTATCCCAATTACAGTACCAAGTCTGTAATTGTAAGCTACAACAAAGTATTTTGTATTTGAAATTCACCCTCTTATCCTTTTACCTCATTAATGTGATTTTCCTCGGCATTTTCTGCAGGGGAGCTTCAGACGCTAAAGATCTGTCAGCAACTGGCGTAATTTTCGAGAAAGCACCAACCTTAACGTATTTGCTCGTCAATTTGTGCAAAGCCTTGGTTAAAAGGGGCCAAGACTGGTGATATCAGCAGTTTGGTCTGTACCATCGAAGGACATCTTTGCGAGAGCTCAAGTAGCACCTTTACCAGTGAACAGAGTGTATCAGCCACCAGGTTCATAAAATATCCTGCTCTAAGAAACAGCATAGATCTGTCTTTATTAATAGCCACGAGTAACTATTTTTTGGGATCAGAACCATCACATACTTTTAAAGCATCTTCTTTAATCACTCCTCATTTAATATCTTCTTTCTTCTTCAATTTCTCTGTTTTGGCAATATATATTGACCCAAGTAACATCCATTTCAGTATATATGCCAGAAACAACACAATAAAAAGCTGAAGCTAATGCTATTACTGTGAAAAAAGTTGCTGGTGTTAATCCTGTATATGCTGATATTGGTTGTTCAAATGTTCCCCATAGTTCTTAATTAGCCATACTTTCTGATTTGCAGGGACCTCAAACTCTCTCCACAGGTGGTGGCTTTCGCCACCATGATAAATAATGAGTGATCCTCACGAGGTCTTTGTGTGAAGAAACTAGTAGGTTGAGAAATAATGATAATAAGAGAAATTTTTTTTTCTTGTACTTTTTGTTTTGATGCTGAACCGCAGTCCTGAGTAAAAAACAAATGCTGAACCGCGGCTGCCTAAGAATCAATAATCTGTAGTTCCTTTAAATTCAATTCAGCCTCTGAATTGATCACTATGTCACAGCAGTGTTACAGCCTTCAACAGCTCTGAAATCATCAGCTGCCGCTGGTTTATCAATACTTTAGAGGTACTCTTTCAAGGTCTGATCAATTGTTTGTTTGCAACAGAGACATGCAGCATATAGCTGTTAAACATGCCTGCAAAAACTGTGTGATTCACAAGTTTGCCTAAGTATGTGATATACAGATCTGGAATATTTATTCTCATATCATCTACAGCAAGCCTATGGAGATAGGGAAAAACATAAGTTAACTACAGAACTACATATTCTTAAATTGATAATCTAATTCTGAGTTCGGTGCCAAACAAGAAAAAACACAAGCAAAAACCCCGAATTAATTAAGAAAGCAAATTATATTAATCAATCGACACATAATATTCTCGACATAAAAAAAGAAAAACAATAGCTAACTCAGATCGAACACCCTATTCTTTGATCGTAATGCCTACTTATTTGAGAAAAGACAATAACAGAAGAAAGTAAAAAAGAAGCAGAGAAAGAATAAAATTAGACACAGCTGTACGAAATAGTAAATAGCAGTACCCCCAGCCAGACACTGCATAGAAACCCAAGCCCTCTCCGACCATAGAATGGCCAAATCAGATTTCGCTTCTGGACTATTGAGCGTCTTGCGAATATCCTCCCTTGTCTTTCCCTTGAACATATCTGCTACTGCTTGGAAAGCCAGATCCAAAAAGTTTGGAAGGAACGTCTTGCGAATCTCCTCCACTGCATCTTTCTTGGTCGTGTCCGCAGCTTTCTGGAGAGTCAAATCCAATAAGCTCTCAATGTCCAAGTAGTCTGCCGCTGAGGTAATGCGGAACAAATTAGCTTGGTTGGCCTGAACAAATTCAGCATCCCACTTCTTAAGTTCTTCATCATCGTCCCCGCCTTCAGGACTTCCAACATGCTTCTCGCAATATTCAATAACTTTAGCCAACACTTTGCTTGTGACGTTGGGTAAAGGTATTATGTTGCTGGAATAATCGTCTTGTTCGATCATATGCTTAATGGTTGGAGATTGAAGAGCAACAGCTTCTTCAACCTCAAAAGCCACTCCATCAGAACTCTTCAAGGTTACCATCTTTGAAGTTAACGTAACCACTCCCATCAAACAAGTTAAGGTCGAAGAAAACCAAGAAATTTTTGGATGAGCTAGAAGAAAAAGAGTAATGTATATATAGATTTCGGGAGAAACTCAATACTTCAACAGTAAGAAACCAAAAACAACAGTCTTAAGAAAAGATTGCTATGTTTTCGTAGTTGTCTTCGTTAAGAAAACGCAAAACATCGAAGTTGGATGTTGGGCCTGATACAGACATACAGTTGGACACTTGGGCCAGTAGCACAGCAAATTCTTTTCCTCGGGCTGACAGAAGAGACCACTCGAATGGTTGTCG
>JAJJWW010016407.1:0-210687 GCA_023531295.1 Papaver armeniacum | reverse complement strand
CGCAAGCCAAGTCCTGACCAATGGAAGTTCTCACCCAGATGTACCTGGCGGAGTTTGTGTACTCCTTCCATGAACTTAAGTCCGCGAACCCAGTCCACGAACTTGAGTAGGTTATATCTAAAACCAGTTGTTCTTGAACTAATGTTTATATAAACTAAGGAATTCTTTTGCAAACCATGGCTATAAAGTTCATGAACCGATTTGAGTGAATCAAACCGTTTTTACTTCGATTGTGTCTTGTGTAGTTACATAAGATCTAAGCAATTGAACAACTCTCTAACTAGTTCATTTGAGTCATTTGAACTAGTTATGGTGAAGAAAGAATATGGTTTATATGAGACTCGATCATATGGCTAACCATTTGGTTGACTATTGTTGAACCAACAAATGTAAATATTTGGGTGCGGTTCATAAACCCAAAATTGAACATTTCATTTGTGTGTAACAACTAAGTTTTCGATCCAACGGTTGAGAAATATTAGCCTGAATCTAATCAGGTATTCATCTAACGGTGAATATTGAATGCTTTGTTACCAAGCTAACATTGATTGCAAACTCTGATTTGAAAGCCTATATAAGGGAGAACTCTAGCAACTGGGAAACCTAATCCCCACACTTTACGTGTGATACTAGTTTGCTAAGCTAGAGTCGATTCTCCTTTAACCTTTGGTATTCTTCTTCTAAAACCAGGTTAACGACTTAAATACTTCATTGGGATTGTGAAGCCAGACCAATACTACTTTTCTTGTAGTTGATCTTGTTGTTTCTATCGTACGAGTACAATTGAAATAATTGGCTTGAGATTATTATCTCCGATAGGCAAGATAGAAAAGAAATCACAAACACTTCGTCTCATCGTTTGTGATTCCGCAATATCTTTTTTCGGTGCGTCGATTAAGATTATTGTGAGGTGATCAATAATACTAGGATGTTCTTCGGGAATATAAGTCCGGGTTATTGATTGGTTCCTGTTCACCTTGATTTATCAAAAGACGGAACAAAACTCATAGGTTTATTCGTGGGAGACGGATTTATCTATTCCGTAGACTTTTACGTGTGATACGTGATTTGTTTATTAAAGTCTTCGACTTTGGGTCGTAGCAACTCTTAGTTGTGGGTGAGATCAGCTAAGGGAATCAAGTACATAGTATCCTGCTGGGATCAGAGGCGTAGGAGGATAACTGTACCTTGGATCAGTGTGAGATTGATTGGGGTTCAACTACAGTCCAGACCGAAGTTAATTTGGAGTAGGCTAGAGTCTGTAGCGGCTTAATAAAGTGTGTGTACAATCTGGACTAGGTCCTGGGATTTTTCTGCATTTGCGGTTTCCTCGTTAACAAAATTCTGGTGTCTGTGTTATTTCTATTCCGCATTATATTTGTTTATATAATTGAAATATCACAGGTTGTGCGTTGTTCAATCAATTAGAATATCCGACCTTTTGGGTTGTTGATTCAAATTGATTGACACTTGGATATTTGTCTTTGGTACCATCCAAGTTATCTCTCTTTGATAAAGACTCGCAGATTTCTATTTGCTTGAGTAAAGATCAAATCGAGAGATTGAGATATAAACTCTTTGATATACTTTTTATCTAAATTGAGTATGACTGTCTAGTTGATTCTCTAGAAAGTATGTTGGAGTTTGTCCATACAGATTGCTAATCGAATTATTGGGTGTGGTTGTTAGACCCCCGCTTTTTCACCATCCCACTGACAACAATCCTTCCAAAAAATACAACCATGTGCGTACACACCTGAACTCCAAAAAGTATAAGGAATCTCCTCTACTACTCTGCTATGTTCTTCCATCCCTTCTTGTCTCCTAGAGTGTGTATTTGAACTTTACCATCCATGTGAATTCGAACAACCTTATACTCATTGGTACGTTGACAGTAGTCGAAACCCCCAATTACATTGTATCGTGGATACCACGAAAGTACTTGATCTCGTGCAATTGGGATGCATAGTTGTGGCAGATGTAGGTGCTCACCAGTTTCTGGATTCATAACGTATACAGGATCTTGTATGCCGTGGTGTGAAACATAAAAAAATACCAGGCCATTGCAAGATCCAACTATTGGGTGCAACTTACTCAAATCTTCATGGGTTCCATCATTTCGGGCGTCGTGATTGTTGGCTTTTACGATCGAGTTGAAATCTTCCTCTCTATAAAAGAGTTGAGTAACTTCTTTCCCTATTCTTGGTGTGACACCAAAAAGGAGTCCAATTCTTTTGTCCCTGAGGATAGTATTCCACTCTTTGGAAACACATTTGCTTGTTAAAATGCTTTCTGCAGTTTGGAGGTGCTATAGTATCTTTGTAGTTCATTCCGGCAACATATCTATCACTATTATACTGATGAAATATTATCAAAAAAATTTTTATGATTTTCTTAATATTTTAAAATGCTTCAAGCAGGTACGAGTAAAGCTTATATAGACATCCAATACAATTGTTGGCGAATGGTCGCGTCCTTGATGAGCAGGCATTATTTGAATGGTTGCGTCCTTAATGAGCAGGCAAGTAACGCATATTTGCCCGTTTTATCTTATAAGCGGTTAAAAGGGAACAAAACCTAAAGGGAACAAAATCTATAACTGTATTTTTATTTAAAAGGGAACAAAATCTAAAGGATAACCATTACGTCATGAAGTAGGTCTGAAAGGACATGACATTTTAGTAGGGTGTTATTATTTCTTTGAATTCAATCGCTGCATGCGTCTCTTGGGAATAGGTCTCAGAAGAAAAAAGAAAAAGAAAAAAAATGTGAAAGAGGAATTAGGGATTATATTCATTTTCTAGAGAGAAAATTAATCCAAGAGAGGAGAAGAAGAAAAAAGTTTCGGAGATAACAATGGCTCCGAATAACCTGGAAAAGGGAGTGGTTCCAAACCATCAAAAGGCAAGACCCCAATGACAGCGGAAGAAGTTGATAAGGAGGGGTGCTTGAAGAGAAAGGAAGTGACGATGAGGTTCAAATTAGCAGTATGTGAAATGAATTTGGAGCAACTAGAGAAAGCTAAGTACCATATATCGAAAGCAATAAGATTGAATAAAAATAAGAAGAAAGAAGAGGCAAGGAATATGAGAGAAGAGGAAGAAGTAGGTTTGCAGAACAATAAGCAAGATGATGATATGGATCTGTTGTGGAATGAGTTTGATCATGCAAAATGAGTATGTGAGGCAGAAAATGAAGAGACAAAGAAGAGAAGCATAGAGAAAGTAAAAGATGAAGAATACCCAGAATAATTTTTGCAGTTGTTGCAGAAAAGGGAAAGGAGACAAGCTGTGTTTTTAATGAGAAGGATTAGGGATAGAAGAGCATCAATTTATGCTGGAAGATATAAGGATTATACAGACCACCCTGTGAATGAAGTCAGTGTAGAGGATGAGTATCAGACGTACCTATCACGAACAGCACATGAAAATGAGTTCATACTCAACATAGTGACTGATTCTGAAACTGATATGCGATCGGATAGGGAAAAGTCGGATTACGACTCCGAGTGATGGCCGACAACAAGTAAGGCTCTACCAATTCCAATTTTCTTGTAGCTGGTGGATTTTTTGGGGTTAAGTTGCTTTAATGGAAATGATGATACAGATTTTGCAAATGGTTACACAAGTTACTATTTTGAAGAAATAGGTATCATCAAAGTACAGAGAAAAATTGGAACTAAGAGTGGTCTAATGGGAAATTGTGGACTGTGGACGACTGAATCTTGTTCTGTTTTTTGGAATTTATGTTTTGAATTTAGGATTTATTTTCATGCTTTTTGTAATGTTAATGACTGAATGGTGTTGGAGTTGCTTAATTAATGACTATTTAATGACTGTCTAATGGATTAATTTTCTTGTTTAATGACTGTTTTCTTGTGTATGATTGAATGGTGTTGGAGTTGTTGGTTGCATTGTCAAACTCAATCTATGACCAAAGAACTGGATAGGAGTATATAGAAAGCACAAGTATTGTGTTGAAAACTTGGAAAAATCACGCCTAATTTTATTACACAAATTTGACATTGTATTGAAATCACAAAGGATTGCTGAAATTACATGGATTCTATAAGACTATGTCCATCAAGAGGAAGGGGTCTTCCTGGCTTTCATTTGAATTGCAAAAACCAGCTGCGATTCTCATTACAGCTACTTATGCACCAATTCACTAATGCTGACCTCCTGGAATTAGAATACCATCACAACAACATCTTAATATTTACAACGGCATTGGTTGATAATATAAAACAGGAACAATCCATAAAATACAAAACATGAATTTACCACTACAAATATAAGCTAATGGTACCATAATTTATGTATCTCTTTTAGCCCCTACATTTTTTTTGGATAAAGAACATCGAATATTTCAATTTCTGTATCACTATATATAAATATGGCAGAAAATAGATAATGAGATATATATATGGAATGAATATTTCATCTTTATCTAATTTCCTTTTTAATCGGATGTAGTTTCTGAACATAAAGAACTTAATAAATAAATCAACCTAATTTTTTTCGTCCACCATATCTAATTGTCAATACAAGGAGATTTTCTTCTCTCCTGCTACCAATTGCTCTTACTTTTCGATCAGAATGAACTGCACATCCTATTGCTACCAATTTATTGCTATGGGTCCTAAAACTGTTAGATACAATTCATTAAGAAGAACCCTAGAAGACGATTTTAAGATCTCAGATTACGATGTACGAGTTCTTCAGCCTAGACTCGGCGTGTTCATAATCTGCATGAGGAAGCATGCATATTATTGGCGTTTGCGTGAGATTAATGCATTTGCTGTCGATGAGCATTGCGTGGAATTGGTGCATGGGGAAAGTAGATGTTGTTGTCCCTTTGATCGTGATTATTTTGGTCTCCAACAACAGGTGAATATACTTCAAGAACGAGTTGATCGGCTTCAAGAACAATTGCTTCGTGATATTAACGACTAGGACGTGGCATTTATAGTTCATGATTCAAAAAGAAACTAGATTGACAAATAGGTTTCTTATTGATCAATATTTCTTATATTTATTAGTTATTTATTAATAAAAAAAGACGTAATAACATAATTATGGAAATTAAAATGATGTGTTACATATGTCTCTAATTTGTTTTGCCCATTTATGTGTTGTTTTTGTGTTTTGGTGTCAAACATCAGTTTCAAATCTATAATTTGTCTACAAAAGAATCCCGATTAGTCACGTACGTAATCAACATTTTTTTCGACTTCTCAAAAATATTTTTCATTCGTGTGCATTTTCAAGAATATCATCATTGATTTGTCTATCAATCACTTATACCTTTTGCATCTCAAACTCTCACTTATTTTTACATTTTTCTTTTTCTCTCTCGGATTTACTTTTACGAACACATAAAAGTCTCCCTAGAGATTCGCAAAATTTATAACCATAAATACAACTGGAATACAAAAATGCCTCCCTCTGTACCAAATTGACCACCATAAAAGAAATTCCCCCTCTAAATTCGTCGGGAATATGTTTAAAAGCATCAACTCCATTAAATAAAAATACCAACCATTATTACCCAAAATAAGACCAAGTTCGATTCTTCAAATTTCAAAAACAACTTTTAGTCCAGACAAGATAAGAAAAAAAATTCAAAGATGAGAAATAGTACTATTAAATATATATATATATATATTGAACACCAAACTACATTACTCTGATCAAAACAAAAACAAAAACACTACACACGGAATATGTTTGTGGCATGGACATCGTCAATACATGTTTCCGATTGTCCTCCAAAATTCCTCAACGAGACGGCGCTCCTCATGTGAGGAATAACTATAACCCTTACTGACTACCTTGTCTCCCCAATTTCTGTCAAAGTTCCGGTGAGTTCATTTTAACGTGCTAAACACCGGTAGTTTTGCAATAGGATGCCGTTGTTATTTCCCAAGGCTATCAGCTTATAATGCGGCCCCCATGGATTCAAAGGCTCTTCCAAGATAATTCTCCTCTTAAGTACCCAATTCCATTCTACACCGGGTGCCCGTGCATGAATATCATTATCGGAAATGGGTGCCCAAAAATCAATCCGGATATCATAAATATCGTGAATGTTGTAAAATAAAAGGCGAACTCAAGACAAGACCATTCCAAGTTTTGGAATACTGAAACCACCATTCTCATAAATATGATGCGGGGATGGCGAATGTGACTGGAATGTCTCATTGTCCAAATCGAAAGATACTATCTGATCATTGTTATAAATATAATGATTTATCCAAAAATACAACCATGTGCGTACACACTCGAATACCGAAAAGTAAAGGAAATTCCCGATGTTCCTCTATCCCATGTTGTCTCCTAGTGTGTGTATGTCCACTTTACCGCCCACTTGAATTCGAACTACTTTGTATTCACCGGTATGTTCACAGTAGACGAAACCCCCTACGACGTATCGTGCATATAGCCAACTAATTTGTGGCGTTGGTGTTGGATCGCATATTTGCGGCACATGGAGGTGCTCACCCGTTGTTGGATTCATAATATAAATAGGATCTTGTATGCCGTGGTGTGAAACATAAAAACATACCAGACCATTACAAGATCCAACGATTGAGTGTGACATGTTTACATCATAGGATTGGATATTCCAGGTACCATTGTTTCCAAATAACATCTGATTGAAATCTCCCATCATCGTGTAGTAATCTTCCTCCTCAATTTGTTCTCTGTAGAAGTATTGTGCAACATTTTCTTCTCCCACCTTTTTAGTAAAACCGAAAAGGAGTCCAATTCTTTTGTCTGCAATGACAGAATTCCACTCTTTGCATACAAATTTGCTTGCCAAAATACTTTCTGTACTTGGGAGGAGGTGTAGTATCTCGGGAGTTGAATCCGATAATATTTCCATTACTATTACTGGTGAAATATTTTTTTTTTAAATGTAGAAGCATTTTGGATTTTTTTTTTTGTTGAATGCTACTAGCAGATACGAGTAAAGATTATATACACATCCAATGGATGCAATATGTGTCCCCACACAACACACCTGTTGGAATTTTCACGTCTTTTGGGGTTTCAAAATCTATCTCGTCTTTTGGGGTTTCAAAATCTATTCGGTTAAAGGGGTGCGAACCATTACACCGTTTGGTCAATGGTCGCATCCTTAATCAGCATGTGTTCTTTAAAAATTCATGATCCAAACAAGAAACAGATATTTTCACGTGTTTGTGTGAGATTTATTCCAGTAGGGTTATGACCATAGTATATTAATCTTTTGAAGAAAAAAAATGATCCCAATATATATTGCTATTGCCAATCATAGTTGTAATTTATGGTGTTGACCAATATACGAAAGCCAAAAGAGAATTTGGGCATGGTTATAGCGCTTGGATGGACGAAATTGTTGCTCATGGCTTTGAGTAGGTGTGAATTACCGAGGGAATTACACCAAAAATAGAAATTTGTTCAGAGAAGATTAGGCATGGCGAATCATGGAGAGAGATACTTCAGATGCCTACAGATTTGGCAAGAGTGTAGCCAAGGCATGCACATTAGCGAAGAGTACATGATTATAATCTACTGTAAGATAAAGCATATACTCCATATACTCAATCAACATGGTTGTGTTTACGTAATTTTTCGTGCTATTTTTCCGTATTTAGATAAATCATATATATATTAAAATCAATGTGGTGTTGTACACGTATATGAGCATATATTTATCGATAAGGAAACTGTTATATTTTGTTTATTTGAGAGTGATATGCGGAATACAACTAAATTAGGTAATTGGAGATAATGCTCCTAACCTAAAAAAAAAATTAGGGTTTTTTTTAATACATATATATACCACACCAGCATAAAAGTTAGATTGATATATTAGAGGAAGAAAATGAGTTCCAATAAGAACAATACCGAGACGATTAAAACAACTCCAATGATAGTAATGGATGTACCTAGAAAGCTAAGGATCACCATAACTATTGATGGCGCATGTAAGGTTCCTGGCATGCCCCTGTTAGCTGAAGTTCAAGCTCATGTTGACAATCTTACTCTTCCTGCTTCTACTACATTGAAATTGATGGTGTCCATGCTCTCATTCCTTCGAATGAGCTCTGTTGAGTGAAACTGTATCGGCACACCGAAATACCAGGGAGACACCTCTAGAGCAAAAGGTACTTGAAGTTCCGGCCACGACTGCTAACGCTGCAACACGAGTACCGGATCCGGATGCGATGATTTTAGTTGAAGCGATTATCAAAGAAACTTTCAAATAATGTGGTTTTTGTTTTTAGAAATTGTTTATTTTGATTTATTTATTTTTAAATATTGAGGATGTTGGTATTATTTTGCTTCGTTTAGTTTTATAAAAATATTGGTTCTTTAAATTCTTTGCTTGATATTTTTCGTTAATCAATCAATTTTAATTAACTCGTTGAGTCAACACAATTCGATTTTCCATAATATACCTTATATAAACATAAGCCCTTATGATAGTTATCAGATTTTGATTTTAATTTAGACACGACCAAATGGAAGAAATATAGCAATAATTTATGGAAAGACTGGACCATAAGGGATCTTAGCACCAATGCAAAATTTGGGTCAAGCCAAACAAATATGACAGACATTTTAGAAACAAAAAATAATCTTCTCTATATTATTTGGCAAAACAGAAGAAGAGGAGTACTGAAGTGATCTATCTTTTCTTTTGCATGTACCAAGAAAGCAACAAGATACTCACTATGGCTACCTAGATCTTCTTCTTTTGCATGTGCACAAAAAATAAGATACTCATTGTGATTGCGTAGATCAGTGGAAGTGAAATATGAGAAACCGAAGCGTAATGATGATTGACAAAAGTGGTGATTGACAGAATACTGCTTTTGTAGGAGAGAATATAGTCTAGAAGGTCTGATAACACCCATAACCCTATCAGTAACCCTGTTAAGAGCAATTACTCCATACAATCAACCACTTTTATCTAAGGTAATATATATATTTCCAAATAATATGGTCCCAATTTTTACGAAAAGTAAAATGTTAATAAATTAAAAAAAAAAAAGGAAAATGTTTTATTGCACAATTAATAAATATATTTTTTTTAAAAAATAGGCTTCATTGCTCTGATCAAAGATACTGCTACATTTAAGAATAATACTTGCTTAGGTAGTCAAAAGTGTGAGAAGCATATAGTTAGGTTGTTTTCTTTCTCTGCTTTATATCTTGTTACCAAAAAAAGTAATTTAAAAAATAAGTGTGGCTATACCAACTTTTTATTGTTTTTGATAAGACCAAAAGTTATTAGATCTTGTGGGGTATACAATACAGGCTCTTTTTATAATACAGTTAATACTTCTCTTTAGGAAATGAGGAATGTACCCCTAAAATCCAAAAACCAATCATAGGAATGTTCCATATATATAATCCTAGTATTTAGTGATGGGGATGGTATTTAGGACGGGGTCCCACTAGATATTCTACACAAATTGTTAAAGTAGAAATGATCAAAGATCAAAAAATACCACTACAAGCTGGAGTACTTATTATTGTAGATTTAGCTAATTCCTTTGTTACTTAGTGCCTTGGATATAGTAGTATCTTTCTTACAACCAGTCAACTACATTGCACTATCTTTTACTCCCAATCGACATATTCTTAAAAGCAAACTAATAAATTATTAATATATTACTAGCTAGTGCCTTCGAAGATTATAAATGCTGTGCAAGTTTTTGATCAAAATCCAATTCATATTATTAAAAGCAATTGGTTGCCTTCATAATTAAATTTGTATTAAAAGAACCGATCGATTATTTTTAAAATAATTAGCCGTATAATATATGTGATTTTATCAGCGTTAGCCTTTAACTGACGAACATGAAATATCGATATACATATGAATATCCGATAATATCGCATTATCAGTCGTGACGAATGATCGCCATACGGGTGTTGAATGTCAGATGTTAAAGTTATCGTGTGTAACTAGTCGACGATTGGTCGACATTATGAATTCATGAACGACTATGATTGGCTTCGTCGACAAGACTCGATATCCAAGTTTTTTACCAATGTCACTCTTGGACATGGCTTATTCAGCTAAACCAATTTTTATTTCGATGTCACGATCTTAGAGAGTATAGTTCATCCAAATCTATGTTTCCGAGAGTATTTCCACCAAGATAAATTGATTGATGGTAATGTTCCATTTTTTTTCCCATGTCACTCTTGAACGAGCTTGTATACAATTTTATTTCGATGTCACCATCTTAGCAAGTATTTAACGTCCAAATCCAAGTTTCCGGCATATCTCCACCAAGATAAATTGATTGATGGAAATTTTCCATTTTTACCGATGTCACTCTTGGACGAGCTTCTAAACCCCTGATTTTTATTTCGATGTCAAGATATCTTAGCAAATATATTTCATCCAAATCTAAGTTTCTGGGGAGTATTTTCACCGAGATAAATTGATTTAATTTTCTATTTTTACCGATGTCACTCATGGACGAGCTTGTAAACCCCTGATTTTTTATTTCGATGTCACGATATCTTAGCAAGTATAATTTGTCTTCCAAATCTAAGTTTACGGGGAATATCTCCACCAAGATAAATTGATTGATGGTAATTTTCAATTTTTACCGATGTCACTCTTGGGCGAGCTTCTAAACCAATTTTTATTTATTTCGATGTCACGATCTTAGCAAGAATTTTCGTCCAAATCTAAGTTTTCAGGGGAGTATTTCCACCGAGATAAATTGCTTAATGCTAATTTTCCATTTTTACCGATGTCACTCTTGGACGAGCATGTAAACCAATTTATATCTCTTCCAAGTTAAATTACTTGATGTTAATTTTCCACCCAATTTTTATTTTATATTAATTTGTATTTATTTATTTTCCAAAGATATACTTTGTTCACTAGCCAAGTTATCATGCTTGTACGTAGCTAAGCTAGAGGTTGAATATTAAAGTGAAAACGTGTGTCACAGTATAAAACACGAGCAAGGGAGACTAGGAGAGTACTACTCGCCTTTTGTTTTCCAAGTCTCTCTCTAAACTGAACCTAGGGTTTCGTATCAAAAACCGAAAGTTTTAGTATTCAAACCAGACAAAATGACCGCTTTAGTTGTAACTTCCTTCCGATTTCTTCTTCTTGATGAAGACAAAGAGATTGTTGGTTATTTTGGTTGCAAGGTTGTTCCTTATTTTGGATATGAAGAGGAGGAGGATTATGATGCCGTTGACGATGAAGAGGAGTAAATATAGAAGAGGATGATGATTATGATGATGATTTAGATGATCCGAACACTTATTTTGTTTTGGGCCGCGCTTGAGGATGAAGATGAAGACGGCGATGTTGATTATGATGATGATGATTGGCCATACAAAGATGTGGTTACGATTGTCGATAACATCAAGGAAGAAGAAGGGGATTCTAACCGATCTAGTCCTCTTGTTTTCATGGTTCTGCTATGCAAGAATGGTATTCAATCACGTCTTGATCCATCATCTTTTGTTTAGTTATATATATATATATATGTCTTTTTTTTTGTTATTAGTGTATCTTATGTTTTTTTTTTTTTGATGTTTAATTAGTCTGTTTGTAAAGTCTGTTTGAAGTATACTTTTGTGAATGTTTAATATTTACGGATGCAATATTTTGTTTAGATTCCAAGTGCATATGTTGTTTAATTTTTGTCCATTGTTCATCCGTTGGAGTATCAATCTTTTGACGAAAACAGCACGAACTAGTAACGTGTTTAAAGGGGCTTGGCTTAGAGATTTGGATCTCGAAAGTTAGGTTTAACCATGATTTTGTTGTGGCTTTGTCATTAAAGTGATAGGATCATGAATATGATAGGGACCAGTATATTGAGTCTTGTATCGAAAGGAAAAATATAGCCAAATTTTTTCATAAATTGCAATGCCAAATCGACAAACTTAACCAAAAAAATCGGACCGAGAACACAATTGAACAAGAGGCCTTTGACCGCCACATAATTTTGCTTATACATTAATAGAATTAGCATACCAAAAATAATGTAAAAACTTGAATTTAGTCAATGCCGAGTGCTCACCATAAATTTTCTCCTTCTTGGTGGCTTCCCATGTTCTTATTCATTAAAATCATTATCCAAATGTTCACCATAACTTTTCTCAAATGCATCCCAAAAGCTAAACCCTTGGAGGAGGATCATTTCCAACATGAATCATTTTCTTAATATGAACCAATTCCATTCTTCATCGACATACTAGGAGGAGGATCATTATTAACAATACCATTGGAAGGAACAACACATTTCTCATTAGAACTCATCCTCTCAATTCCTTCTTTCTTTACTTATGAACGAGGTATATAATTTCTTATTTCTAGGATCCAAATCTAGCTAAATATTTTTTTTTCTATACATATCTAGTATGCAAATCTAAATATAGTGGGTGGGTTATGTTTACCATGAATATAACAAACGAAAATCAAGGTGATATATGGAAAGTGCGATTTTGGATTTTACGAGACCCCAATGAAAAATATTGTATTAGGATTGTAGAATTAGACTATTGATTGTCGGTTCTAATTAGACGCCTATATTCTTGCTGAAACCCTAAAGAAATCTCTAAATTTCCCCCGACACGTTAAGCATTCATGTCAATGAGATATAGTACACTTGTTAAAATTAAAATTTTACCTTCTTTATTTAACAAAATAGTCCTTCCTTATTGAATTTCACACGCAATTTTTCCTACTATATTATTACTAAAATCATAATTGATTTTTGCAAAATTCATGTAACACCAACACTTGTTGATCATGCACCTGTTTACTGTGGTTTACGCATTTGCGAGATCTGGAAGAGCCAAAGACCTATTGATGTGCATTATGTGACGCTGGTGTATTATAATATCTTGATTTGATTAATTAGAAAACTAGTGTATTCCTGACATAATTGATTAATTAGTTAACAGATGAGCCATATCTTGAACAGCAGCATGGTTTGGCTCATGTATCATGCCATATCTCAAGTCCCTAACCAACAATTAAAATCAAAAAATGTTCAAACATAATAGGTCAAACAAATAAGGTCAATAAGCAAAATAAAATCAGCACACTTGTGTATATTTATTGAACGGTACAATTTCTTATGGTGATTATGAAGTATGAACATCTCTATGTTTTGCTAGATTATAGATTCGGACTAGGTGTGTATATGTGGTAGGTGGGTAAAAGTGTTTTCCTACGTGTAATACCGCAAGTGCACAATTCCTATTGGAGGCGTGGCAAGTACGTGTCGATCCACGAGAAATGGAGTGTATGTTGTTGATTCTATTTCTAACTGATTTCTGATGAGGTGTGTAACACAAATTTGGTTTGGTTTTGGTGTCGTCACGACTAATTGGTTTTCAAGTGACACGAAATAGAAAGCAAGAATACAAATTAAAGAGCACCAGGGTAATCGAATCCCCACCTAATCTTAGCTAAGTCACCCAATTTATGTTCTTGTTCTTTCCCAAGGAAGATTCTGAGAATGAATTATCAACTAATCTAACTAATTCCCCTAGTATCAACTGTCTTTTTACGGACAATTGATCACGTGTTCCTTAGTCAACTTGCTAAGCATCATTCCTATCTTATTAAGCACATATCTTCTTCCATGGAAGCCTCAAATGGAGAAATTATTAACCATTATCACTAGTTTTCCCCTAGCATTGGCTGTCTTCTTACAGTACAACCAATCACAGGCTAATTAGATCAATTAGCTAATTATTACTCCTATCTCAATTAAGCACAACAATAATAACAACATGAATATAAATTAACCTAGCATACAATTAAGGGTTTCATCAAGACCCTAGCAGAGTGATTTAGAACATGCTGAAGATAATTAAAACACAATTCAACTAAGCTTGGTGCACTGGCTAGTCCAGGCATAACCCTTTACATCACACTACCACTTCCAATTTATACATGCAAACCCTCATTCTTTCTAACTCTCCAATTCGACAATAAAAGCAAACCCACTCACCAAACACCTCTGAATAGTGGTCTCCTCTGTGAATTCGGCGCTGAAACTCCATTAATTTGATGTTCCCCCAAAGTTTGTGAAACCCTAACCCTAACTCTTTCTATCTCTCACTTAGCCTCTAGGGAAGAAGCTATGGAAGAGATAGAGGGAGATTAGGAGGTGACTGGCGGTTGTTGTGGGGATGTTGGTGGCTGGTCGGAGAAGCGAAAAGGTGGCTCTGCTCGAGCTTGGTTTGGGAGAGAAAGGGAGAAATGGAGTTTCTGCCCAATTGTCGGGGAGGAGAGAAAGAAAGAGAAAGTGAGGTTAGGTTTTGTTTGGGTGAAGATATAGATGGCTGTGGTGTTGAGCGGATGTAGCGAGGGTTGATGAGAAGGATGGAGCGACCGTCGGATGTGGATGGTCGAAATCTCACCCGCTCGGAGGGACGGGTTCGGATCCCAGGTGATGGGCCTGTCTTGGAATAGCTCAATCCCATGTCTTGTAAACGGGTTGCTCCTTGTCGGGTTAAAATTCCCGATGCGGCGCGGCTTTGGCTTTATGCTCCATAGACGCTCGTCTCCAATTCTGCTCTTTGGCTCCTTAATTTCTCCGAGCTTTATTTACTACCTAAAAACACAAAATTAATTAGTACAAGTATTAATTCTTGAAAACAAAGAAAATACAGAATTTGGGATAATATCTGATTTCTGAGCACAAAAGATGAGTTAAATGCCAATAAATAGATGTAGAAATATGCAATATTTGGCACTCATCAAATACCCCAAACCTGAATTTTACTTGTCCTCAAGTGAAACAAAATTAAGAAATCCTAACTATACCACCGTCGCTGGTCTCGAATGCATTTAGCGTATGCACTAAGCCTTTAAACCCCTAGGTGTCCTAGTGGACGAGTTGTAGTCTCGTGAGGGTTTACCGAGGTGTACCCACAAAACCTTCTCCAACTTCGAGTGTAAAAGAGTCTCAAGCATCCAAGGAGCTATGAGGACATAGAGTTTAAATGCTAGTAACACTAAGTTAGAACTATCAAAGAACGCATTCTCATCCTTAAGAGTTGAGCGAGAAATAACCATACCATATGAAAGAATTGATTCTGATCGTGATCATAAACCTCGACTCGCCACCAATAAGGTTTTATGATAATTGCACTCAAAAAGACCGCTTTTAGTCTCTCATGTGCGCGAGGCAGGAATAAAGAGAGAAATCACCGCACACGTTGAAGATGAGAAGGATAACCTTCCAAATAATTTCCTGGAGACTCCACAGAGTTGTGGACAAAAGAATCTTTTTCCGATGATCTCTAAGAAAGGAAATCAACCATTAGCAAGGATGGGAGTACTCACTTACCTTCTCACCCGATCGGCAATTAATATCACTCTCTTAGCATTCATAGAAACGTCTTCAATCTTCGGTCTTCAATAGATGATGATGAACTTCTGAACTTCACAAAAACTTGACAAACATTTTTTTTTTTTTTTACACTTAAAATATGAAAATAACAATAAAATAATAAAACTCAATTTTACACAACTTGTATTGTCTTGATTTCATAAACTTCACTAATTCTCATCCTATTTTCTTTTCTTTTCTTTGTTGCACGTAAACCTTGGACTATTTCAACTTTTCTTCAAATATTCTCATGATGCTCCGCTTCTTGACGATGATGTGTTTCTATGAATCGTGATGTTGTTGAGAGGGAGAGAGAGTGATGCTAACTCGCAAATCGATATTTAGAAGGAGTTTTCATCTTTAAACGTCACCCCCATGATTGACAAAATTAGCACTTAAGAGATCAAAAATAGTCCGAAAGTGGTGCGAAGTTGGGTAGCTCACCATTCCTACCCTAATTGACGTACGGTGACACACACTCTAATAGATTTTTAGAAAGTCACAAAAATGAAGGTTGGTGCCTCGCTTGATGTAAAATGGGTAGTCTCACTATGGGTGATCACAATTCTACTACCGAATATCTATACAAAGACCTAATTTGCCCTCCGGCATGGTTAAATCCAACTTTAACGTTCTAATCAACTAATAAACCCGATTGTGTTCTCCAAAGACTTCCAAGTTCACATTATTTCGGTCAGACTCTCTATGTAAACATATCTAGAAGCATGCTAGTGACTCTAAGATCTCTAAAAGTTGGAGGTTTTTATGCAAGTATTTACAAAGAGTTTTGAATTTTATTTTATTTATTTATTTATTTTTATTTTTTTTGAAATAAAGACTAAAAACTCTATATGCAAATGCACCCCCAAACCTAAATAAAACATTGTCCTCAATGTGTCAACAGATGATAAGAATTTAAATATTCACATTCCATGAGACTATGCTGATAAGGGAAAATGGAAGAGATTACCGGTATGTTGGCAGAGCAAGGTTAGAGCTTCATTAGTCAAGGCTAGAATCCAACATTCTCAGCTGAGATCATATTGTATTAGCACAATATATACAAAAAAAGACTCTACTGATTCAAGATAGAAGATTTTAACAAGACATACTGGATTATATACAAGAAAAATTTGCCATACACCAACAATCTAAAGAGTTGAGGATCAACCCAAAAGAAAATATGCAGAGACATCAACAGCCTTACACAAATATAACATGAGAGCGTAAGTAAGACTGTATAAGTGAATGATTTTCCCCCAAACCTAAACTTGTCAACAGGTGTGTTTTTGAACACAAAATCTTGCAATTTAAAAGGCAGATCATGCACTAGGTCTAGTTCAAAATGGACATTTTTAGGAACGGGTAGAGATACACATTCCAACTGTGGCTCCCTAAAGGTGTTATACTTTGATGAAAAATAGTCCAAGAGGACTTGGGAAGCACAAAGCTCTAGGACTAGATTAGGAACTCTCAGAATAGTTGGTTTAAGATTTTTGTGACAGGCCAAACCTAGGTTAGGTGGAAATCTATCAACTTGTGACATGGACAGGGGGCTACATGCATCCAATTTGTTCTTATTCATTTGACTCTTAACATCACTACACACTCTTCCTGAGTCATAGATAAGAAGTGTAGTATCATGCTCACAATCATTGAACAAATTAGCAAGTCCTAATTGAGAATCATCATCAAAAATTTCAACCTCATGCTTAAGAGAACCGGGAGAAACATCATGTCAGAACCTAGGCATGGAATCGGACACATCAAAGTTGTTTTCATGCATAGTATCATTGGTGTCAAAAATTTCAGACATTCCTAAGTCACAAATAGGTGGTATAGCATGCTCACTTTCACAGAACAATTGCACAGCCCAAACTCGGAGTTAACCTCGCATGCATCTGCAGATTTAGAAGAAACCTCATTCATGGAGGTTGGAGCAAATCCTAATGTCTCGAGTCCACAGGCTTCACCATATTTTCAGCATATACAAGCTCTTCTAATATGTCATATTCATCCTCATCATCATCATAACAAAAATGCATTTCCCTATTCAAAATTGTATCATTTCTAGTGTACTCATTTACCTCTAGATTAGGTTCATATTCGAGTGTC
Source organism: Papaver armeniacum (assembly GCA_023531295.1). Taxonomy (NCBI): domain Eukaryota; kingdom Viridiplantae; phylum Streptophyta; class Magnoliopsida; order Ranunculales; family Papaveraceae; genus Papaver; species Papaver armeniacum. The sequence goes on along the minus strand of JAJJWW010016407.1, from coordinate 193,181 downwards.
ATTTGCATGAGTAAGAACACTATTTTCAAAATTTACTTTATTAGGGACAACAAACATCTTATCATGAGATTCCTTCCATTCTTCATTTTGTAATCGAATCGGAGTTCATTTGAAGAATCATAGTGAGTCATTCATTGAAGGAGAGTCTTCACTGGTGGGTATGCATGCCTCATATGGATATTCACGGCATGGTTGTGCATGAGGTTCACTAGAGAAGAAAATTGGACATGTTGCTATATGGATGATCATGCATTGCATTCAATTCAAACCTAGCATTGTTTTGCTCTATGAGTTTGAGATTCTCCATTATCAACTGCATACATGGGTTCATTGGAGGATAGCATTGTTCAACCTCCCATGGTGGTTGATGATACATGTGCTCATAATGATTAGGGTATGTGCATTCAAGGTCAGGGCCCTGAGAGGGTTCATAGTACTCCCTAAAGTCATTGACATCATGGTCTGTGGGGGGTTCATGTTGTGAGGCATGCCCATAAGCAAGCTCTCTAATTGACCTATGTGATGATTCTTCATCCCTAATGCCATCCCAAAATCCTATCATGCCATGCTATCAATTTGAACTCAAAAAGAAACACCCATAGTCCAAAGACACACTAGGAAAATATAGCACTCAAACAACCAATGATTTCTTAAAACAGATGCTAAGCTCATATGAATCAAAGGCTAGTTTCGAGTTGTGCATATAGATTCAAAATGTTGCACCGATCATTCAAGGTGCAATTTCACATCTCGAAGGTAGCAACTAGATGGGACTATGTATGCGAGACACGGGGTTTTGCGAGTTTGGGAGACTCACAAAGATGTAACAATGTAGCTAGCGGATATGCTACTCAATTAGTACTGGGGCATGCACACAAATACCATATGTTATGGCTATCGAGATAGCCAGGCGAGTTCACAAAATAGGGAAGCAATGCATGTGAGATTCCAAGGTCAAAGATTATGCACACAGTCAATCTCGGTAAAACAACAAGTAAGCGTGCTTCTCAAACTAACAAAATTTCAGCACTTTACATCAATATTGACATGACACGAGAATGTCAACGAGGCTTGGTTGACCTCGGTTTTCTGTGTTATGCACAATGGTACGGGCGGCTTATGCACAACACGTAAAAGGTGCGCAAGAAGAATAGACAGTGTGTATAGTGCACAGGGCAGGCTGTGTTATGCTTACTCAAGGTGAAGCATGTGCTGGGCTTGTGTGTGAAAAACAACAAGTGAGCTAGTAATACAAATTCAGTTACTCAACACTCATTCAAGCACCACAGGGCCACACACAAATTGCAGATGTTGGTTCACAGATGCATAAATGCAACAGATGCAATAGCTTCAACACTCTATAACAGACTTAGCATGGCACAGAGTGTCAACAAGGTCAGTTGACCTTAATTTTCACAGAGTATGAGTCAATTGAAAAGGTGAATATGAATCACAGAGTATCAACAGGCCACTTAGCAATTTAAATATGATATTTCAGCCTTGCTAACAACAAATCAGTCACCCAACAGTTCACTCAAGTGTCACAGGATTACACACAATTTTACAGATATTGCAAGAGTTTGTTGCTCACAGGGTATCAACAGATGCAACTATTGAACATTTTACAGCATAGTTGACAGCACACAGAGTGTCAACTGGGTTGGTTGATGTCTAATTTTCACAGATTATGCTCAAACATTGCAGGGCAGATGGCTCAATAGGGTCTGTCAACAGGTTTGAATGCTTGCACAAGTGAAGATGACAGCAACTTGGCATATTACAGCTCACACAAGGTCTCACAGAATTGGTTGACAAAGTAAAGCATGCATAGAGGTACAGGGCATGTGGTGTCAACTCACTCAGTTGACCTCAACTTGGGCTTGCAGCTAACTTGGCTGTCCAAGTCGCAGCTCAAACTCAACAGCTACAGGGGATGGAGTTAAGCTCAGGCCTTGTCGAGGCCAAGGATTCACAGTGAAGATGTAACTAATTCAACCAACTTTCGGTGCACAGAACACACAAAAGCATAGATTTCAGGGCAATATTCAGCAAGGTAGCGTGGTTTATCATGCAATCATGGCTGACAGATTCACAGGACAGCTAGTTTATCAGGTGAACAAGGGATAACATTCAACACAGGTTAGCCAAATAACAAGTTATGCATACATTCAGGCCAAGGCTCATGGAAATGGCAACTAATTCACATATGCATACAAAGTCGGACACACGGATAGAGCAAATTCATTTAGCATGAATGTAATTCACTATCAAGGAAGCACTCACATGAATACTATAAATTGCGGGGGTTGCTCGAGGTTTTGCAAAACTCAAGTTTATCATGTAGGCATGGTGTATCATACACATATTCATCAAGGAAAGCAAGGATTCGATAATGGTCAGTAAGCACTGGTTCAGGGAGCATACAAGGGCATCAGTCAAGGCAGAGCATCAATCAATTTGGGCTATCAGGCAACCATGCAATATGCAACTCAGGGGAACAAGGAATTATGCAGCACAGATGTCAAACTATGCACGCATAAATCCAATTACCAACAGTCCTTATGTAGAGAGAAGTATACCCAAAGAGATGACAATTCATGTAAAAATGTTGCTCAGATATAACAGGCTAATGCTCAAAAAGATACTCTACGTTGCAGGGTTTGGGCAACATTTCGTAAGCAGCTAGGTTATCAGGATATCGTGATTTATCATTCATACAAATATATAGTATAATGAAGTTCTAGAATGACCAAACTGGGTTTAGCCCAAATAGCAATCATGTTCTGCTCCTTCTATCGCTTTTCCTTGCTTCTGCGGCAGTGTAGCATGCACCGTGAGCTCAAAGGAGAGTTTTAGTTCTCGAGAAATGTGCATGCAAAGCAAAGAATTTCATAGCCGAAAGTTAACAACTAGAATTGTAGGGTGAAAGATGGGAACCGCACTAATGCTCAATCGAAGAATTACGCTTATTTGACCGCTCGGGGTTAAAGAAGTTCAACGGGGTAAAGAGAAAATAAAATGCGAAATCCTAAAATGCTTGAAGAATTAACCAATGTACAAACTAAACTACATATTGCAGATGAAACACGATGTCGATTAAACTGACCAAAACTGAAGTTGACTTGCAGGGATGGGCAGGTACAGGACAATGATGCAAAACTTGATTAACTAACAAAAAGGACTAAAAGAATGCATGTAAGCGACTGAGATACAATGATTGATACTACAAGAGTGTGAAATAAAGATGCAGCTAAGAACCCTAGATGCAGGTAAAATAACTTGAATTGAAAAGATGAAAATAAAGATGCAGAGACAACTAATATTTACAAGGCTAAAATGATTACTAAGTTATAACTACAGATGCTTTTAACTACAGTATGCGATGGGTGTGGAGCTAAAAGTGTAAAAGTGTTTTCCTAAAGGTGTGGAGTTATATTTACAGGCGCCAAAAACTTGGTAGGCTGGTAAAAGTGTTTTCCTACGTGTAATACCGCAAGTGCACAAAGGCCTTATTAGAGGCGTGGCAAGTACAGGTCGATCCACAGAGAAATGGAGTGTATGTTGTTGATTCGGCTTTCTAACTGATTTCTAGAGGTGTGTAACACAAATTTGGTTTGGTTTTGGTGTCGATACGACTAATTGGTTTTCAAGTGACACGAAATAGAAAGCAAGAATACAAATTAAAGAGCACCAGGGTAATCGAATCCCCCACCTAATCTTAGCTAAGTCAGTCCAATTTATGTTCTTGTTCTTTCCCAAGGAAGATTCTAGAGAATGAATTATCAACTAATCTAACTAATTCCCCCTAGTATCAACTGTCTTTTTACAGTACAATTGATCACAGGTTCCTTAGTCAACTTGCTAAGCATCATTCTTATCTTATTAAGCACATATCTTCTTCCATGGAAGCCTCAAATGGAGAAATTATTAACCATTATCACTAGTTTTCCCCTAGCATTGGCTGTCTTCTTACAGTACAACCAATCACAGGCTAATTAGATCAATTAGCTAATTATTACTCTTATCTCAATTAAGCACAACAATAACAACAACATGAATATGAATTAACCTAGCATACAATTAAGGGTTTCATCAAGACCCTAGCAGAGTGATTTAGAACATGCTGAAGATAATTAAAACACATTTCAACTAAGCTTGGTGCACTGGCTAGTCCAGGCATAACCCTTTACATCACACTACCACTTCCAATTTATACATGCAAACCCTCATTCTTTCTAACTCTCCAATTCGACAATAAAAGCAAACCCACTCACCAAACACCTCTGAATCGTGGTCTCCTATGTGAATTCGGCGCTGAAACTCCATTAATTTGATGTTCCCCCAAAGTTTGTGAAACCCTAACCCTAACTATTTCTATCTCTCACTTAGCCTCTAGGGAAGAAGCTATGGAAGAGATAGAGGGAGATTAGGAGGTGACGGCGGTTGTTGTGCAGATGTTGGTGGGCGTGGTGGCTGGTCGGGAGAAGCGTGAAGGTGGCTCGCTCAGAGCTTGGTTGGGAGAGAAAGGGAGAAATGGAGTTTCTCTGCAATTGTCGGGGGAGGAGAGAAAGAAAGATAAAGTGAGGTTAGGTTTTGTTTGGGTGAAGATATAGATGGCTGTGGTGTTGAGCGGATGTAGCGAGGGTTGATGAGAAGGATGGAGCGACCGTCGGATGTGGATGGGCGAAATCTCACGGCTCAGAGGGGACGGGTTCGGATCCGGGTGATGGGCCGGGTCTTGGATAGCTCAAGCCCATGTCTTGTAAATGGGTTGCTCCTTGTTGGGTTGCAACTAATGCGCGCGCGGGCTTTGGCTTTCTGCTCCATAGACGCTCGTCTCCAATTTTCTGCTCTTTTGGCTCCTTAATTTCTCCGAGCTTTATTTACTACCTAAAAACACAAAATTAATTAGTACAAGTATTTATTCTTGAAAACAGAGAAAATACAGAATTTGGTATAATATATCGATTTACAGCACAAAAGATGAGTTAAATGCCAATAAATAGATGTAGAAATATGCAATATTTGGCACTCATCAATATGCCTCTCCATCAAGTGAATTAGACTGGATAGAGAATAATGCCTATTTTGTTTCAACATACCACAGTTTAACATACCATTGTTCCTTTCATTAAAATCACAAATAGAAACCGAAAAAAGAAACAATTGCAATTTCATTAACCACATTTACAAACACCATCACCATTACAGATCAGACCGCTAATTACTAAGTAGTTCCATTTGCAATTTTTTTTACGGCCAACACCAAAGGAATAATGAAATACCGGTTCAACAATCAAACCCATAAGCAAAAAAACTAGACACACCATGAACAACCAACTCCGATGTCGTCCGACAAGCAAAATTCTCTGATTATGCATGCTGCACTTACATAACCTCCATAACAAGTACCAGCAAAATACCTACCACTACCACTACCGAGTTTGATCTTTGTCAACAGCAAAACAACACCTTTACAAGATCAAACCTTGTGCTGAAATAAAAAACCCCAAAAAAAAAACAATTATCATGCATTAGAAGATCTATAACATAAGACTAGACCTCTCCTTCAGTTCCAACAGCACCAACAACTACACACATTAGGAATATCTTTTTGAATTTTCACGAAGATGATCTTAAGACTTCAAGGAATGCAATCCTCCTAAGTCTTCCTCAAAAGATTTTCCCAATGCTCTTCAGATGATCACCACTGATCATCATCATCGTCGGTGTTAAAGTCCTCTTCTTCATAGGAAAAGTCTACGCCGCTATCAGTGATGGTAGAAGCTGCAGGACCATAACATCCATCCTCATCATCTTCTGATCCTTAATTTTCTTCTTCCTGAACCTCTGCTGCAATAGGATTTCCATCTACATCCATCCCTGGTATCTCCTCACCGTCTGAATCCACGTTCAGGGGTTCAGACATGGTATGAGAAAATTTCCTGGGTTGAGCCTTCTCTGCCAAATAGAGTAGATACATTTCTGCATCATCTCTCTCCTGTCTTCTTCTCTCTCGAACCTCTTTTTCTGGATCAGTAGATACACTGCTGCTATCATCCTCATCAAATTCTACTGCTTCTCCACCTTCCTCATCACTTTCACTTTCTATGACACTTCTTGTCTTAATCCAATGACGTTCAAGTCTCTTCAGCCTTTCTTGCCTTTCTCTCCTCTTCCTTGCACATCTTGCCTCATATTTTCTGATCCAAAACTGGTACTCATCTTCGTTCTCAATCCTTTGCCTATCAAATTCTTCATGTCTCCTATTTTCTTCTTCTTGCATCCTCTTATTTGGAATTTCTTGTTCTAAATAAGAAATCAATCTCTCAGCCTCTTCACTTGTTAATGCATGAGTTGTTTGTTTTGCATTTTCTAATGCTGGTGATTGATTTTCAACAACATCTTGAACTGCAGGTTGGTTTGGTTCAGCCATCTCTTAATCTTCTTCTCTCTGCAAATTTTCTTCATTCTTTTGGTTTGATTAAGAGTAATTGCAAGTATATCAGTTTCTCATCCTTTTGTAGAGTGGTTAGATTAACCATAAATGTCCATTTATGGTGCATGGTGCTAAACTTCTAGTCCCTTGGCAGACCACGCCTCTTCAGTCTCGAGACGCAATTTTTCAAAATACATCATTATTGTCCTCTCCAGACCCGTCTCATCTATTAATTGCACACAACGTTATCTTTAAGAGTAAAACGAGGCGGTTACCTAATTTGAAGGCCAGAACTGTAGCATTATGGTTCACCAGGGTTCACAAGTTTGGCTCATGTATCATGCCATATCAAGTACCTGACCAAGTGACCAACAATTAAAATCAAAAAATGGTCAAACATAATAGGTCTCTGCACAATTGTGTACATTTATTTAATTTTAATTAGTTAACAGATGGGCCATATCTTGAACTACATCATGGTTTGGCTCGGGCATCATGCCATATCTCAATACCCTGGTCCCTGACCAATAACTCAAATGAGCCACAAAAATCTACCAACACTATGTCAACAGCACCTGAGACATAACTCATTATCATTTCATCTAATTCCATTCATTTGAGACGCACAAAACTTCATTGACAATAACGAAAGAATCGATCAACTCTTCTGTGAAATATCGATTTAAGGATAGATTTAAGTTCAATCGATCTCTCTTAGAAGTATTGACACTGATTCATAATCTTGGAAATGCAAATCAGGTTATCTTCATCTAAGATTCATTTGGGGGTTTCTTGGAGATTCATCTGCAGAAAACTTCATCTACAACAATTAATCAATTGATTCTTCTGTGAAAGATCGATTCAGACCTAGATTTAAGTTTAATCGATCTCTCATAGAAGTATTGATAGTGATTCATAATTTTGGAAATACAAATCTTGGTCATCTTCAGCTAAGGTATTTCTCATTCATTCATTTGGGGGTTTAATGATTTGACAAATTGGAGGTTACACACTACTTATTTTGAATGGTACAATTTCTGATGGTGATTATGAACATCTCTATCTTTCAGATTTTAGGTTTATTATGTTGTTGTGAATTGTATCCGGTTTTCAGAATGTTTTGGTGATTATGAACATCTCAATTGCATCATTTATGCCTCCACCAAGTAGTTTTATATGTAAGTTGAGAGATGATCTTAAAGTCAGACATAGTATTTGGTTGTAGGATGTCAGCATTGGTGAATAAAGCTTGTATTCTGTTTTGAGAAGCAGCATCTCAGGAGTCTTTGTGATTTGTATTTACTGTCAGATTATAGAATCAAATTAGGTGTGCATAAGGCTCCACCAAGTAGTGTTCATGTCAGTTATGTGCAAGTCGAATACACGCAACCAACGCAAGCCAATTTTTGTTAGTCATGTATTTGACAGAAGATATAAAGATCAAACACATATGGATGTTCGTAATTTGTCCCTTTTCCAGATTGTAGATTAAGACTAGGTGTGTATATGCCTCTCCATCAAGTGAATTAGACTGCATAGAGAAACACTAAAGTGACTTGTTTTCAATATGCATTTGTTTTCTATACATTTTAGTCTTGTACATGTTCCAGTTCTTTGATTGTAGTTTTAGTTTCTGGAATACATCCTGCATCTCCAACATTATCGACACACAATCGTTGGACAATATAAATAAGATGACTTCATCATATTGCATTTAAAAAAGTTACAACCGTTCTGTTCATTCAGTCTTGAGCAACATTTAGCAGCAACACTATCATTTCATATCCACTTACATGTTCATAAACTAAAACATACCCATTTACAAGTATTTCACCATCTTACCCACAAAAAATCCAAATACCAAAAAAAAAAAAAAAAAAACAAAATAAACATAACATTACCCTGCATTTTCAGTCTCCATTCTCAGAACCAAAAAAGAAACACATGATTCAGTGACTTACCATTTGCATTAGACCCCTCTCCATTTGAATTCTTCTCTGTAATTTGATGATAATATCTATTTCTTAACCATTTTTTAACATTATGTCATCATTTCCATTCGAGCACTTACCCAAAAATCCACCATCTCTCTACAGAAGAATTCAAATGTCGATAAGGCTTACTCATTGTCATACCCATCAATCGGAATCAGAATCATCAGATTCATCTTCCTCCTCATCAGACTCCTCTTCCTCCTCATCAGACCCCTCTTCTTCCTCATCAGACCCCTCTTCCTCATCAAACCCCTCTTCTTCCTCGTCTTCGTCTGCATCGTCCGCTTCGGAATCGGTCTTTTGGTCCAACAATGCATCATTAATCCCAAATCTCTTATCTTCGCGAATTTTCTTAATTATCTCTTCTAGGACAGAAAAAGTATGTGTATCACTTCGATGATCAACAAAAAACAAAGGGCTCTTCATCTTCGGGAAGCGGTTGCATCAGCTTGTCATGCGGCCCATATTCTTTCTTCATTCTGCCATTTCATCCAACCTCATCTTTTTACCCCCGCACTTCCCAGAATTTTTCCTCCTCTTCTTCATCTATGAAAAAATAATGATGAGGCTTCTTTTACAAAATCTGTACTGGTTTCTCTACCGGTTTTTCAACTGGTTTCTCTTCTGCTTTGTTTTCATCCATTAACGCATGCATATCTTCCCAGAGAGGTTGGAGTTCAATATCATATAACAAGTCACTTACTCTCTTTTGTACCTTCTCCAGATCATCCTTGGTCATCTGCCCAATCATCTGCATAGTGGCTGATAACCTTTCTCTTCTTTCTTTCTCTTTCAACTCATTCAATAGTTGCTCTTCAGTCATGGGGGCTTTACCCTTTCGTCTGTGTTGATCATCATCACCAGCCATTTTGATTGATTTGATTTAGAAAAATTAAGTAAATAGTAGTCTCCCTCTACAAATTTCTCTCTAAAATTATTTGCTCTCTGACTCTTTGGTTTCCCTGTTAATCCCCTAATAAACTACTTTATCAGGAATAAACTATAAATTCTTGGAGGGTCACGCCTGTTCCCAAGATAAAGACTTAATCGAACACGTTCCCTAGTCTAAATGACATCTATTCTAGCCCACTATGTCATAATGACGTGATAAACCTAGGTAAAATGGCATTTTGGTTAATTAAAGTAGCTTTAATAACTAGAGAAAAAAGAAAAAAAAAATATTTTCTTCTCTTACTTGCGCGGCAGAAAGACTGGAAGAGGCGAAATAGAGAAACCACTAGGTAAGGAAATAGAAAAAAAAAAATCTATACTTCTCTTATCAGATTAAATTCGAACTTACTTGTTTAATTTCATGAATGGGGATGGGTTTTTCTTAATTTGAAATCACTATCGCTAGGGTTTCAGGTATATACATTTCCTAAAACTAAAACCGTTTTCTACTATATTCTGTAAACCTAGGGTTCTGTCAATTTTAGGAGTTTTTTATGATCTTGGCTGGGATTCTATAACTTATATGTGATGGAAATTGTGAAAGCACATCGATATTGTTAGGGTTTCTTTTGTTTTGTTCAGGTCTTTCATTTTATTATGATCATAAACCAATTTAGAGAGAGTTCATCTAGAGCATTCTCTGATAAATTATAATAATAAGATTGTAATTTTGGGTTTGTGTTCACATGGATGATCACGTTTCCTTATGATTTCCTTATTGATTTTTGTTAGACAGTATTAATTGGTTAAAACAATTGATGTTTTATGTGAATTTTGTGACGGAAATTGTGGAATTTGGTTTAGGTTGAGTTAATTTTTGTTACTAGTGGTTTTTTTATGGATTTAGGAATTAGCTTTTGTTGCTGTAAGGAGTAAAAGTTGCATTGTGGATTAAGACGGCATTGTTATAGAGTTTTAAAGGAGAACTTTGTTGATGTATTCTCTCGATTTTGTTTTTCTTCACTTCGCAACGATGTTATATCATGCTAAGCAATTGGTTTAACAGGGAAGAATGCGTATTTAAAACTCGGTGTTCGACCAGCAATGCACGTGCATAAAAGATAGATTGATATATTAGAGGAAGAAAATGAGTTCCAATAAGAACAATACTGAGAGGATTAAAACAACTCCAATGATAGTAATGGATGTACCTAGAAAGCTAAGGATCACCATAACTATTGATGGCGTGTGTACGGTTCCTGGAATGCCCCTGTTAGCTGAAGTTCAAGCTCATGTTGACAATCTTACTCTTCCTGCTTCTACTTCTGTTGAAATTGATGGTGTCCATGCTCTCATTCCTTCGAATGATCCCGTTGGTGAAACGTATGTCCTGCACACCGAAATACCTGTGGAGACACCTCTAGAGCAAAAGGTACCTGAAGTTCCAGCACAGCCTGCTAACGCTGTAACACGAGTACCAGATCCAGATGGGATGATTTTAGTTGAGCAGATTATCAAAGAAACTTTCAAATAATGTGGTTTTTGTTTTTAGAAATTGTTTATTTTGATTTATTTATTTTTTAAATATTGAGGATGTTGGTATTATGTTGCTTCGTTTAGTTTTATAAAAATATTGGTTCTTTAAATTCTTTGCTTGATATTTGTCTGTTAATCAATCAATTTTAATTAACTCGTTGAGTCAACACAATTCAGTTTTCCATAATATACCTTATATAAACATAAGCCCTTATGATAGTTATCAGATTTTGATTTTAATTTAGACACGACCAAATGGAAGAAATATACCAATAATTTATGGAAAGACTGGACCATAAGGGATCTTAGCACCAATGCAAAATTTGGGTCAAGCCAAACAAATGTGACAGACATTTTAGAAACAAAAAATAATCTTCTCTATATTATTTTGCAAAACAGAAGAAGAGGAGTACTGAAGTGATCTATCTTTTCTTTTGCATGTACCAAGAAAGCAACAAGATACTCATTATGGCTACCTAGATCTTCTTCTTTTGCATGCGCACAAAAAATAAGATACTCATTGTGATTGCGTAGATCAGTGGAAGTGAAATATGAGAAACCGAAGCGTAATGATGATTGACAAAAGTGGTGATTGACAGAATACTGCTTTTGTAGGAGAGAATATAGTCTAGAAGGTCTGATAACACCCATAACCCTATCAGTAACCATGTTAAGAGAAATTACTCCATACAATCAACCACTTTTATCTAAGGTAATATATATATATTTCCAAATAATATGGTCCCAATTTCTACCAAAAATAAAATGTTAATAAATTCAAAAAAAAAAAAAAGGAAAATGTTTTATTGCACAATTAATAAATTTTTTTTTTTTTAAAAATAGGCTTCATTGCTCTGATCAAAGATACTGCTACATTTAAGAATAATACTTGTTTAGGTAGTCAAAAGTGTGAGAAGCATATAGTTAGGTTGTTTTCTTTCTCTTCTTTATATCTTGTTACCAAAAAAAGTAATTTAAAAAATAAGTGTGGCTATACCAACTTTTTATTGTTTTTGATAAGACAAAAAGTTATTAGATCTTGTGGGGTATACAATACAGGCTCTTGTTATAATAAAGTTAATACTTCTCTTTAGGAATGAGGAATGTACCCCTAAAATCCAAAAACCAATCATATGAATGTTCCATATATATAATCCTAGTATTTAGTGATGGGGATGGTATTTAGTACAGGGTCCCACTAGATATTGTACACAAATTGTTAAAGTAGAAATGATCAAAGATCAAAAAATACCACTGCAAACTGGAGTACTTATTATTGTACTAGCTAATTCCTTTGTTACTAGTGCCTTGGATATAGTAGTATCTTTTCTTTACAACTTAGTCAACTACATTGCACTATTTTACTCCCAATTCACATATTCTTAAAAGCAAACTAATAAATTATTTAATATAGTACTAGCTAGTGCCTTGGAAGATCATAAATGCTTTTTGGTGCAAGTTTTTTGATCAAAATCCCAATTCATATTCTTAGAAGCAATTCTAGCTAGATCTTACAATTAAATTTGTATTAAAAGAACCGATCAGTATTTATTTTATAAAATACTAGCTGATAATATAGGATTTTATCATGTCTGTGCCTTTAATCTGGACGAAACATGAAATATCAGTGATACATACATATGAATATCCGATAATATCGCATTATTGGTCGTATTGGACCGATCAGCCGATAATATTGGCAAGAATGTTTGGGGATGTTAGGTTATCAGGTGTAACTAGTTTATTTTATTGGTCGGCATTATGAATTCATGAACGACTATGATTGGCTTCGTCGACAAGACTCGATATCCAAGTTTTTTACCAATGTCACTCTTGGACATGGCTTATTCAGCTAAACCAATTTTTATTTCGATGTCACGATCTTAGAGAGTATAGTTCATCCAAATCTATGTTTCCGAGAGTATTTCCACCAAGATAAATTGATTGATGGTAATTTTCCATTTTTTCTGATGTCACTCTTGAACGAGCTTGTAAACCAATTTTTATTTCGATGTCACCATCTTAGCAAGTATTTATCGTCCAAATCCAAGTTTCTGGCATATCTCCACCAAGATAAATTGATTGATGGTAATTTTCAATTTTTACCGATGTCACTCTTGGACGAGCTTTTAAACCAATTTTTATTTATTTCGATGTCACGATCTTAGCAAGAATTTTTCGTCCAAATCTAAGTTTTCAGGGAGTATTTCCACCGAGACAAATTGCTTAATGCTAATTTTCCATTTTTACCGATGTCACTATTGGACGAGCATGTAAACCAATTTATATCTCTTCCAAGTTAAATTCCTTGATGTTAATTTTCCACCCAATTTTTTTATTTTATATTAATTTGTATTTATTTATTTTCCAAAGATATACTTTGTTCACTAGCCAAGTTATCATGCTTGTACGTGGCTAAGCTAGAGGTTGAATATTAAAGTGAAAACGTGTGTCACGGTATAAAACACGAGCAAGGGAGACTAGGAGAGTACTACTCTGCCTTTTTGTTTTCCAAGTCTCTCTCTAAACTGAACCTAGGGTTTCAGTATCAAAACCTGAAAGTTTTAGTATCAAACCAGACAAAATGACTGCTCTAGTTGTAACTTCCTTCCGATTTCTTATTCTTGATGAAGACAAAGAGATCGTTGGTTATTTTGGTTGCAAGGTTGTTCCATGTTTTAGATATGAAGAGGAGGATGATTATGATGCTGTTGACAATGAAGAAGAGGAGGACAATGAAGAGGATGATGAGTATGATTCTGAGGATGATGATGATTTAGATGATCCAGAACACTTATTTTGGTTTGGGCCAGCGCTTGAGGATGAAGATGAAGACGATGATGTTGATGATGATGATGATGATGATGATTGGCCATACAAAGATGTGGTTACGATTGTCGACAACAGCAGTGAAGAAGAAGGGGATTCTAACTGATCTAGTCCTCTATTTTCATGGTTCTGCTATGCAAGAATGGTATTCAATCACATCTTGATCCATCATCTTTTGTTTAGTTATATATATATTTTTTTTTTTTTTTTTTTTTTTTTGTTATTAGTGTATCTTATTTTTTTTTTTTTTTGTTATGTTTAATTAGTCTGTTTGTAAAGCTGCTTGGAAGTATACTTTTTGTGAATGTTTAATATTTACGGATGCAATATTTTGTTTAGATTCCTAGTACATATGTTGTTTAATTTCTGTCCATTGTTCATCTGTCGGAGTATCAATCTTTTGACAAAACAGAATGAAATAGTAACGTGTTTAAGAGGGCTTGGCTTAGAGATTTGGATCTGAAGAGTTAGGGTTAACCATGATTTTGTTGTGGCTTTGCTGTTAAAGTGATAGGATCATGAATATGATAGGGATTGTATATTGAGTCTTGTATCAGAGTTGAAAAATATAGCCAAATTTTTCATAAATTGCAATGCCAAATCTGACAAACTTAACCAAAAAAAAATCAGAATTGAGAGCACAATTGAACAGTAGGCCTTTGACTGCCACATAATTTTGCTTATACATTAATAGAATTAGCATACCAAAAATAATTTAAAAAACTTGAATTTAGTCAATGCCGAGTGCTCAGCCATAAATTTGCTCGTCTTGGTGGCTTCCCATGTTCTTATTCATTAAAATCATTATCCAAATGTTCACCATAGCTTTTCTCAAATGCATCCCAAGAAGCTAAACCCTTAGGAGGAGGATCATTTTCAACATGGATCATTTTCTTAATATGAACCAATTCCATTCTTCATCGACATACTAGGAGGAGGATCATTATTAACAAGACCATTGGAAGGAACAACACATTTCTCATTAGAATTCATCCTCTCAATTCCTTCTTTCTTTTACTTATGAACGAGGTATATAATTTCTTATTTATAGGATCCAAATCTAGCTAAATATATTTTTTTTCTATACATATCTAGTATGAAAATCTAAATATAGTGGGTGGGTTATGTTTACCATGAATATAACAAACGAAAATCAAGGTGATATATGGAAAGTGCGATTTTATGGATTTTTCAGACCAATGAGAAAAATATTGCATTAGGATTGTAGATTAGACTACTGATTGTCAGTTCTAATTAGACGCCTATTAATCTTGCTTTGAAACCCTAAAGAAATCTCTAAATTTCCCCGACACGTTAAGCATTCATGTCAATGAGATAGTACACTTGTTAAAATTAAAATTTTACCTTCTTTATTTAACAAAATAGTCCTTCCTTATAGAATTTCACACGCAATTTTTCCTACTATATTATTACTAAAATCATAATTGATTTTTTGCAAAATTCATAGACACCAGCACTTGTTGATCATGCACGGTTTACCAGGGTTTACACGTTTGCAGATCCGGAAGAGCCAGCACCTGTTGACAGGCATTGTGTGACGCTGGTGTATTATAATATCTTGATTTGATTGATCATAACACTAGTGTATTCCTGACATAATTGATTAATTAGTTAATAGATGAGCCATATCTTGAAATGTAGCATGGTTTGGCTCATGTATCATGCCATATCTCAAGTCCCTGACCAAAAATTAAAATCAAAAAATGGTCAAACATAATAGGTCAAACAAATAAGGTCAATAAGCAAAATAAAATCAGCACACTTGTGTATATTTATTGAATGGTACAATTTCTTATGGTGATTATGAAGTATGAACATCTCTATGTTTTGCCAGATTGTAGATTCAGACTAGGTGTGTATATGCCTCTCCATTAAGTGAATTAGAATGGATAGAGAATAATGCCTATTTTGTTTCAACATACCACAGTTTAACATACCATTGTTCCTTTCATTAAAATCACAAATAGAAACCGAAAAAAAGAAACAATTGCAATTTCATTAACAATTTTTACAAACACCATCACCATTACAGATCAGACCGCTAATTACTAAGTAGTTCCATTTACAATTTTTTTTACGGCCAACACCAAAGGACTTATGAAATACCGGTTCAACAATCAAACCCATAAGCAAAAAAACTAGACACACCATGAACAACCAACTCCGATGCCGTCCGACAAGCAAAATTCTCTGATTATGCATGCTGCACTTACATAACCTCCATAACAAGTACCAGCAAAATACCTACCACTACTACTACCGAGTTTGATCTTTGTCAATAGCAAAACAACACCTTTACAAGATCAAACCTTGTGCTGAAATAAAAAACCCCAAAAAAAAAAACACTTACCATGCATTAGAATATGTATAACATAAGACTAGACCTCTCCTTCAGTTCCAACAGCACCAACAACTATACACATTAGGAATATCTCTGTGAATTTTCACGAAGATGATCTTAAGACTTCAAGGAATTCAATCCTCCTAAGTCTTCCTCAAAAGATTTTCCCAATGCTCTTCAGATGATCACCACTGATCATCGTCATCGTCGGTGTTAAAGTCCTCTTCTTCATAGGAGAAGTCTACGCCGCTATCGATCTTTGGTAGAAGGCTGCAGGACCATAACCTCCATCCTCATCATCTTCTGATCCTTAATTTTCTTCTTCCTGAACCTCTGCTGCAATAGGATTTCCATCTACATCCATCCCTGGTATCTCCTCACCGTCTGAATCCACGTTCAGGGGTTCAGACATGGTATGAGCAAATATCATGGGTTGAGCCTTCTCTGCCAAATAGAGTAGATACATTTCTGCATCATCTCTCTCCTGTCTTCTTCTCTCTCGAGCCTCTTTTTCTGGATCAGTAGATACACTGCTGCTATCATCCTCATCAAATTCTACTGCTTCTCCACCTTCCTCATCACTTTCACTTTCTGTGACACTTCTTGTCTTAATCCAATGACGTTCAAGTCTCTTCATCCTTTCTTGCCTTTCTCTCCTCTTCCTTGCACATCTTGCCTCATATTTTCTGATCCAAAACTGGTACTCATATTCGTTCTCAATCCTTTGCCTATCAAATTCTTCATGTCTCCTATTTTATTCTTCTTGCATCCTCTTATTTGGAATTTCTTGTTCTAAATAAGAAATCAATCTCTCATCCTCTTCACTTGTTAATGCATGAGTTGTTTGTTTTGCATTTTCTAATGCTGGTGATTGATTTTCAACAACATCTTGAACTGCAGGTTGGTTTGGTTCAGCCATCTCTTAATCTTCTTCTCTCTGCAAATTTTCTTTATTCTTTTGGTTTGATTAAGTGTAATTGCAAGTATATCAGTTTCTCATCCTTTTGTAGAGTGGTTAGATTAACTATAAATGTCCATTTATGGCGCATGGTGCTAAACTTCTAGTCCCTTGGCAGACCACGCCTCTTCAGTCTCGAGACGCAATTTTTCAAAATACATCATTATTGTCCTCTCCAGACCCGTCTCATCTATTAATTGCACACAACGTTATCTTTAAGAGTAAAACGAGGCGGTTACCTAATTTGAAGGCCATAACTGTAGCATTATGGTTCACCAGGGTTCACAAGTTTGGCTCATGTATCATGCCATATCAAGTACCTGACCAAGTGACCAACAATTAAAATCAAAAAATGGTCAAACATAATAGGTCCCTGCACAATTGTGTACATTTATTTAATTTTAATTAGTTAACAGATGGGCCATATCTTGAACTGCAGCATGGTTTGGCTCGGGCATCATGCCATATCTGAATACCCTGGTCCCTGACCAATAACTCAAATGAGCCACAAATATCTACCAACACTATGTCAACAACGCCTGAGACATAACTCATTATCATTTCATCTAATTCCATTCATTTGAGCCGCACAAAACTTCATCGAAAATAACGAAAGAATCGATCAACTCTTCTGTGAAATATCGATTTAAGGATAGATTTAAGTTCAATCGATCTCTCTTAGAAGTATTGACACTGATTCATAATCTTGGAAATGCAAATCTGGCTTATCTTCATCTAAGATTCATTTGGGGGTTTCTTGGAGATTCATCTGCAGAAAACTTCATCTACAACAATTAATCAATTGATTCTTCTGTGAAAGATCGATTCAAACCTAGATTTAAGTTTAATCGATCTCTCATAGAAGTATTGATAGTGATTCATAATTTTGGAAATGCAAATCTTGGTCATCTTCATCTAAGGTATTTCTCATTCATTCATTTGGGGGTTTAATGATTTGACAAATTGGAGGTTACACACTACTGATTTTGAATGGTACAATTTCTGATGGTCATTATTAACATCTCTATCTTTCAGATTTTAGGTTTATTATGTTGTTGTGAATTGTATCTGGTTTTTATAATGTTTTGGTGATTATGAACATCTCAATTGCATGATTTATGCCTCCACCAAGTAGTTTTATATGTTAGTTGAGAGATGATCTTAAACTCAGACATAGTATTTGGTTGTAGGATGTCAGCATTGGTGAATAAAGCTTGTATTCTGTTTTGAGAAGCAGCATCTCAGGAGTCTTTGTGATTTGTATTTACTATCAGATTGTAGAATCAAATTAGGTGTGCATAAGGCTCCACCAAGTAGTGTTCATGTCAGTTATGTGGAAGTCGAATACACGCAACCAGCGCAAGCCAATTTTTGTTAGTCATGTATTTGACAGAAGATATAAAGATCAAACACATACGGATGTTCGTAATTTGTCCCTTTTCCATATTGTAGATTAAGACTAGGTGTGTATATGCCTCTCCATCAAGTGAATTAGACTACATAGAGAAACACTAAAGTGACTTGTTTTCAATATGCATTTGTTTTCTATACATTTTAGTCTTGTACATGTTCCAGTTCTTTGATTGTAGTTTTAGTTTCTAGAATACATCCTGCATCTCCAACATTATCGACACACAATCGTTAGACAATATAAATAAGCTGACTTCATCATATTGCATTTAAAAAAGTTACAACCGTTCTGTTCATTCAGTCTTGAGCAACATTTAGCAAACAACACTATCATTTCATATCCACTTACATGTTCATAAACTAAAACATACCCATTTACAAGTATTTCACCATCTTACCCACAAAAAATCCAAATACCAAAAAAAAAAAAACGAAAAAAAATAAATAAACATAACATTACCCTGCATTTTCAGTCTCCATTGTCATACCCAAAAAAGAAACACATGATTCAGTGACTTACCATTTGCATTAGACCCCTCTCCATTTGAATTATTTTCTGTACTTTGATGATAATATCTATTTCTTAACCATTTTTTAACATTATGTCATCATTTCCAATCGAGCACTTACCCAAAAATCAACCATCTCTCTACAGAAGAATTCAAATGTCGATAAGGCTTACTCATTGTCATACCCATCACTCGGAATCAGAATCATCAGATTCATCTTCCTCCTCAACAGACTCCTGTTCCTCCTCATCAGACCCCTCTTCTTCCTCATCAGACCCCTCTTCCTCATCAAACCCCTCTTCCTCCTCGTCTTCATCTGCATCGTCCGCTTCGGAATCGGTCTTTTGGTCCAACAATGCATCATTAATCCCAAATCTCTCATCTTCGCGAATTTCCTTAATTATCTCTTCTAGGACAGAAAAAGTATGTGTATCACTTTGATGATCAACAAAAACAGCAGGCTCTTCATCTTCGGAAGCAGTTGCATCACTGTCATGCGGCCCAGATTCTTTCTTCATTACTGCCATTTCATCCAACCTCATCTTTTTACCCTGCACTTCCCAAAATTTTTCCTCCTCTTCTTCATCTATGAAAAAATCATGATGAGGCTTCTTTTACAAAATCTGTACTGGTTTCTCTACCGGTTTTTCAACTGGTTTCTCTTCTGCTTTGTTTTCATCCATTAAGGCATGCATATCTTCCCAGAGAGGTTGGAGTTCAATATCATATAACAAGTCACTTACTCTCTTTTGTCCCTTCTCCAGATCATCCTTGGTCATCTGCCCAATCATCTGCATAGTGGCTGATAACCTTTCTCGTCTTTCTTTCTCTTTCAACTTTTTCAATAGTTGCTCTTCAGTCATGGGGGATTTACCCTTTCGTCTGTGTTGATCATCACCAGCCATTTTGATTGATTTGATTTAGAAAAATTCAGTAAATAGTAGTCTCCCTCTACAAATTTCTCTCTGAAATTATTTGCTCTCTGACTCTTTGGTTTCCCTGTTAATCCCCTAATAAACTACTCTATCAGGAATAAACTATAAATTCTTGGAGGGTCACGCATGTTCCCAAGATAAAGACTTAATCGAACACGTTCCCTAGTCTAAATGACATCTATTCTAGCCCACTATGTCATAATGACGTGATAAACCTAGGTAAAATGGCATTTTGGTTAATTAAAGTAGCTTTAATAACTAGAGAAAAAAGAAAAAAAAAATTTATTTCCTTCTCTTACTTGCGCGGCAGAAAGACTGGAAGAGGCGAAATAGAGAAACCACTAGGTAATGAAATAGAAGAAAAAAAATTCTATACTTCTCTTATCAGATTAAATTCGAACTTACTTGTTTAATTTCATGAATGGGGGATGGGTTTTTCTTAATTTGAAATCACTATCGCTAGGGTTTCAGGTATAAAACTAAAACCGTTTTCTACTATAGTCTGTAAACCTAGGGTTCTGTCAATTTTAGGAGTTTTTTATGATCTTGGCTGGGATTCTATATCTTATATGTGATGGAAATTGTGAAAGAACATCGATATTGTTAGGGTTTCTTTTGTTTTGTTTAGGTCTTTCATTTTATTATGATCATAAACCAATTTAGAGAGAGTTCATCTAGAGCATTCTCTGATAAATTTTAATAATAAGATTGTAATTTTGGGTTTGGGTTCACATGGATGATCACGTTTCCTTATGATTTCCTTATTGATTTTTGTTAGACAGTATTAATTGGTTGAAACAATTGATATTTTGTGCGAATTTTGTGACGGAAATTGTGGAATTTGGTTTAGGTTGAGTTAATTGTTGTTACTAGTGGTTTTTTTATGGATTTAGGAATTAGATTTTGTTGCTATAAGGAGTAAAAGTTGCATTGTGGATTAAGCCGGCATTGTTATAGAGCCGGAAAGGAGAATCTGTTGTTGTATTCTCTCGATTTTGTTTTTCTTCACTTCGCAACGATGTTCTATCATGCTAAGCAATTGGTTTAACAGGGAAGAATGCGTATTTGAAACTCGGTGTTCGACCAGCAACGCACGTGCACTCCACTTGTATCCTATTAGAGAACCTACTCATTCGCTACCTCCACATACAACAAATGGCATCGTTTCACTCTGCAGAAGATTTGGCAATCACTAAAGCATGGACAGCCGAAAGTCGAGTTCTAGATCGCTCCTCGACCGAGACCTATTGGGCGAAGATACATAACAAATTTAGCCAAGATTATGGGAACCCGAAAAGAAGAAGTGTTCGACAAATCAAGGATAGGCAAAACATTATCCTTGATGCGGTAGCTGGGTTTTTTAAAATCAAACACCGGATATCGCACGCAAACCACCTTAGCTTGTCCCCTCTACAACTTGTACATATCTTTATGGTTTATTCGGCACAATACTTTTTTCAATTTATATGTAACCAAATAAGTTTGTGTGTTGTTTTTGTAGCACGAAGCCGTGAAAGCGCGCTACTTAGAAGAAAATGGGGAAGCATTCACATATGATGAAATCGTTTACTTCATAATATTCATATTTTCGGAGTACCACCAGCTATGGAGTACCACCAGAACTCAATCGTGGGTGGATCAGACTTCATACTCTTATTTGGCTTCCAGATAGGAAAGGCCAATTCTCTGTAAAGAGTGTCTATAATGTGTTGTCTAGTCCATCTAATACTTTTGCAAGTACTAATTCTGTTTTTCCACAGGTATGGAAAGCTTTGTGGAAGTTAAATTATTTGTTTGGAAGTGTTCAAATATATAGTCCCAACAAGAGATAAACTAGCTAGATATGGAAATGATATTGAATTGCAATTTAGTTTGTGTAATCATCCTGTGGAATCCAGTAATCACCTATTCCTTGAATGTGGTTATGCTAGATCTATTTGGTTGGTTTTAAATATCAATGTTACCTTTGGTGCGGGAATTACTAGACATGAGATTAATAAATTGCTAATGGTTTCAGTTTGGACAATTTTTTTTTTAAGCATCAGTTTGGACTATTTGATGTTCAAAGATTTTTCAGAACATAACTCCAAATAGGACAATGTCAATAGATGGCATTAATAAACTTGTGTCTCCTGGAACTAATCTTTTTTCTTCTATATTTTGATGCTTCTTTAAGTCAGATTCATTACAAGGTGGAATAGGGCTAATAGTGAGGAATTGTGCAGGTAGCTGCTTTCGGGTGCAAGGACAATGCTTCAATTGAGGAATGAAGATAGGAGTTAAAGCTGAGGAGCTGGAATGTAAGGCTATGCTGGAAGCTGTTACTCTGGCACCCTCTAAGAACTTTAATTATGTTATCTTTGAATCAGATTGTGAGACTTTAATGAAATCCATCAATGATCAAACTTGTTATGTTAATTGGATGACTCAAGCTTTGGTTTTAGATATTAATTCTAATTGTATAGAACACACAATTAGAGTAATGTGTTTTGGTTCACTTAATTCTAATTGGGGCCATAGCTTCTTCCAGTTCTTACGATTTTATTTTTCAACTGTACCAACACGTACTCCACTTTTTACAAAGTTAGTTTTGTACTTTAGTACCGTTATAACAAGCTATGACAACACGTACTCCGCTTTTTAGCTATCATTTTGATTTATTTTTTGAATTCGGGTACGAACAAAAAAAATCTTCAGGATGGAATGAATATTAGTTGCATCGCATCTAACTCCGGTCTTTTAGAGTCGTCAAAGAAGAAAATTATGCAGCATGATAACAAGATTTGACTGAGAAAATTCTTAACATAGAACGTGCAGCATGCAAATTGAAGGATATTTACCTTCCTTTTTTACCAAATTATTTACGATATACACTTAAATATTTTGCCAAATTATTTATTAGTAAAAATATTGCCAAATTTCCATTTACCCTATGTGTTAATCTCTCTCGTCTTAAATCATTTCATGTTTCTACTCTTAAATCTTCTAACCTCCCCCTAGAAAACGAAACAAGTGGTTTACTTTGATCATCTGATTCATCTCTGGATAAACCATATATTCCCCTGTCAGTTTTGCTTTGCGGAATAATCGGATCGACCGTGTAAGTAATTCTTTTCAGTACTGTTTTGTTAATTGAGATTGTAACTCTAATGGTCATAGTAGGGTAAATATTGTCTTCACATGCAACTGTATGTAGGTAGCTAACCTCTGATTATTTGTATGATTCATATATGATAACTGAACTCAATTGTGATTTGTGATTACTCTTTGTGTACGTATTACTCTTTGCAATGATAATTCGTAGTTTTATTCGGACCACAATAACATTTTCACAAGATGTTGACAAGTTTTTTCTCTGTCCAGGTACTTGAGAATTCATAATGGATCCTAGAGTAATGGATAAATCTTGGATGTATACCGATAGAACCCAACGGCGTTATCAAGACGGAGTTGATGCATTGATGCGTGTCGTAGGTGCAATCAAATTAATTAATATTTTCACTCAATTAAAAATAATATAATGGAAGTCAAGTTCGTTCCCACGAGGAGCAAGAGATTCTAGTTGTAAAAATTGTCACGAAAGGGGGATGTAAAAAACAAAAGAAAATAAACAAAACAATTAAAAGATAAAGTTGAAAGCAATAAGAGAGACAAGATCAAGGAATCCTTCTTCGTTGCAAAACAATGAATCAAGTTATGTTCTTTTCTACTTGTTATTAGTCACAGATTATCACCAACCGTAGGATAGCAGGTCCGCTTAGCTAGCCCCAAAATCCCTTATTTCACTGAGTAACAAGTCCGCTTAGTTATCGGATTCTATTCAAAAGAACCACCTTGAGGTTCGCTTACAAGATGTAATTCCCCTGAATGCATTAAGATTTATGAATTTAGGTTTAGTACTAGTAGTTAAACTCGGTTCGCTTGGTCCACTTTCTAGCGTTGTTTTTACACACAATTGCTCCACGGAATCCCTCATGCAGGTCTCGTGTTTGCTACTTATGTAAAGAGTCAAGAAACGATTACTTATCCCCTAACTTTCACTAGCTTTAGATCAAATTAACAAATCAATTTAGTTGGCCACCCAAACAATCTATCAATCAATCATGAATGTCTTTAAGATCATTCCTATTAGTAAAAACAATCGATAATCATGTGAAAAACCTCAAGATAGAATTGAAACAATACTCAAAACATATATTAAGAACTAGGAATTCATCCTCAATCAATAATAAAATTAGCTACTCATGTTAAGGAGTTCACACAAAAATAAGAAAAGAAAAGTGTTGTGTGTGTAGAGATGTGTGTAAAAGATGTAGAAAACTTCTCTATTTATAGGCTTCAATATTCTCCAACTCTTCCAAGGAATAGAATCCTTTTCCTTTAGCAATTCAATTTCCAAATCCAAGCTTTTCTCAACTCTTCCATCTTCTCTTTCCAAGTTTGAGCCCAATTCTCCATCCAATTCCTAGTCCAAGTCTTCACACCCATGAGAGAAGTCCATAGAAAATTCTGGAATTTTTGGCTCCTTGGGAAAAGCTGGTATTGTGGCTAGGAATCCGACCGGAAAACACCACCCGGCCACCTGAAAATTTCACCGTCACCGGTATATTCGACGGAATATTCCGTCAGTCCACCGTTAGAGATAACGGTCAAACAGGTCAACCGTTAGTCAACCGGGACAAGTCAGAAAAGGAGTCAGCCACCGAGTCAGCATCTTACTCGGCTGACTGATCTAACTGGGGTGAGTTGGATCGGCTGCTGCTGGATCGCTCCTCGGTTTGACTGTTGTGGTTGCTTGAAATTGTTGTTGTTGCGTTGAAATTGTTCTTGTTGTTGTTGGAATTGTTGTTGTTGTGGTTGAAATCCACTCGAACGATTGAAATTTGGTTGTTGGACCGCACCTTGCTTGTTGGCATAGCTGAAATTTGGATGATCTCTCCATCCCGGATTGTAGGTGTTGGAGTAGGGATCATACCTTCTTTGTTGGTTTGGAAAAACCGCACTAGCTTGCTCCATCTCTTCACCACTGTGAAGGTAAAATAACCACAGCCATCCTTTGTATCATTTGCTCCATATTGTCCATCCTTTGATCACGGTGTGATGATGATGAATCACTAACTTCATGCACCTGCTTACCATTGGTTCACCTCTTGTGTAGAATTGTTGCGAGTTCGCACCATGCTTTCAATCAACTCGGCGGCTTGGGCCACCGTCTTGTTCACTAGTGCACCACCACCCATGCAGCGTCTAGAAGATATCTATCACTTGATTGGAGACCTTCGTAGAAATCTTTGGATTATCATAGCATCACTAACTTGATGGTGTGGACAGCTTGCCACCAATCTCTTGTACCTCTCCCAACATTCATACAATGATTCTCCAACATGTTGCTTTATTCCACAAATCTCTTTGCGAATTTGAGTGGCCTTAGACGGGGAAAATACCTCTCTAGAAAGAGTTTCTTCAAACCGTTCCATGTAGTGACACTCCCGGGTGGCAAACAATACAACCAATCCTTAGCGCTGTCCACCATAGAAAATGGAAAAACTTTCATCATTGCACCATCGACTTAGGTCTCATTTGGAAGCATAGCCTTGACAATGGTATGGAACTCCATGAGATGCTTGTTTGGGTCCTCATTCGCCATACCATGAAACTTTGGCAACTCTCTAAGCAACCCCGGCTTGATCTCGAAAGTTGAGTTGGTTTGGATACACCATTGTTGTGCATCAAGCCTATGAGAAGCCAAATCCTTGAGTGTACGGTTTGCATTGTCACCCATTGCTTCTTCCTCTTCAATTAGTGGTTCTCCTACGAATGGAACCTCTTCTTCCTCTTCTCGATGAAGAGCTTCGTGTTCTACTTCCAAGACTTGTTCTTCCGTTGTGTCTTGCCTTGGTTGGAGTATTGTGCCTCTTCGAGTAGCTATCCCGCACCTTTGATAATTCCAATCTTTGGAAGCCGGGATTAGTACCTGAAAAACAATTCTCGCAAACAAGTGAGAAACACGACAATAAACGAAAAGCAAGTATAAAGCGAAATTGTAAAAGAAACTAAAAAACTTAATAACAAACCGTATGCCTCCCATGGCAGCGGCGCCAAAATTTGGTCGGTTGTCACCCTAGTCAAATATAATTTCACTTTCTTGCTTCACTAAAATAAAGTAGTATGCAATAAGAAAGAGTTCGTATCCACAGGGAGGCTTATGTTGTTATGCAAATTTTCAGTTTCTTAGTGACCAAGGGGGGAAGTTGATGTTTCAAAGCAATAAAAATAAATTGAAAGCAAAGTAATAATAAAATTTATCAATAAGGAGAAAGTATTGGTCACGGGATAGTTTCATTCACAAACTCGAATTATCAACAATGACTAGAATTGAAATTTTAATCTCTCATTTACTAAAAGTCCTAGGATACCTTGATCGCAAGAGTATCCCGCTAATTCCTGATTTCATCACAACCACATTAAAAGATGCATATGTGAATTCTTCCTGAAAGCAACCTAAAGTGTAAAAGCACAATTAAGTTTAACTCCCTAAAAGCAATAAGTTTTACGGAATAAGACTAATCAAGGCAACCAAAATGTGTAAAAGCACTAATTCGATTTAACCCAAGTTATGATTCATATGTGACTAGTAGGATATATCACTACAAGCACTACCCACATTTATGCTACTCAAAATCAGGGATAGACAACGTTTTCGTATTGAAAACCCTAATATAGCTCTAGATATGAAAGTAGATCGGATTGATTCCGGACTCAACCAAACAAACTATCAAATCATAAACATTATAAACCATGAATCATAAACAATAAACTTGAGACAAAACTAATACATTGAATCAAATCTTATTTGTGAAATCCACTTATTATCCCATAACCAATAATAGGTATTTAGTTACTCATAGTATTTTTATTCAACATAATTATTATCAAAAATAAGATGAAGAACATGTAAAATAAAATGGAAGCAAACCCTAGTAGAATCGCTCTCCTCCAAAACTCCAGTAGAAAATACGTGATACTAAAAGAATAGAAACTCCTTCTTCTTATAGCCTTCACACTTTCCAAAATTAGGTCTTCAAAGTCCATCACCAAAAAGTCCACCAAGCCCATGAACCATGTGTGAGAAACCCATGTGAAAATATATCCCAAAAATATGCTCGCGGAAAAGCGGTATTGTGGCCGGAAATCGGCCGGAAAGTCGTCAGAAAAACAGCCCCGGTGGCCAGGCAAAGTCCGCCGGGTCAACGGGTCAACGGGTCGGATCGGCGGGTCAACGGGTTAACTCGGTCGGCAGGAGTCGGGGAGAATCAGGATGAGTCAGCTGAGTTGAATGAGTCAGGGTCTGAGTCAGCACCGACTCAGATATCTAGTGTCTAACTGGGCTGACTTGTCTTGGCTTGAGCCATTGCAGTGGCCAAATTCTTGCCCTCTTTTGCAGCTCTGTAACACACAACCATCTCAACAGCTTCACACTTCACAACTCAAACTTCTCACAGCTTCGCCTGCGACTCAGCCAGCCAAACACAGGCCAAGTTCATAGCACCATTCCCTGTATCAGCAGCAACTGCGATTTCATACAATCCCAGCCTCTCAAGCAACAGCATTGCTCAGGCCATATAGCCATAATTGCCCAGACACCTTGTTATTTCAGCTCCAATCTACAACCATTGTCAAAGACCAACATCAACTGCATTCTGCCTTTCCATCTCATAACACCAACATGGTCCAACCATAAAGCCTCGGCTGCCACACATCCTCATCTCAAGCACATAAAGCCATTGCACCTCAGGCTAGCAACACTGCCACATGCCATTCCACAGCAACACCATTTTACCCTTCACTTCCATTCTGCCCAAGCTTTAAGCACCAGCAACATTACAGTGCCT
Source organism: Papaver armeniacum (assembly GCA_023531295.1). Classification (NCBI taxonomy): domain Eukaryota; kingdom Viridiplantae; phylum Streptophyta; class Magnoliopsida; order Ranunculales; family Papaveraceae; genus Papaver; species Papaver armeniacum. The sequence goes on along the minus strand of JAJJWW010016407.1, from coordinate 165,426 downwards.
AGTTCTTTCATGTCTTCAATAACCTGCAATCCCCTCTCAGTCACGGCCAACACCGGCTGCCATTTCTCAACATCCACAACAGACACCCCGCAACCTTCTGAGCCATAACCACCTACTCATGTGCACAAATTCAAACCTACAGCTCTGCCAGTTCAAACTCACAGCAGTTTCTTCAACTGAGCTGCAACAACAGCTTGTTCTAATTCTTCACAGCATCAGAACCCATTTCAATTTCAGTTCAACTTCAACATCTACTTTAAAACCACCTGAGTGGCAACTCCAATCCACCATGACTCAAGCCACACCGCTGCGGCATCTGCTATCACCAAAACATCAAATTCATTTGCATTCATTAGAATCACAGCAATACCACCAGAGACCTCCTCCATTCATTCATCTCAGACCCTTATTTCCAGCTCAGTTCCATATGCTCATCTACTCGCAAACTCTTCCATGATGTGCACGGTTGCGGCGATTAAACACAACTCAAGCCAATCCGACCTTGCGGTCTCTCTCGCTTCCACTTTGTCATCACTAGCACTTCTGTTTCGGTTCAACTTCACATTGAGCCCAAACCTGTCCTAAACATACATCTAAGTCAATTAGCTCAATTGGCTCAGGCCAAACATTCAATTCTCTTGTCGCCCCACCAACTATGTGATACAGGTGCCACTGCCTCATTTCATAGCTCTCCCTGCAGTCAAAGCCTCAACTATTCCATTGCCTGCAAGTACTCAGCCTAGCACTACCCATTCTGTGTCAATGCCTTAGAAACAACACCCACCAGGCTTCATTTTCATGGCTTCACAATAGCTTCTTTATCTGTCGAGAACAAGCACCAGTAACCCCTACTGTAAATGAGAATCCATAACCACCACAGATCCAGTCTCAACTTCATCTGAATCTTCACAATTTTTCCGATGAACCCTAGCTTCAATTTCAACTCAACCCTAGCTTCATTTATTCCTTCTCTGAACTGATTAATACCATCCTCTTGTTCTTCTCAATTTCAATACCACCAACACCTGTTCTTATCTTTCCTCAGCCAACAACAAACCCACATCAACCACTGATTCCTTCTTCTCACCATCTCAGTTTCATTCTCGATCTCTGCTGTAACTCCATTGCCCGTTCATCTCACCACTGCAATTCCACAATCACCAACAGAAGCTCGATCTCCCATCTGTTAATCGTCTCCCTTCCTCTTTACTCTCTCCCAGTGAATCGATTTCTCGGACAACAGCAGCTGCAAGTTCGTTCTCTAATGAATTTTAGATAGGAAAAATGATTGAAATGCTCTCGGAATTAGGGCCATGTAGGAACTAAAACTGTTATTGGCACCCCCACTTTAGTGGTTAAGGGGTAACCCGCACACACACATCGCCTGTCGGTCCCATAGAACTGACAGCCTAGTTCTCTGCCTCTTCCTTGTGCTACCTAGTCTGCTCCAAGTATAACTACTTGAGTGTTTTGGATCAGATTCTTTTACGCTCCAAATGAACGTTTCCTCTCCTTTTGTTCTCGGTGACTCCATTGCACCTAAAAACTCAAAAACACACATAAAGTACATAATTCTCAAGAAAAATAGCAAAGAAAGCGTAACTACTAGATAGTAAATACGGTGTATTTTACACCTATCAGATTCCCCCACACTTAGACTTTGCTAGTCCTCGAGCAAATCAAACAAAACAATAAAATACAACAACTCCGTGTCGTCGAGGCTACGGTCACTTTTAGCATAAATAACAAGCCTTTAAACCCCTAGGTGTCCCTAGTGGACGAGTTATAGTCTCGTGAGGGTTTACTAGAGATATACCCACAAAACCTAAATTTCCAACTTACTAGTTCTCATAGTAATGATAGTATCCAACGCTAAGAAGACATAGAGATTCTGCACACTAGTCATAAGAAGTTAGACACATAAATGAACATAATCTCATTCTTAAAAGTTGAGAGAGAAGTAACCATCCCTTCTCGACTAAAATTCGGGTTCGGAGTGATCAAAAGTCTCGACTCTGCCTCACAAGAAAGGGTTTTATGATATTGCTCTCAATAATAAACAGCTCTTTATGGGTCACACATGTGTCCAGGTTGGAATGAAGAGAGAATCCTGAGACACGTTGAATGGTAGGAAGGCAAAACCCTCCGAATGTTTTGAAAACCCACATCTTTCATATATATTTTTGAAAACCCATTTTTCTGACGATCTCTTCGAAAGGAAATCAACCATTTAACGAAGGTGGGAATATGCTTACTTACCTCGTTATCCGTTCAACGTGCAGCTAGCACCACTCTCACAGCATCCATAGAAACGTCTTCGGTCTTCTATCGGTGTCTTCATCTTCGTCTTCGGTCTTCAACTCTTGATGATAACTCTCGAACTTCATAGAATCTTGACAATATGATTCTTTCCCCAAATTCCTTGTCGCTTGAAACTTTATTATAGATATTCCTTCTTTCCATAGGCTTTATTGAAAGAATACAAAAATAAAAACATACTATACAAACCCAATATTACTTTTTTTTTTTTTTTTTTTTTTTTTTTTTTTTTTTTTTTTTTTTTTTTTTTTTTTTTTTTTTTTTTTTTTTTTTTAAGACAAGAGAAAACAAAATACAAATAAAATAAAAATGTAAGTACAATGCCATGGTATAAGTACTTTACCGCTTGAATCTTCACAACTTATATGTCTTGATATCATAGACTTCTCGAATTCTCATCCTTAATAATTTCCACTCTTGTATAATAGTATTCAACTTATAAAATGGTGTTTCTATTCTGCTCCCTGTTTTTGATAAAAAATAGTTGCTTTACTCAAATCGAAATCTGCCCATTTTATACCATTGTTTGTAAACCTCGAGTGCTTGTACGTGTTCAACTTTCCTTCAAATTTGTGATGCTCCTCTTGTTGATGATGATGGTGTTTACTATGGACTTTGTTGGTGTAGAGAGATAAGGTGGATGGTGCTAACTGCGAACAAGATCACAAGTGGTATGTAAGTTAGCAATTCGATGTCACCAACATGGTTGATAAAAATAGCACTCAAGAGATCAAAATAGTGCTTCTATGGTGGGAAATTGGACAGCTCACCATTAAAATTTACGTTTGGGGACGGTGACACACACTCTAAAAGCACAATTTGAAGACGGTACAAAGAATTGAAGGTTGGTGCCTCACATTATGTAACATGGGTAGTCTCCACTATAGGGGATCAACGTTCTAATACCGAATTCGACTGCACCTTATTTGCCACCAATCATGAATGACTGTGTCATATCAACAAGTAATCGGGCTAGTATAACACGTCAGAATTTAGATGGATCTTGTATTTGGCATGGTTAAATCCAACTTTAACTCTCATACAATTAAGAAACCCGATCATGTTCTCTGTCATCTCTAAGTTCAGTCACTATTGTGAGATCCTCGATGTAATCTTAACGACATGTATACTATGTGACTCTAAACTAACTACAAGTTGGAGTTTTCTTATTCACTAGTTCACAAAAAAGTTGAAAAATTGCAAAAACTTACAACATAAACCACACCACTCCCCCACACTTAAACTTTACATTGTCCTCAATGTAAATTGAATCATCCAAAGTAAGTCAAGGTGGGAAATCCTAGCAAGAAATCAGCAAAAACAAAGTAAAAGCAAAACAAGAAAAACTAAAAACAAGAAAAGAAATAAATACAAGACAAGAAATACTCATCCTTTGGGTTGCCTCCCAATTAGCGCTTGGTTTAAAGTCGTCAGCCCGACTATCTCCTTGCTTTCTATGACTTCTCCAGAGGGAGCACATCCACAAAGTTAACTCCTTCCACCACTTCGGAAGTGAAGTTCTCATAATATGGTTTCAACCGGTGCCCATTAACTTTAAGTTCTTTCCCTGTAGTTATACTACGAATTTCCACTTGTGCGACACATTGTACTTCTTCAACAAGCTTTGTAAAAACCTGTTGTTGAAGTGAGAACCTCCATCGCTAATTATGGCTCTTGGAATTCCAAACCTTGCAAAAATATTAGTTTGCACAAAATCTGAAACAACCTTGGAATCATTAGTAGGGGTGGCCTTAGCCTCCACCCATTTAGAGACATAATCAACAGCAAGTAAGATGTAATAATTCCCATGCGAGTTGACAAAAGGACCCATAAAATCTATACCCCATACATCAAAAACTTCAATAAATTGAATAAAAGTTTGTGGCATTTGATTTCGGGCACCTAGATTGCCTGTTCTTTGGCACCTATCACAAGTTGTACAAAATGTATATGCATCCTTAAACAAGGTTGGCCAATAGAAACCGCTTTCAAGTACCTTGTAAGCGGTTCTTTTACTTCCAAAATGTCCTCCGCAAGCATAGGAGTGACAAAATGACAAGATAGAATTAAACTCGGATTCGGGAACGCACCTTCTTATTACTTGGTCGCTGCCATGTTTCCATAAGTATGGATCATCCCATATGTATCGGTTCCCTAACCTCTTAAGTTTGTCCCTCTCAGCACGAGACAAGTTCGTTGGGATTTGTTTAGTTACCAAGTAATTCACAATGTCTGCATACCATGGTTCTCCAAAGGCAATTGAGAATAGTTGCTCATCGGGGAAACTTTCACGCAATGGGATAGCTTCCTTGTCCACAGCAAGACGGCTCAAGTGATCCGCAACAGTGTTCTCAATGCCTTTCTTGTCCTTGATCTCAACATCAAACTCTTGCAAGAGTAGAATCCATCGTATGAGCCTTGGTTTCGCTTCTTTCTTCATTAGTAAGTACCTAAGAGCTGCATGGTCAGAAAAGACAACAACTTTTGTACCAATTAGATAAGAGCGAAATTTCTCCAATGCAAATACAATAGCTAAAAACTCTTTTTCAGTGGTTGTGTAGTTTTGTTGGGCTTCATTTAACGTTCTAGAAGCATAGTAAATAGCATGAGGTATCTTCCCCTCACGTTGCCCAAGCACCGCACCAACCGCGTAGTCACTAGCATCACACATTAGCTCAAACGGCTTGCTCCAATCCGGTGGTTTAATGATAGGGGCTGAAATCAAAAGTTCTTTCAAACGATTGAATGCCGCCACACACTTCTCATCGAAGTTAAAAACCACATCTTTTTGCAATAAATTGCAAAGTGGTGATGCTATCTTGGAAAAATCCTTGATAAATCTACGATAGAAACCTGCATGACCAAGAAAAGAACGTATCTCCCTCACCGTAGTGGGAGGGGTTAGAGCACGAATAAGGTCTATCTTAGCTTTATCAACTTCCAAGCCCTTAGAAGATATTATATGGCCTAAAACTATGCCATGAGTTACCATGAAATGGCACTTCTCCCAATTTAGCACAAGATTTGTTTCAACACATCTTTCAAGGATTAATGACAAGTTGTTCAAACATAGGTCAAATGAATCACCAAAAACACTAAAGTCATCCATAAACACTTCAATGATGTTTTCAACATACTCGGAGAATATACTTACCATACACCTTGAAAGGTAGCTGGAGCATTGCACAAGCCAAAAGGCATCCTTCTATAAGCAAAAGTGCCGAAAGGACAAGTGAAAGTAGTTTTCTCTTGGTCCTCCGGTGCTATCACAATCTGATTGTACCCTGAATAACCATCAAGGAAGCAATAATAAGCATGTCCAAATAAAACGTTCAAGCATTTGATCAATAAAGGGTAAAGGAAAATGATCCTTCCTAGTAGTGGCATTCAACTTTCTATAATCAATACAAACCCTCCAACCGGTTTGCACACGAGTTGGGACAAGTTCATTTTCATCATTCTCTACCACCGTTACCCCGATTTCTTTGGTACAACTTGTACACGGCTCACCCACTTGCTATCGGATATGGGGTAGATAACACCCACTTCCAAGAGCTTGAGTATCTCCTTTTTCACAACTTCCATCATGGGAGGGTTCAAACGACGTTGCGCGTCCCTTGTAGGTTTTGAATCGTCCTCCAAACGAATCTTATGCATACAAACGGCAGGGGCTTATACCCTTGATGTCGGCGATTGTCCATCCTATGGCCGTCTTGTGCTCCCTTAACACCCGTAGAAGTTTTTGCTCTGTAATTCACTAAGCTCGTTAGAAACAATCACAGGTAACTCTTCATTATCACCCAAGTACAAGTACTTTAAGTGACTTGGAAGAGGTTTCAATTCCAACTTTGGAGATTTAACAATAGAAGGTAAAAGTTGTTCATCACTGCGTGGTAAAGAAATAAAAGAGATATTGTGAGTTTCCGGACATCCTTGTAGTGAGTTGAGATCACCAAGGGCTTCCTTAACTTCGTTACCACACTCAACACCGTCATCCATGGTTGTAGTTAAAACAGTTTCCAAAGCATCATCATGATTCAATTCAAACACTTGTTGAGCCAATGTATCCAAAACATCAACGGAGAAACAAGAGTGGACATCACTAGGATATCTCATCGTCTCGAAAATGTTGAAACGTATTATTTCTCCATCGAACTCCATAGTCAACGTTCCCTTGTCCACATCAATAATGGTTTTCGCCGTCTTCATGAAGGGACGCCCAAGTAGCAATGGAAGAGACGAGTCCGGTGAACCTTCATCCATCTCTAACACACAAAAGTCAGCTGGGAATACAAGTTGATTAACCTGCACAAGAACATCCTCGACAATACCCATTGGGTAGACATTAGAACGATCGGCTAATTGCAACACAATTCCAGCCTTTTTCAAAGGACCTAGATTAAGTGAATTGTACATAGATGCAGGCATAACATTAACGGATGCACCTAAATCCAACATTGCTTTATTAAAAGTGGTGTTACCAATTGTGACGGGAATGTCAAAGCTACCAGGGTCTTTGAATTTCGGTGGGAGTTTGTGTTGTAAGATTGCCGAAGCATTCTCCCCACACTCAACACTTCATTACCTTTGAGCCTTTGCTTATTGGTACACAAGTCCTTCAACACTTTTGCATACTTGGGAACTTGCTTGATAGCATCAAGGAGTGGTATATTCACATGAATCTTCCTAAGAACGTCTAAAATCTCCTTTTCTAGTTCCGCCTTCTTTGAACTTGCAAATCTGCGAGGAAAAGGTATAGGAGGAACATAAGTAGAAACAGGAGTTTTAGAGTTAGGAATTGGTACCTCGAGTGTTTGGGGAATTTCATCCCTCTTTTCTTCCAAAACCGGCTCCTTTGGAGCTTCCTCTTCACCCAAATCTGCAACTTCGGGTTGCACAAGTTGTGTACCACTTCTCAATGTAATTGCATTAACACCCTCTTTTGGGTTGATAGGTTGAGAAGGAAGTCTCCCACTATTTTGTGCCTTCAAATTGTTGATATCAACCGCCATGGAGCCTACTTGAGTCTGCAAATCCTTGATAGCACTCTTAGTTTCTTGTTGGCTCTCCTTGAACATGGTAGAAATACCTTGCATCATTGTATGTAACTTTGCATCGATATCGGAACCTTGAACCGATTGTTGTGGTTCTTTGAAATTGTTGTTGTTGCGGTTGAAATTAATTGCTGTTGTTGTTGGAATTGTTGTTGTTGTGGTTGAAATCCACTCGAACGATTGAAATTTGGTTGTTGGACCGCACCTTGCTTGTTGGCATAGCTGAAATTTGGATGATCTCTCCATCCCGGATTGTAGGTGTTGGAGTAGGGATCATACCTTCTTTGTTGGTTTGGAAAAACCGCACTAGCTTGCTCCATCTCTTCACCATGTGAAGGTAAAATAACCACAGCCATCCTTTGTATCATTTGCTCCATATTGTCCATCCTTTGATCACGGTGTGATGATGATGAATCACTAACTTCATGCACCTGCCTTACCATTGGTTCACCTCTTGTGTAGAATTGTTGCGAGTTCGCAGCCATGCTTTCAATCAACTCGGCAGCTTGGGCCACCGTCTTGTTCACTAGTGCACCACCACCCGCAGCGTCTAGAAGATATCTATCACTTGATTGGAGACCTTCGTAGAAGTACTGGATTATCATAGCATCACTAACTTGATGGTGTGGACAGCTTGCCACCAATCTCTTGTACCTCTCCCAACATTCATACAATGATTCTCCAACATGTTGCTTTATTCCACAAATCTCTTTGCGAATTTGAGTGGCCTTAGACGCAGGAAAATACCTCTCTAGAAAGAGTTTCTTCAAACCGTTCCATGTAGTGACACTCCCAGGTGGCAAACAATACAACCAATCCTTAGCGCTGTCCACCATAGAAAATGGAAAAACTTTCATCATTGCACCATCGACTTGATCTCACTGGAAGCATAGCCTTGACAATGGTATGGAACTCCATGAGATGCTTGTTTGGGTCCTCATTCGCCATACCATGAAACTTTGGCAACTCTCTAAGCAACCCCGGCTTGATCTCGAAAGTTGAGTTTGTTTGGATACACCATTGTTGTGCATCAAGCCTATGAGAAGCCAAATCCTTGAGTGTACGGTTTGCATTGTCACCCATTGCTTCTTCCTCTTCAATTAGTGGTTCTCCTACGAATGGAACCTCTTCTTCCTCTTCTCGATGAAGAGCTTCGTGTTCTACTTCCAAGACTTGTTCTTCCGTTGTGTCTTGCCTTGGTTGGAGTATTGTGCCTCTTCGAGTAGCTATCCCGCACCTTTGATAATTCCAATCTTTGGAAGCCAGGATTAGTACTGAAAAACAATTCTAAAACAAGTGAGAAACACGACAATAAACGAAAAGCAAGTATAAAAGCAGAAATTGTAAAAAGAAACTAAAAAACTTAATAACAAGCCGTATGCCTCCCCGGCAGCGGCGCCAAAATTTGGTCGGTTGTCACCCGGTCAAATATAATTTCACTTTCTTGCTTCACTAAAATAAAGTAGTATGCAATAAGAAAGAGTTCGTATCCACAGGAGGCTTATGTTGTTATGCAAATTTTCGGTTTCTTAGTGACCAAGGGGGGAAGTTGATGTTTCAAAGCAATAAAAATAAATTGAAAGCAAAGTAATAATAAAATTTATCAATAAGGAGAAAGTATTGGTCACGGGATAGTTTCATTCACAAACTCGAATTATCAACAATGACTAGAATTGAAATTTTAATCTCTCATTTACTAAAAGTCCTAGGATACCTTGATCGCAAGAGTATCCCGCTAATTCCCTGATTTCATCACAACCACATTAAAAGATGCATATGTGAATTCTTCCTAGAAAGCAACCTAAAGTGTAAAAGCACAATTAAGTTTAACTCCCTAAAAGCAATAAGTTTTACGGAATAAGACTAATCAAGGCAACCAAAATGTGTAAAAGCACTAATTCGATTTAACCCAAGTTATGATTCATATGTGACTAGTAGGATATATCACTACAAGCACTACCCACATTTATGCTACTCAAAATCAGGGATAGACAACGTTTCGTATTGAAAACCCTAATATAGCTCTAGATATGAAAGTAGATCGGATTGATTCCCACTCAACCAAACAAACTATCAAATCATAAACATTATAAACCATGAATCATAAACAATAAACTTGAGACAAAACTAATACATTGAATCAAATCTTATTTGTGAAATCCACTTATTATCCCATAACCAATAATAGGTATTTAGTTACTCATAGTATTTTTATTCAACATAATTATTATCAAAAATAAGATGAAGAACATGTAAAATAAAATGGAAGCAAACCCTAGTAGAATCGCTCTCCTCCAAAACTCCAGTAGAAAATACGTGATACTAAAAGAATAGAAACTCCTTCTTCTTATAGCCTTCACACTTTCCAAAATTAGGTCTTCAAAGTCCATCACCAAAAAGTCCACCAAGCCCATGAACCATGTGTGAGAAACCCATGTGAAAATATATCCCAAAAATATGCTCGCCGGAAAACTGGTATTGTGGCCGGAAATCGGCCGGAAAGTCGCCGGAAAACAGCCCCGGTGACCGGCAAAGTCCGCCCGGTCAACGGGTCAACGGGTCGGATCGGCGGGTCAACGGGTTAACTCGGTCAGCACCGAGTCAGGGAGAATCAGGATGAGTCAGCTGAGTTGAATGAGTCAGGGTCTGAGTCAGCACCGACTCAGATATCTAGTGTCTAACCTGGGCCGACTTGTCTTGGCTCGAGCCATTGCGGTGGCCAAATTCTTGCCCTCTTTGCAGCTCTGTAACACACAACCATCTCAACAGACTTCACACTTCACAACTCAAACTTCTCACTACGCTGCGACTCGGCCCGACCAAACACGGGCCAAGTTCATAGCACCATTCCTCAGATCGGAAAGAATCGCGATTTCATATAATCCCGACCTCTCAAGCAACAAAGAGATTGCTCAGGCCATATAGCCATAATTGCCCAGACACCTTGTTATTTCAGCTCCAATCTACAACCATTGTCAAAGACCAACATCACTGCATTCCTGCCTTTCCATCTCATAACACCAACATGGTCCAACCATAAGCCTCAGCTGCCACACATCCTCATCTCAAGCCCGCAGCCATTGCACCTCGAGGCTAGCACCACCGCCACATGCCATTCCACAAGAATACCATTTTACCCTTCACTTCCATTCTGCCCAAGCTTTAAGCACCAGCAACATTACAGTGCCTAGTTCTTTCATGTCTTCAATAACCTGCAATCCCATCTCAGTCACGGCCAACACTGGCTGCCATTTCTCAACATCCACAACAGAACCTGCAACCTTCTGAGCCATAACCACCTACTCATGTGCACAAATTCAAACCTACAGCTCTGCCAGTACAAGCTCACAGCAGTTTCTTCACTGAGCTGCAACAACAGCTTGTTCTAATTCTTCACAGCATCAGAACCCTTCTCAATTTCAGTTCAACTTCAACATCTACTTTAAGACCACCTGAGTTGCAACTCCAATCCACAGCTCAAGCCACACTGCAAAGATCTCTGCTATCACCAAAACATCAAATTCATTTGCATTCATTAGAATCACAGCAATACCACCAGAGACCTCCTCCATTCATTCATCTCGGACCTTTATTTCCAAATTTCGGTTCCATATGCTCATCTACTCGCAAAGACAACTCTTCCATGATGTGCACAATTGCGGCTGATTCGACACGACTCAAGCCAATCCAGCCTTGCAGGTCTCTCTCGCTTCCACTTTGTCATCACTAGCACTTCCCCATTTTGATTCAACTTCACATTGAGCCCAAACCATGTCCTAAACATACATCTAAGTCAATTAGCTCAATTGGCTCAAAGCAAACATTCAATTCTCTTGTCGCCAGCACCAACTATGTATTCTCGCCGTGCCACCGCCTCATTTCATAGCTCTCCCCGCAGTCAAAGCCTCAACTATTCCATTGCCTCGCAAGTACTCAAATTCTAGCACTACCCATTCCGTGTCAATGCCTTAGAAACAACACCCACCAGGCTTCATTTTCATGGCTTCACAATAGCTTCTTTATCTCATCGAGAACAAGCACCAAGAACCCCTACTTGTAAATGAGAATCCATAACCACCACAGATCCAGTCTCAACTTCATCTGAATCTTCACAATTTTTCCGATGAACCCTAGCTTCAATTTCAACTCAACCCTAGCTTCATTTATTCCTTCTCTGAACTGATTAATACCATCCTCTTGTTCTTCTTAATTTCAATACCATCAACACTGTTCTTATCTTTCCTCGCCCAACAACAAACCCACATCAACCACCGATTCCTTCTTCTCACCATCTCGCCATTCTCGATCTCTGCTTTGTAACTCCATTGCCCGTTCATCTCACCACCGCAATTCCACAATCACCAACAAGCTCGATCTCCCATCTGTTAATCGTCTCCCTTCCTCTTTACTCTCTCCCAAAGTGAATCGATTTCTCTTGACAACAAAGAAATGCAAGTTCGTTTCTCTAATGAATTTTAGATAGGAAAAATGATTGAAATGCTCTCGGAATTAGGGCCATGTAGGAACTAAAACTGTTATTGGCACCCCCACTTTAGTGGTTAAGGGGTAACCAGCACACACACATCGCCTGTCGGTCCCATAGAACTGACAGCCTAGTTCTCTGCCTCTTCCTTGTGCTACCTAGTCTGCTCCAAGTATAACTCGCCAGTGTTTTGGACTGTGATTCTTTTACGCTCCAAATGAACGTTTCCTCTCCTTTTGTTCTCGGTGACTCCATTGCACCTAAAAACTCAAAAACACACATAAAGTACATAATTCTCAAGAAAAATAGCAAAGAAAGCGTAACTACTAGATAGTAAATACGGTGTATTCTACACCTATCAACTAGCTACTCTTCTTTCATCTTCAAGCTGAATCATTACCAATTTATTTTCCCATTTCGATCTGATTTCCTCTCAAGAAGCTGCTGTTCTTCTTTCAATTCAACAGCACCATAACTATAACTTGCTTATCAGTTTCGTCACCAACCCCTGTCTGTTCTCGATCTAGTTCGTCCACATCAATAGCAGAAACCCATCGGAATTCATCATCACTCTTCTCGATTCACAATCATTCTCGAGCAACACAGAATCCCCAATAGCAGCATCGATTTTCTCTTAATCATTACCACCAGCTTCATCATTTTCTTTCTCGATCTCTATCATCTCTTTCACTAGCAGCCCTGGCTTCAATTTCAAATTGTCGGAGATTTATAAAAACCCCTCACTAATCGATCTCTTGGAAGTGCGGTCACTGTTCGCCGGGGAAAGAGGTGAAATGAATGAGAGACGGTTTCTCTCGATTTTAGGTTTAGGTATTGATTGGCCTGGATTCAGACACCCCAGCACTAAGACAAGGTGCACCCAAATGATAACCCCTTAACCTTGGCTGGTATGTATTTAGTACTCCTCCAAGAAGAGTTGCCCCTTAACCATTAACATGCTCCTGATAGTGTTTTCCTTTGAAATGACCGTTCCATCCGTTTGGTTCAAATTGAATGATTTCTTCTCCTTTTCCTCCGTGCGAATCCAAAGTAGCTACAAAACTCAAAACAGGCGTAAAATACATAATTTACAAGAAAAATAGCAAAGAAAGCATAAACAATAGATAGTAAATAGGATGTATTCTACACCCTATCAAATTCCCCCACACTTAGACTTTGCTAGTCCTCGAGCAAATCAAACTAAAAACTTACAACTTCAAAGAGTTCAAGCGTCCCAAGCATCCAAAGAGCTATGAGGACATAGAGTTTCTGCATTCTAGTAATAAGAAGTTAGAAATACTAAAGAACATATTCTCATTCTTAAATGTTGAGTGAGAAATAACCACACCATAATGAGAGAACGCGTGTTTGAGAAACGATCAATAAGCATTTCGCCTCGACTTCTGCCTCACCAAAAAGGTTTTTATGATAATTGCACTCAAAAAGAAGCCTTTTTATTTTATGGGTCACACATGTGTGCAGGTAGGAATGAAGAGAGAAATCCTGCAACACGTTGAATGGTGGGAAGTACAACTTCCGAAATATTTTTAAAAACCCACATCTTTTAATATTTTGAAAAACCATTTTTCTGACGATCTCTACGAAAGGAAATCAACCATTTATTATTGAGGATGAGATTACTTACTCACCTTCACATTCGATCGCCAATTATGATAACACCACTCTCACGGCATCCAATAGAAACGTCTTCTGTTCCTTGTCTTTAACTTCTTCGTCTTCGGTTTCAACTATTGGTGATAAACTCTCGAATTTCGTAATTCCTTGACAATTTGTAACTCTTTTTACCTTAAATCCTTGTCGCTTGAAACTTCCTTATAGATTTTCCTTCCCCACGGCTTATTAAATAAATAAAAACAAATATTTCTCTTGTTTTTTTTTTCTCTCTTTTTTTTTTTTTTTTTTTTTACACAAGAGAAATAAAATACAAAACAAAAAATAAACCATGGCCGTGGGAGAAGTATTTTACCGCTTGATTCTTCACAACTTGTATCGTCTCGAAATCATAAACTTCAACAATTCTCACCTTTTGATTTTCTTCGCTCTTGTGAATAAGTCTTTATACTTGGATATAGAATTACCTCATTATATTGTAAGTCCTCAACATATATGTAAAAATCATCTTTGTATGTTGCTTTACTTGTATTTGAAATTTGCTCTTTTTCTCGTTCCGTTGCTTGTAAACCTTAAACTTTTCCAACTTTCCTTGTAGATTTTGATGTCGCTCCTTGTTGATGATGATGGTGTTTCTATGGATCCGTTGTTGTCGAGAGAGAGAATGGTGCTAACTGCAAATCGAACTACAAGAAGGAAGCTTTCATCTATAGACGTCACCCTCATGATTGACAAAATTAGCACTCAAGAGATCAAAGAGTAGTGCTTCTATTGGTGGGAGGTTGGGTAGCTCACCATTCTACCCGGAATTAACGTACGGTGACACACACTCAAAAGAAAGCTCTTTAGTAGATGGAAAATTTCTGGTCGGTGCCTCACATGATATGAATACGGGTAGTCTCCACTAAAGATTGATCAGCAACTCTAATAATGCATTTCTCCCTGCACCAAATTCGCATCACCGGCATGATTAAATCCATTATTTAACACTCAAACAAGCAAGAAATCCGAATGTAGTTCTCTAACATTTCCAAGTTCAATTATGTCGGTCAAAATCTCTATGTAAACATACCTAGAAGTATGCTAGTGACTCTAAAATCTTTAAAAGTTGGAGTTTTTATGTAAACCTTTTTTTTTTTTTTTTTTAAAAACTTTTTTAATTTTTTTGTAATTTTTTTTTTAAATACATGCTTAACCACTCCCCCACACTTAAACCTTACATTGTCCTCAATGTAATTGAATCCTCCTAGTAAAGTCAAGGTGGGAAATTTTAACATGATATGGAACAAGAAAAAGAAACAAAAAGCAAAAAGATAAGAAATACAAAACCTATGGGTTGCCTCCCATTAAGCGCTTGTTTTAAAGTCGACGGCCCGACTTAGCTCTTGCAGGATTCATTCCCCATATACTAACAATCTGAAAATTTGAGGATCCACCCATAATACCTGTTTTGAAAACAATAACTCCATACAAATATTAGCACAAGAAAACAATAGTGATGTTATCGCTCGATAGGAATTTCCCCCACACTTATTCTCGTCCACACTTGGAAGTGTATAAAGAACATAGAATTTGGGAACTTCCATGTATTCCTCTTGGAAAACCTGCATAGTGTTAGCATCATGTGTTTCCAATGGTGGATATTTAGAAACAAAATCATCCAAAAATACTTTCGAAGCACATACATTCAAACCAATAAGAGGTAAAGGAGAAGAATCAATATGCAAAGGGTTAGACAAACCTTGCACAATCTCTTGTATTATAGAATCCTCTTCATCCTTAAAAAATTCAAGTGAATTACTTACCTATTGTATATCGTGGTCCTCTATTAAACCTTGCAACCATTCTTCGTCATTTTCTACCTTAACCAAAGTCTTGGCATCATTAAAATCATTGGCAAGTTCAATTGGGTCTTCCACAAAATCAATGAATTTGGTTTCATCCTCTAGCATCATCTCTTCAACATTTTCATCATCGGAATCGGGCCATTCACTAAAATGATTTTCATCGGTATAAATTTTAAGATCTTCTTGTGAGGGTGTTACACCGTTTATAACAATAGGTAAGTCACACCCAATCTCCTCCTTTTGAATAGGTGAAGGATCGTTATTATGATCCGGAGTTGGAATAACTTTATCCTTGTTACAATAATTTTCATAAGGTTCAAAATCATCATCGTAACCCATATAATAACGTTTTTCACGTTCTATTCTTAAAGTTCTTTTAGCTTCAAGAATTTCTTCATCCGATGCTATGCCTTCATCGATCAATTGATAGAACCTTCTCTCAAGTTCCCTCAAACTAGGTTTCCTTTCACCAAGGAGATCACACATAGATTTAGAAGCATAACTATCCTCCCCTCCTAGTGATTGTTCACTTACATACCCGTCATAAGGTTGTTGATATGTATGAGAATATCCATAAAGTCTGTATCCTAAGGATGGTTGGAAGTTGCCATAATGTTGAGGTTGAAAACCATATTGATTGTTGTAATATGCTTGCTCTTGTCCACCATACATGGAAAACCGATACCTGAAGAAACCTAAGTTAGATATGATATAGAATCCAACAAAGCAAGAATAAACCAAAAGAAAAATAAAAACAACTAAAATCATCCGCTGCTCCCTAAGATCGGCGCCAAAATTTGATGCGTGTCGTAGGTGCAATCAAATTAATTAATATTTCCACTCAATTAAAAATAATATAATGGAAGTCAAGTTCGTTCCCACGAGGAGCAAGAGATTCTAGTTATAAAAATTGTCACGAAAGGGGGATGTAAAAAACAAAAGAAAATAAACAAAACAATTAAAAGATAAAGTTGAAAGCAATAAGAGAGACAAGATCAAGGAATCCTTCTTCGTTGCAAAACAATGAATCAAGTTATGTTCTTTTCTACTTGTTATTAGTCACAGATTATCACCAACCGTAGGATAGCATGTCCGCTTAGCTAGCCCCAAAATCCCTTATTTCACTGAGTAACAAGTCCGCTTAGTTATCAGATTCTATTCAAAAGAACCACCTTGAGGTTCGCTTACAAGATGTAATTCCCTGAATGCATTAAGATTTATGAATTTAGGTTTAGTACTAGTAGTTAAACTCGGTTCGCTTGGTCCACTTTCTAGCGTTGTTTTTACACACAATTGCTCCACGGAATCCCTCCGCAAGGTCTCGTGTTTGCTACTTATGTAAAGAGTCAAGAAACGATTACTTATCCCCTAACTTTCACTAGCTTTAGATCAAATTAACAAATCAATTTAGTTGGCCACCCAAACAATCTATCAATCAATCATGAATGTCTTTAAGATCATTCCTATTAGTAAAAACAATCGATAATCATGTGAAAAACCTCAAGATAGAATTGAAACAATACTCAAAACATATATTAAGAACTAGGAATTCATCCTCAATCAATAATAAAATTAGCTACTCATGTTAAGGAGTTCACACAAAGAATAAGAAAAGAAAAGTGTTGTGTGTGTAGAGATGTGTGTAAAAGATGTAGAAAACTTCTCTATTTATAGGCTTCAATATTCTCCAACTCTTCCAAGGAATAGAATCCTTTTCCTTTAGCAATTCAATTTCCAAATCCAAGCTTTTCTCAATTCTTCCATCTTCTCTTTCCAAGTTTGAGCCCAATTCTCCATCCAATTCCTAGTCCAAGTCTTCACACCCATGAGAGAAGTCCATAGAAAATTCTGGAATTTTTGGCTCGCCGGAAAATCGGTATTGTGGCTCTAATCCGACCGGAAAACGTCACCGCCGGCCACTTAAAATTTCACCGTCATCAGGTATATTCGACGGAATATTCCGTCATCCACCGTTAGAGATAACAGTCAAACAGGTCAACCGTTAGTCAACTGGGTCAAGTCAAAAAAGGAGTCAGCCACCGAGTCAGCATCTTACTCGGCTGACTGATCTAACTGGGGTGAGTTGGATCGGCTGCTGGATTGCTCCTCGGAACGGTCATCACCGGCACCGAGTTAACTCATCTGAGGGAAAATCCGGACAGAGTTCCGTTTGTTTTTTCGACGATTCTCAGGCCGTTTTCGCCATTTTCACTCCATTCCTGTCTCAGAAACCCTACACATACATCTATTGCAGCTCAAGTATTCTTTGACATCAACATTGTAATGCTTCACAACCCATATCAATCATCAACACCCGGATCGGCCACCATCATTCAAATAGCGGCACTTCTTCTCTACTTTCTCACTTGCTTCAATTACGAGACGAATCGAACTCTAATTTCTTGTCGTCTTTGTCAAAACCCGTTTAATCCATGGCAGCGACTAGCTACTCTTCTTTCATCTTCAAGCTGAATCATTACCAATTCATTTTCCCATTTCGATCTGATTTCCTCTTAAGAAGCTGATGTTCTTCTTTCAATTCAACAACACCATAACTATAACTTGCTTATCAGTTTCGTCACCAACCCCTGTCTGTTCTCGATCTAGTTCGTCCACATCAATAGCAGAAACCCATCGGAATTCATCATCACTCTTCTCGATTCATAATCATTCTCGAGCAACACAGAATCCCCAATAGCAGCATCGATTTTCTCTTAATCATTACCACCAGCTTCATCATTTTCTTTCTAGATCTCTATCATCTCTTTCACTAGCAGCCCGGCTTCAATTTCAGCTGTCGGAGATTTACAGAAACCCCTCACTAATCGATCTCTTGGAAGTGCGGCTGCTGTTCAGTTTCAGGGGAAAGAGGTGAAATGAATGAGAGACGGTTTCTCTCGATTTTAGGTTTAGGTATTGATTGGCCTGGATTCAGACACCCCAGCACTAAGACAAGGTGCACCCAAATGATAACCCCTTAACCTTGGCTGGTATGTATTTAGTACTCCTCCAAGAAGAGTTGCCCCTTAACCATTAACAGGATCCTGATAGTGTTTGCCTTTGAAATGACCGTTCCATCCGTTTGGTTCAAATTGAATGATTTCTTCTCCTTTTCCTCCGTGCGACTCCAAAGTAGCTACAAAACTCAAAACAGGCGTAAAATACATAATTTACAAGAAAAATAGCAAAGAAAGCATAAACAATAGATAGTAAATAGGATGTATTCTACACCCTATCATGCATTTATAAGGTTTGTTACGCATACATACCAACATGATATTGCGAATGGGAAACGGAAACCATAAGACAATGGAAAAGTTAAGTTTCTATGTCCATGTGTGAAATGTCTCAACCTCTAAGTGCACAAGGCAAGTAAAGTTAAGTTTCATTTATATTCTTATGGATTCATTCAAAATTATTCCGTATGGACTAAGCACGGAGAAGGAGATGAGTCATCAAGGTGAACACTTCTGGATGGTAATGGCAGCGACGGTCCGCACTATGATGAACCAACACATGCTGCAGAGACTATAGAAATGGTTAGTGCTTTATTAGGAGATAACTTTTCAAAGGATTCTAAGAAGATGCAACGGATACTCAAAGATGCTGGGAAAACCCTATACGAAGGATGTGCGGATTTTACAAAGATATCTGCAATGTGTGAACTGTTT
The DNA here is from genome assembly GCA_023531295.1 of Papaver armeniacum. Classification (NCBI taxonomy): domain Eukaryota; kingdom Viridiplantae; phylum Streptophyta; class Magnoliopsida; order Ranunculales; family Papaveraceae; genus Papaver; species Papaver armeniacum. The sequence continues at coordinate 146,420 of JAJJWW010016407.1, read as the reverse complement.
AACTTGAAGAGCAAGCACGGAGCTTCTGACAAGTTCTTTAATGAACTTATACCACTGTTAAAATACATGATCCCTCCAGGAAATAAGATGATGAAAAGTACATATGAAGCTAAAAAGGTGATGAGAGATTTGGGTTCAGGTTACGTAAAGATACATGTATGCATCAATGACTGCATTCTCTATAGGAAGAATTACAAGGATCACATCAAGTGTCCCACCTGTGGGGAATCAAGATGGAAAGTTGACGACACCACCCAAGAGGTGCATGAAAAAATTATGGCAAAAGTCTTGTGGTATTTCCCAATTATCCCAAGACTGAAACGGATGTTTCAATCAAAGAGAATTGTCGAATATTTATTGTGGCACGACACCAGAAAGAAAGAAAATGGTGTTTTAAAGCATCCGAAGGACTCACCAGCATGGAAAAATATAGATGAAATATATCCTGTAATTCGTGATGATCCTCGAAATCTGCGGCTAGGCATTTCGGCGGACGGGGTTGACGTAAACAAAGGCATGCAAAAACAAGATACAGGTGTGGCCAATTCTGACAGTGATTTACAACCTTCCGCCAGAGTTGTGTATGAAGAGAAAGTTCACCATGCTGTCATTAATTATCGATGGGGGGCCTTGTAAGGACATTGATGTTATGTTACAATCGTTTGTCGAGGATCTCAAGGAATTGTTTGAGGGAGTCGAATGTTTTGATGCGCTGAAACATGAGATGTTTACTCTACGTGCGGTTGTTTTATGGACAATAAATGATTACCCGGCTCTCGGTACACTGTGTGGTTGCCCCTACCAGGGACGAGACGCCTGTAAGGTGTGCGGAAGAAATACTTATTATGTCAGGCTAAAACATTGTAAAAAAGAGGTTTATACCGGGCATAGAAGATACCTACCATACGATCATCCATTCAGACGTCAGAAGGGGTTCAACGGAAAAAAAGAAAATGAAAAGGCTCCGGAACTAATGACCCCGTCAGAAATATACAATGAGGTAAAGTCTATGTAGGATCCAAATATCGCAACAACTACACACTTGCGGAATCTTCATTAACAACGTTGCGAAACCTTCGCAAAGTGATTTCAGAAATGACATAACAAATGACGATAGCGTAAACATGAAGAAAGTGCGAAGATCTTGCGAAAACTAAAGTGTCTGCGAGACTTAATATTTATACTCCTGCGAAATGTCGCAAGGTAAATCCGAAATTAAGGGAAATATTAGTTGTACATGAGCTGTCATCCAATATGTAAACACTATATAAAGGAGAGAGCAGGAGAGAGAAAGGGAGGATATTTTTTGGTAAGAGAGAGAGAGAGATTTTGAGAGAGAGAGAGATTTTCTTTATCATCTTCTTCCCATAAAATTAGATCTAGAGCTCTACAAAATATCCATTAATGGAGATTGTAAATCTAATTCTTATGTAACCTCAAAAATCATAGTGAAGAACCATGGATGTAGATCATATTGATCGAACCATGTAAAAAATCCTTGTGTCAATTTATATTTCTAGCACTTATATTTGAAATTTAGGTGATTAATAAGATTTAGTAGATCTACAAAATATTATGAGGGGTGTAGTGTGGGATTTCCTGCAACTACATATGCGCTAGAAACAGGGAGAGAGTAATGGATTTTGTCCTTCATGTAACTTGTTGGATCAAGAAATTTCCATGAAAATTAGTTACTGTTCATACTTTTTATTTAGATCTATAAAATTTAGGTTCAAAAATGGAAGTTTTATGGAAGAAATCACACTTTCAGGGAGAAAACACCGTCAACAATTCAAGGACATGAAAAGAGGAAGAGAAAAAAAAATAGGTTGATGTGATGAAATTCAAGGAAGAAAGCTAATTTTTTAATGGAAGATTTCATATTCAGGAGAAAAAGCAAGAGGAAAATTGTTGAAGGAAATAAAGGAAGAACGAAGATAAGGATAAGAACAAAACGTTGTGATTTTTATCACAAACATAAGCTCGCACAGATGGTTTGGGTTGGAGCGAATAAGCAAGAGGTCAAGGATTCGAATTCGCAGAGACACATATTTTTTATTTTTCAGTGGCGAATAAGAGAATAAAGAAAAAAGTTGTGGGTTAATTTCGCAGAGAGGTTCTTGAACAGTTGGTTCAGCGAGCAATATGTGAGTTTGAGGTCGCAAGTTCGAATTCACTTGCGAGCATAATTTTCTTCTTTTTACAGAAGGGAAAAAATGGATAATTTCGCAAGGTTGTTTCATTATTTCGCAAACAAGAGGTAGCATAGTTGGTTATCTGCGAAATTAATGAGTTCATGGTCGCGTGTTCAAATCCCAACAAATGTATATTTTTCGCATGGATATTTCGCAAGGGTATTTCACACGAAGAAAGTAAGTTATTATTTCGCGAGAGATAGTTCGCAAACAAAAGCCAAACAAAGTTGGTCGAGGTAAAGACAATGAGCTTGAGGTCGCAGGTTCAATTCCCACCTCTCGCGAATTTTCGCATATTTTTTGAACTTTCAAATGAGAAGAAATGGAATAAGGTTATGAAATTATGTATTTCTTTCGCAAACAACAAGTAGCGCAGATGGTCAGGGATTAGTAGTATGGGTTAGAGTTCGCATGATCAATTCTCGCAAAGCTCAATATTTTTCACACTTTTTGGAACTACTGAAAAGAAAGGAAGAATAATAGAGTGGCAATATGTGTTTCTTTCAAAAGTCGGCTAGCTCGGATGGTCAGCAGTAAGGGAAGGAGTTTGATGTCTAAGGTTCGAATCTCCCCATTCGCAAAGAGTTTTTGCACTTCGCAAATGTTTACCTTGCGAACGTTCGCAGCACGAACACTTCGCAAATGTTCTTTGCTTCACGCAAATGTTTACTTATGATAATTTCGTAAGGATATTTCGCAAGAAGAAAGTAGGTGGTTATTTCGCAGACACACTTCGCAGAGGCAGGGCTAGCACAGTTGGTCAGGAAGCATGAATGCAAGCAGAAGGTCGCAAGATCAATTCTTGCTCTCGCACATTTATTTTTGTTATGCGAAATTTCACACAGACTTTGCTTATCTCGCAAAGAAGAAAGTTGATGATTATCTCGCAAATTAATTTCGCAAGAGAGGGTTAGAACAGTTGGTATGATGCTAGAATATGCAAGAGGCAGGTCAAGGGTTCAAATCTCATTTCTCACATTTCTTTTTGCTGCGAGATAATTATGTTTTGTGCGTTTATACATTTCAAGGATGCTAGCTTCACAAGCCAATCATATACTTCGCAAGAGACGACAACAACAGCAAACCACAAAAGCTAAGTACCACTTTCCTTGAACATTTTACTTTTACAACAAATAAAAAGATTTTTGATTTGATTTACAAAAAAGCGATTCAATCGCAAGATTACAAATATTACTAAGATTTTAAGATTATAAAGACTTCAAAATTACAAAGATTTCTAGATTTCAAAGTTACAAAAAAAAAAAAAAAAAAAAAAAAAAAAAAAAAAAAAAAATCAATTTATATATTTCTCTAGAATATTTCTTTTATAGACAATAAAGGATTTTTGGTTTGAATCACAAAACGCGATACGATCGCAGAATTATAAAGATTTCACAACTACAAAGATTTCAGGACTATAATGTATTAGAATTTTTCTTGAATATTTACTTTGCTTCAAATGATATGATATTATGAGAATGAATGAAAGAAATGACAGAAATGAAGGAATGAATGAAAGGATGAATGAAAAAATGAAGACATGCGATAATTTCGCAGAGATAATGGAAATGCGATAATTATGCAAAGATAATGAGAAGAGATAATCAAAAATGAATGATTGAACGAATTGACAAAAATGAATGAGTGAGTGAATGGGACGAACCTTTATGGCGTACACCCTAGTTCGCGAATGATATTTCGCAAGAGGCAAATGTAAGACCTAAAGTGTGTCATATAAGGGGGTATCTCTTGACATGGCTCAGCGAATAGGTTACACCGCTCCTGGAACCTGAGTCATGGAGATTTGGGGCCCATGAAAGCCTATCCGGGAGAGATACCTTGGATTTCCAACTATATATATAAGGTTATACCCTGGTTGGACGCCCGAGGGTCTCTTCCAAGGAGTCAGTGTATGCTCAAGGCGCCGGGTACACGGTTGAGCCAAGAGTGCCTGGGGCATTTGAAGTGTCTCGGCCATTCTTGGCAAGTCTTGGTATATGCTGCACTCGGCCCGAAGAAAACTCCACTTAGGGTGCAGTCTCATAACCATAAGCCATATAGGTATAAGGGATAAGAGGTCACGAAAACAACTGGTTGTTGTTAAGACCGGATGGGAGGAGCTAGTCTTGTATGGCCGATGTACGCCTCCTTGAAGGGGCAACCGGGGAGAAGATAAGGGCGGCACCCTCCATTAGGGAGCTGATAAGTGTCAAAAGACGCAAATGTCATGAGGCTTTATTTTCGCAAGGAAATTTAGGCTTGTCATATTTGTGCAATGATCCTGAAGAGGCAATAATACAAAAGACAAAGATAAGGCGAGATCAATGGGTCTTTACATGAAAGTGTAAAAACGTCCTGCGATTTCGTCGCAAGACGGCAATGTCATGGGGCTTTATGTTCGCAAGAATATTTAGGCCTGTCATATTGTCGCAATAATGAGGGGTGGCAAAATAAGACCTTTAACTAGGAAGGCGAAATAAGACCACACAAGAAACTGATAAGGCAAGACCAATGGGTCATTACATGAAAATGTAAAGACGTCCTGCGATCTTGTCGCAATGACAAAAATTCAACATAAAAATTTTGAATATAAGTAACAGAGATCTTTCATCGCAAAAAAGATTACATGATAAGCTTGCGAGCTTGATAAAATGATTAAATGATAAACTTGCGAACATGTACATAATAATGAGACTGAGGCAATGCAAATGCCACACACTTGATATTATGATCATATTATTATGCGATACTAATAGTGCAGGAATAAGAAAAGATGAAGCACAAGTAAGAACTTGCGAGAAACAATAAATACGCAAAGAGGAATGCATATACTAGAGACAAAATCAGAGAAATGAAGAATGGAAGCGATTTAAAGCTACATCAAGTTTAGAACGGCAAAATAAGCTAAGTAACACAAACATTAATTATACATTGCAGTAGATAAGCATTCTCATCATACAAGCATCATACTCGCATCATGAAAGCATCGCATAAGCATTTCATGGCATAAATATCACATACACATTTCATAACATAATCATTACATAAGCATTATATTCGAACAAGTATTTTACAGAATTTCGCAGAATTATTAAGAATTTCGCAGAATGTGATTATTTTACAAGATAAGATAATCATCCTGAAGAGATTATACTATCGCATGAGCACAAAACATGACATAGAGGAAAAATAAGAATGCAAAAACAATTCGCTCAATCAACACTTTCTCAAGGATTCTACCCTCATCGATAAAGAACAGAGGCAACTATGGATAACCAAGAAAACATTTTATGTTCTTCATCTTCTCGTCAAGAATCATTTCCAAAGTGGATGTTCACTAATGAACAACAAGAATCCTCATCAAAAATGGAGTAATAATTTCGCATGAATAGAGGCAATACTTCTTATTCGCAATCAAGGACAGATACTTCTTATACTTCTAAAAGGATTCTTCATACTTCTTATATATTTCGAGGATTAAGTACTTATTATATTTCTTCAAGGATACTTCATACTTCGCATACTTCAAGAGTTGATACTTCTTATTTATTTCGCAAATCTTCGGAACTTCGCAAAAGAATAGAGGCAAGTACGTACTTTTCAAGTCCAGTATTCTTTCGCTCGTTCCTTCATCAACAAAGATCAAAGACTATTACATCAATGGATTTTTTCTTAAAGATTGCTCTTCAAGCAATATTCAAGAAAAAAGAGGCAAGATGTAGGATCCAAATATCGCAACAACTACACACTTGCGGAATCTTCATTAACAACGTCGCGAAACCGTCGCAAAGTGATTTCAGAAATGACATAGCAAATGACGATAGCGTAAACATGAAGAAAGTGCGAAGATCTTGCGAAAACTAAAGTGTCTGCGAGACTTAATATTTATACTCCTACGAAATGTCGCAAGGTAAATCCGAAATTAAGGGAAATATTAGTTGTACATGAGCTGTCATCCAATATGTAAACACTATATAAAGGAGAGAGCAGGAGAGAGAAAGGGAGGATATTTTTTGGTAAGAGAGAGAGAGAGATTTATTTTCTTTATCATCTTCTTCCCCTAAAATTAGATCTAGAGCTCTACAAAATATCCATTAATGGAGGTTGTAAATCTAATTCTTATGTAACCTCAAAAATCATAGTGAAGAACCATGGATGTAGATCATATTGATCGAACCATGTAAAAAATCCTTGTGTCAATTTATATTTCTAGCACTTATATTTGAAATTTAGGTGATTAATAAGAATAAATGGGGAAAGGGACGGAAGAACATTGTGGTGGAATTCGTGCAGGATAACCCTGGAAGAGGTGGAAAGATGAAGAGAATCGAAAAAACCATCGACCCAAAAAAGGGTAAGGGGAAGGAGAAGGAGACCGAAAGGCCCTACTGGAAAAAGTTCAATATATGGTTCCGGCTCCTCCCCTACTGGCGGTATCATGTTGTCCACCATTGCATAGATTTCATGCACGTCGAAAAGAATGTATGCTAGAGTATCGTTGGAACATTGTTGAACAATAAATTTAAGTCGAAAGACCACCTTGCTGCTCGAATGGACCTGAAGAAGATGGGTTTTAGAGACGAGTTGCAACCTCGGGAAAATGGCAAAGGGGGATATATACTAACGGCAACATGTCACTCATTAAGCCCGGAGGAAAAGGACAAGTTTTGTACAACATTATCTGATATAAAGGTTCCACAAGGGTATTGTTCAAACTTTTCAACCCTGGTGAATCGAAAAGATAGAAAGCTTATCGAACTAAAATCGCATGATTATCACATGCTAATGCAGCATTTTTTTCCTATTGCGATTAAATCAATTATGCCGCAGCCAACAAGATATGCTATTATCAGGTTTTGTTTCTTTTTCAGGGAAATATCTAGCAAAGAAATCAAGGTGGCAGAGCTAGAAAAATTACAGTCGGATCTCGTTGTGACGTTGTGCTTGCTTGAGAAATACTTTCCTCCATCCTTTTTCGACATCATGGTTCATTTAACTGTGCATCTTACCAGGGAAGTGCAAATTTGTGGCCCTCCATTTTTTTGATGGATGTATCCGTTTGAAAGGTGCATGAAGGTCATTAAAGGGCATGTGCGAAACAGAAACAGACCTGGAGGAAGCATTGTCAAGGGAACCTTACGAAGAGACAATTGAGGTTATCAAAGTGAGCACCAACAAAGCATGAATGATACAAATCGGAATTCCACCAGACAAACTCAACACATCTGACACTGGCGAATATTCTTATTCTTTCAGGGGAAAACCAATGTCAAATCCTAAGTTTTCTCGTGTTGATAAGGATCTATTTGATAAAGCGCATTTCTATGTATTGCGGAATTCGCCTGAAGTTAGTCCTTACATTGAGTAAGTATAACTAGATCTAACCAAATAACCTCATTGTTTATTTAGTTTTTGATTATGTGTCCGAATTTACGTAAAGATACTAACATTAATCATTGCACTTTATCCAAATAGACACGAATTTTTTTGAAGGATAAATATCTTGGTATGAGTGATAGACAGCTAGATCAAAAACATCGTGAAGAGTTCGCCAAATGGTTTAAAAAAAGTGGTAAGAGTTTGCAGAAAATGTCAGTCTTGCTATATGTAACTTTTGCGTTGAGACGGAGGCTAATCCTTATAATGTATTTCAGGTTGAGAGTGAGTAGGAAGACTCTAGGGAAAACTTCAATCAGGACTTAAGGTGGCTATCAATCCCACTGAATGCACAAGTAGAGACATACGAAGCATATCACATTAATGGATACCTGTTTCGCACAAAATCTCATGATGGTTCCGTTAACCAGAATAACGGGGTTTACGTAGAGGCAACTGACACGCACATTAGAAAAAAGGGGATTACCCTTAATCTGGCGGATTATTATGGTGTTTTACAAGAGATATGGGTGCTGACATATCATTCGCTGAAAATGCCACTTTTCAGGTGTAAATGGGTTACCAAAGCAGGGGTCTCAAAAGAAAAACTTGGCTACATTTCGGTTGAGCTTGATAAGTTGGGACTCCAGGATGATCCTTTCATTGTAGCCTCCCAATCTAAGCAAGTATTTTATGTGCCAGACCAGGAAAATAAAAAAAAGTCTATTGTATTAGGTGCACCTACCCAAATCTGGAAATATGCTGGTGATGAAGTCGATGAGGAATTCAGTACGACAGTTATTTTTCGGAATGAGTATAAATTGCCGAAGGTAGATAAACTTGACATGCAAAGGACATCCAGGGATGATTACTATCGGGACGACATTAAGGGTATAACTGCAAGGAAAGCACCAGCACCAACAGCAGTCCCTGCTTCTCAAACGACTGCATCTGGGAAACCATTTCCAAGGACTAAGCGATAATGAAGCCAGGTGATAAAATGTAGTTGTTTGTGTTTGCTAATAGATGAATGATTAGGTTGGAACATTTTTTGGTTTTTGTTCAAGGAACTGGTTAGTGTAAATTATATACTCTTAGCCTTTGTTTTTGGTTTTGGGTTATACTATTTTGGTAATGATGATCATCATGGTATTGAATTTGGTACAAATTTAAGTCAGCAGTTTGGATTTTCCTGTTAACTAGAGAATGAATGTATGGACTGTTGAAAAAAATTGATTCTTAAATCATGGTGAGGTTTTGTATGTAGAATTGCAGATGGGTTTTAGCAATGTTGGATGAGTTCGGATTCGGCTATACTGATTGTTAAATTAATATTTTGTCATGCTAGGATTAGTAGTGATAGTACTAGGCTTGCACATAGATTTTTTTTGGACTTGGGCCTATGATGGGTCGGTAGACCGACTTTGTTTTACCGCAAGTGCACGGTGTCAAAAATAGCACACAATAGCAAATGTGGTTCGTTCCCACAAGGAGTGTTCTAAACTACTTCAAACTAATACAATCAACTTCCTAATCAAAATCAATTCAAGTGGAAATTTTGAGATGTTGTACTCAGAAAACAAAATGAAAACTTAAAGTGTCAAGCAAGAGGAAGAAAATGTTAAGGCTCCGGGAATCCGTTGTAGGTTATGATTACTTGTGTTTTATCACGAGAGTCTCAATATTATTCATGAAAAGTGGCAACACCTAGCTGCTGAAGCATGGAAGATATATCATCAAGAACTATTGATAATAATCGACGAAGATTGTCTGATCTCGACCTAAATGTAGAAATCCTAGACACTATGTATACTTGGCATACAAAGTTCAAGAAAGTTCATTAATCTTTAATAAATCAGGTCTCAATGGGATTGTCTATAGCTTACCTATGTAGTATACTTGGCATAAAACATGAAAAGATCTATAAGAACAATCAACCAATAAGAGATACTCAAACATAAAATTAAGATTTAGATTTTAAAGAACTCTTATTCATAAACACAAATAATCTAGCCTACAAGTTCATCCTTTCACCCTAAGGATAGTTTAGCAAGTCATGGCTTTCTCAAAAGCCATAGAAACTGATAAACAAAATAATAAACTCATAGAATCGAAAAACGAGTAAAAATGCTCAAACCCTATTTCTTCCCTCTAGACCACCTCCTGCTTAGTTTCTCCTTGTGTATAAATAGTTGCAGCCAAGAAATCCAAACCCTAGCATTTGCTGCCGAAGGCTAGTCCATGCTACATCCACTTTCCAAACCCAACTGACCACAACACAAGCTCTATTCTGACCTTCATAATTCCGGCCACAGCTGCTTTCCTTGTATCTCAGTAATATGTTTCACCATCGTATGTATTTGCTTCAAATTCCTCTTCAAATCAGCACCCTGAAATACTTCTTCGCCAGTGGATGATTGCACAGCCCATGATAAACCCATATTCCAGATTCAGGTCATTAGCACGAGTAGCTAAACTGTCCCCACAACATATCCAATCAGACACGGACCATAACCTTGTTCCTGTCTCAATCTATAATTCCAAAAGTTTCTCATACGGATTCACATATACTCTTCTTCCTTTGTTTGAACAACAGCAACTCGGATCATGGGACTAATCGCTGCCACTCGAACAAACACCCCATCAAAAACCTTCGCCATTGTTAGCACAACTCAACCAATGACAAACCATCACCGGCTTCTCCTCCCTGTACAACCATATTTTTTCTTCAATTATTTCCATACACATCTGCAGATTTTTGTACAGTCACTGCCTAGCCAAATTGTTTCGAACAGCAACCATAATACCCCAAAACTCCATAAACCTTGTTGTAGAGATTTACTCGATGGAGTCTGTCATCTTCATTCAATCACCTCCAACAATCAACTACCATCACTGCCAAGCAACCAACTATCGCCATGGATCACCAGCAACACCATTTACTGCCATTAATCACGGCAGCACCTCCCTGTTCTTCTCCATCACTTTGAAACCAACAGATTTCTATTTTGTGCTTGTAAATCTCGGTCACACCCAAGGAAACTGCAGCATCCTCAATTACGAACAAATTTCATTCAATCTGCACCAGCAAAATAATCCCAACATGAATCTGTGTATGAGCTTCTAATTGAACTCTAAACCTTCTATTTGATTCACCAATTGCCTACATCTCGTGTTCACCAAAAACCACTACCAGCTTCATAATTTCAATCGAGTACCCACAGAACAAATCCATACTATAAATAACTCTTCTCAATCTTCTACAATTGACCACCAGAACCCATTACAGTCAACACACTCATCATTACTTCTCTGTTCTATTTCGTCTTCGAAAACCAAAACCCCCAAATTTCCGTAGCTACAACTACCACTGGATGCAACTCAGATCCCATTCCTGTATTCTTGCTTCAACTCTTCTTTTTTGCAACTCCACAGGTTGAAGCTTCTGATTTTGGACAAATAAATCGATCTCCATCTTTTCTCCGCAGACACAGCAAATGGGGTATACCCAATTTTTTTTTTACTATACTGTCACATGACACAAGAGATTGCACTCCGGCTAAGGAAGAAATGAGATAATGGCTGGGTACCTTTTTGATCGGCAGTTCCATGTATTGTCATCTTCTTCAGTTACCTGACATCTTCAAGAGATGTATCAATTTCCGTCACCAACAAACCCTAATTTCATCTGTTGTTGACGTTGATAGGTGTTTTACCTATATTTATATCTATTGTTTATACTTTCTTTACGAGTTCTCTTGTAAATTGCATCTCTTATGTTTAGTTTTGAGATTATTAGGTGCAATACAGATAATCGGAGCGAAAAGGGCAAAAAGGTCGATTTACAGGCGGTACTTGGAGCGAGCTGAGGTGCATGAGAAGGAGATAAAGAATGAATTATCGGTTCCTCAAAACTGATAGTTGCGTTGAGAAAGAAATTTGCTTGTCAGTTATGCGAAACTAACAAGCCATATATGATCTTGGTTGACCCTTATCTATGTCACCTGGGTGGCTTTATCCACCTTCTTTTTATTACCGAAACCCTAAAAATGAGAGAGCAATAATGCTCTTATCATTGCCTTATTGCCTCTCTTTCTTACTCCACCTGAAATTTAGAGAAGACGATGCGGCCGGGATAAACCGAGAAGAAGAGAAAGAAGAGATGAAGAAATTCTGCTACTGCCATGGATGTGATGGGTTTTCTGCACTTGAATTAGCAGTGATGAACAAGATGAAAGAAATTGAAGATAGAAGAGATCTGCTGATGAAATAAAAGCAATTGAACTTGAATTGAAGATGGTTTTCTGAGTTCGAGTTATTGTTGGTTGGATGTGCTATATTGTAGGTGGTACTGGGAATTACAGTTGCAGACATGAAGCTGAATTAGGGTTTTGTTGAGTTTGAAATCTAAATCGATAACTCAGCTGAAGAAATTAGAGTCAGGTTCAAGTGATGAGATGATGAAGCGGATGTTGTTGGCAGAGATGAAATATATGCCTTGGTGGTACTGTTGTTGTTGAAATTGGAAGAATGGGTATGACTCAGATTTTGATTTGGATTATGGAAGAAGATGATGAATCTATTGAATTTGTGTTGCCCTTGCAGAATTACAGATGAAGTGTTGGTGGTTGTCGAGAAGATGGTTTCAGTGGATTCAAGTCATAACAGGAGCTACAGATAATGGGTTGGAGTTATTGGTGTTAGGTTATGAAGAATTGCAGTGGGTTAGGCTTGAGAATGGCTGTGGTTGTGAAAGTCAGGAAAACATGAAGTTGAATCTGCATTGAAGTATGAATGCCTGAGAACTTAGATGCATGTTAGAACAGGAAATGGCAGGTGCAGTTCAAGGAGAAGTTGTAGCTATGAGCAACCGAAATGGCCTTGAGATGATGATGATGGGTTGAAGGAATTTTGTAGCTGCTGGTGAATCTGTGAACTGTAGTGAACTGATAAATTGATGTAGTTTTGTGTTGGTGTTGCTTGCAATTGAGTTGTGACTACAGTTGAATAGCTGAGACATAATTGGTGGTAGATATTGCAGGTGCCATGAATGTATATGAGCTATTGCTATGGATGGATGGTTTGAGGTTGTGCAGATGTAATTGAAAGTGGTGGATGTAGCTAAAGTTGTAGATGTTTGTTTGCTGCTTCAAGGAGCTGAGATGAATGTGAAGATGGATTTGTGTTGATGCTGTTTCGTGTGAAGAATAATGGGATTATGATGAAGTTCTTGAGTTCAGTTAGCCTAGAAGACAGTGAGATGGGGTTTTTGAGTTTGTTATTTGAACAAGGAAGCTTAAGATCTCATTGAGCTGAGAAGATATGAATGGATTGGCAGAGCCAAGGGAAGTGGTAGCTGCAGTTCAGAATGGTGGTGTTTTTGGCTGAGAAGCTACAAAAGAAGCTTAGATGTATGTGTTAGGCTGCTGTTTCAGGTGGTACTGTTATGGGTTGTTGGTTCAGAAAATGGAGGAATCACTTGCTGTGTGGTTGTGGAATGAGCTGCATCTGCAATTGCGAGCCACGAGGTTGAGCTGCAGGTTACAAGAAATGGGATATGAACTGAGATGCATGTGCAGCTGTTGAGTTTGTGTATGAATGAAGTGGTAGTGCACATGAGCTTGTGGTGATGCAGTTGGAGTTAATATTATACTGGGAATGGAACGTTGGAGTTGCAGCTACTGTTGGGCTTGATTCCCAGATTATAATGCAGCTGCAATGTGAATGGGGATTATGGATGAATGCAAGTAAACTGGAATGTGCTATTGAAGTATGGCATGAGTATTAGAATGTGTTCTAATGAAGCTGGGAAGAACAAGATTGAAAAATGAGATGTCACTAAGGCTGTTGTAGTGAAGTGTAAGATGGTAGTGTAGCTGGAGCTGGTTTGCAGTGAACAGCCATCATGGCTGGAGAGCACTGCTGAAGCAAAATCATTATGCAACGGAGTTTAGGCCAGTGCAATGGCTCAGGCCAAAACCTTCTCGGTAAATTCAGCTCAGTCAGGCCAGTTAGACTCTGACTCGTTTCTGACTCAGCTCACTCAGCCTTTGACTCAGTGACTTTGACTGAGTTGACTCGATGACCGACGGTTGACCGGTGCGGGATGGACTTTGCCGGTCACCCGAGCTACCCTCGGTGGCTTCTCCGGCCAATTTCCGGCCATAATACCGCTTTTTCCTAAGCAACTACTTTTGGGACATATTTTCACTTGGGTTTTTCTCACATATGGGCTTGTTGGACCACTTGGACTTTGGGCTTTGAAGACCTAGTTTTGGAAAGATGAAAAGCTACAAAAGGAGAAAGTTTCTACTTCTTTTGGGATCACGTATTTTTCTACTTGGAGCTTTGGAGAGCGGCGATTTTACTAGGGTTTGCTTTCGTATATTTTTCAAATCTTTATTTTATGAAAATGATTATGATGAACTCCATTAATATGAGTAGCTAAACAACTATTATTGGTTATGGGATAAAGTGGATTTCACAACATGATATATGATTCAATGAATTAGTTTTGTCTCAATAATTTATTGTTTATGATTCATTGTTAATATCGTCATATGATTTGAATACTTGTTAGGTTGAGTCCGGAATCAATCCGATTTGCATTCATTTCTAGAGCTATATTAGGGTTTTCAAGACGAAAAAGTTGTTTATCCCTGATTCTAAGTAGCATAACTGTGCGTAGTGCTTGTAGTGATATATCCTACTAGTCACAAGTGAATCATAACTTTTGTTAAAACGGATTAGTGCTTTTACACGTTCGTTTGCATTGATTAGTCTTATCCCATAGAACTTATTGCTTTTAGGGAGTTAAACTTGATTGTGCTTTTACACGTTAGGTTGCTTTTTAGGAATAATTCACATATACATCTTTTAATGTGGTTGTGATGAAATCAGGGAATTAGCGGGATATTCTTGCGATCAAGGTATCCTAGGACTTTTAGTAAATGAGAGATTAAAATACCAATTCTAGTCATTGACGAAAATACATGTTTGTGAATGATACTATTCCGTGACCAATATCTTCTCTTATTGATTACTTTCATATTTTATTGCTTTCAATTATCTTTTTATTGCTTTGCTAAAACAAAAATCCCCCCTTGGTTACTAAGAAACTGAAATTTGCATAAATACAATTGCCTCTCTGTGGATACGAACTCTTTCTTATCACATACTATATTTATATCTAGTTGAGTGAGAAAGTGAAATTATTTTTGCTCGGCTGACAACCGATCAAATTTTGGCGCCGCTGCCGGGGAGGCATACGGCTTGTTATTAATTTTTTAGTTTCTTTTTATAATTTCTGCTTTTATCTTTGCTTTTTGTTTTCTTGTCTTGTTTCTCACCTGTTTGCGAGAATTGTTTTCAGGTACCTAATCCATGGCTTCTAAAGATTGGAACTATCCAAGGTGCGGGATAGCTACTCGAAGAGGCACAATACTCCAACCAAGTCAAGACACAACAAAAGATCAAGAGTTAGAAGTGGAAGAAGAGTTACAACTAGAAGGAGAACAAGAGGTTCCATTCGTAGAAGAACTACTATTTGAAGAAGGAGAAGCAATGGGTGATCGTACACTCAAGGACTTTGCTTCTCATAGGCTTGATGCACAACGATGGTGTATTCAAACAAACTCAACCTTCGAGATCAATCCGGGGTTGCTTAGAGAATTACCAAAGTTCCATGGCATGATGAATGAAGACCCAAACAAGCATCTTATAGACTTACATACCGTTGTCACGGCCATGCTTCCAGCGAAGACTGATGTTGATGGTGCAATGTTGAAAGTTTTTCCATTTTCTATGGTGGATAGCGCTAAGGATTGGTTGTACTGTTTTCCATCCGGAAGTGTCACTACATGGAATGGGTTGAAGAAAATTTTCTTAGAGAGGTATTTTCCTGCATCGAAGGCTACTCAAATTCGCAAAGAGATTTGTGGGATAAAGCAAAATGTAGGAGAATCTTTGTATGAATGTTGGGAGCGATACAAGAGATTGGTGGAAAGCTGTCCAAACCACCAATTCAGTGACGCTATGATAATCCAATACTTTTATGAAGGTCTCCAATCAAGTGATAGATATCTCCTTGATGCTGCGTGTGGTGGTGCACTAGTGAACAAGATGGTGGCACAATCTAGAGAGTTGATTGAAAACATGGCAGCAAACTCGCAACAATTTTACACGAGAGGTGAACCAATGGTTAGGCGGGTGCATGAAGTTAGAGATTCATCATCACACCGTGATCAAAGGATGGATAATATGGAGCAAATGATGCAAAGGATGGCTGCGGTTATTTTACCTTCATGTGATGAAGAGTTGGAGCAAGCTAGTGCGGTCTTTCCAAATCAGCAAATACGGTATGATCCCTACTCCAACACTTACAATCCAGGATGGAGAGATCATCCCAATTTTAGTTATGCCAACAAACAAGGTGCAGTCCAACAACCTACTTTCAACCGTTCGGGTGGATTTCAACCACAACAACAATAATTTCAGCAACCACAAGCACAACAATCAATGAAAAATCAAGGTTCCGATATCGATTCAAAGCTTCAAACAATGATGCAAGGCATTTCCACCATGTTTAAAGAAAGTCAGCAGGAAACTAAGAGTGCTATCAAGGAGTTGCAGACACAAATGGGCTCCATGGCGATTGATATAAACAAATTAAAGGCACAAAATAGTGGGAAACTCCCTTCTCAACCTATTAACCCAAAAGAGGGTGTCAATGCTATTACGTTGAGAAGTGGTACACAACTTGTGCAACCCGAAGTTACTGATTCGGGCAAGGTGGAAACACCAAAGGAACCTGTTTTGAAGGAGAAAAATGATGATTCTCCCCAAACTTCTGAGGTACCTATTCCTAACTCTAAAACTCAGGTTTCTACTTATGTTCCTCATTTACCTTTCCCTCGCAGATTTGCAAGTTCTAAGAAGGAGGAACTAGAAACGGAGATTTTAGACGTTCTAAAGAAGATCCATGTGAACATACCACTCATTGATGTGATCAAGCAAGTTCCCAAGTATGCAAAGGTGTTGAAGGACTTGTGTACCAATAACCAAAGGCTCAAAGGTAATGAAGTGCTAAGTGTGGGTGAGAATGCTTCGGCAATCTTAAAACACAAACTCCCACTGAAATGCAAGGATCCCGGTAGCTTTGACATTCCTGTCACAATTGGTAACACTACGTTTAACAAAGCTATGTTGGATTTTGGTGTATCCGTTAACGTTATGCCGGCATCTATGTATAATTCACTTGAGTTAGGTCCTCTTAAAAAGGCTGGAATTGTATTGCAACTAGCCGATCGCTCTAATGTCTACCCAATGGGTATTTTTGAGGATGTTCTTGTGCAGGTTAATCAACTTGTCTTTCCAGCTGACTTTTGCGTGTTAGAGATGAATGAAGGGTCACCGGACTCGTCTCTTCCATTGCTACTTGGGCGTCCCTTCATGAAAACGGCGAAACCATTATTGATGTGGACAAGGGAATGCTAACTATGGAGTTTGATGGAGAAACAATACGTTTCAACATTTTCGAGACGATGAGATATCCTAGTGATGTCCACTCTTGTTTCTCTATTGATGTTATGGATACATTGGCACAACAAGTTTTTGAATTGAATGGTGATGATGCTTTGGAAACCGTTTTAACTACATCCATGGATAATGGTGTAGAGTGTGGTAATGAAGTGAAGGAAGACCTTGGTGATCTTAACTCACTACAAGGATGCTCGGAAACTCATAACATCTCTTTTATTTCTTTACCATGGAGTGATGAAAATCTTGTACCTTCAATTGTTAAATCTCCAAAGTTAGAATTGAAACCTCTTCCCGATCACCTAAGGTACTTGTACTTGGGTGATAATGAAGAGTTACCTGTGATTGTTTCTAATGAGCTTAGTGAATTACAGGAGCAAAAACTTCTAAGGGTGCTAAGGAAGTACAAGACGGCCATAGGATGGACAATTGCCGATATCAAGGGTATAAGCCCTGCCGTTTGTATGCACAAGATACGTTTGGAGGACGATGCAAAGCCTACAAGGGAAGCGCAACGTCGTGTGAACCCTCCCATGATGGAAGTTGTGAAAAAGAGATACTCAAGCTTTTGGACGTGGGTGTTATCTACCCATATCTGATAGCAAGTGGGTAAGCCCGGTACAAGTAGTACCAAAGAAATCAGGTGTGACTGTGGTGGAGAATGATAAGAATGAACTTGTCCCAACTCGTGTGCAAACAGGTTGGAGGGTTTGTATTGATTATAGAAAATTGAATGCCATTACTAGAAAAAGGATCACTTTCCTTTACCATTTATTGATCAAATGCTTGAACGTTTAGCTGGACACTCTTACTATTGCTTCCTTGATGGCTATTCAGGTTACAATCAGATTGTGATAGCGCCGCAGGATCAAGACAAAACCACTTTCACTTGTCCTTTCGGTACTTTTGCTTATAGAAGGATGCCTTTTGGCTTGTGCAATGCTCCAACTATTTTTCAAAGGTCTATGGTAAGTATCTTCTCAGAATATGTTGAAAACGTAATCGAAGTGTTCATGGACGATTTTAGTGTCTTTGGTGATTCATTTGACATTTGCTTGAACAACTTGTCTCTAATCCTTGACTGATGTGTTGAAACAAACCTTGTGCTGAATTGGGAGAAGTACCATTTTATGGTAACTCATGGCATAGTTTTAGGCCATATAATATCTTCTAAAGGCTTGGAAGTCGATAAATCTAAAATAGACCTTATTCCTACTTTAACCCCTCCCACTACGGTGAGACAGATACGCTCTTTTCTTGGTCATGTAGGTTTTTATCGTAGATTTATCAAGCATTTTTCCAAGATAGCATCACCACTTTGCCACTTATTGCAAAAAGATGTGTTTTTTAACTTTGATGAAAAGTGTATGGCGGCATTCAATTGTTTGAAAGAACTTTTAATTTCAGCCCATATCATTAAACCACCGGATTGGAGCAAGCCTTTTGAGCTCATGTGTGATGCAAGTGACTATGCGGTTGGTGCGGTGCTTGGGCAACGTGTGGGGAAAATTTCTCATGCTATTTATTATGCTTCTAGAACGTTAAATGAGGCCCAAAAAAACTACACAACCACTGAAAAAGAGTTGTTAGCCATTGTTTTTGCATTGGAAAAGTTTCGCTCTTATCTAATTGGTACAAAAGTTGTTGTCTTTTCTGATCATGCAGCACTTAGGTACTTGCTAATGAAGAAAGAAGCGAAACCGAGGCTCATACGATGGATTTTACTCTTGCAAGAGTTTGATATTGAAATCAAGGACAAGAAAGGAATTGAGAACACCATTGCGGATCACTTGAGCCGTCTTGCTGTGGACAAGGAAGCTATCCCATTGCGTGAAAGTTTCCCGGATGAGCAACTATTCTCAATTGCCTATGGAGATATGGTATGCCGATATTGTCAATTACTTGGTATCTAAAAAATCCCAAAGAACTTGTCTCGTGATGAGAGGGAAAAACTTAAGAAGTTGGGGAACCAGTACATATGGGATGATCCATACTTGTGGAAACATTGTAGTGACCAAATAATAAGAAGGTGCGTTCCCGAATCTGAATTTAATTCTATCTTGTCTTTTTGTCACTCTTATGCTTGCGGAGGACACTTTGGGAGTAAGAGAACTTCTCACAAGGTACTTGAAAGCGGTTTCTATTGGCCGACCTTGTTTAAGGATGCGTATATATTTTGTACAACTTGTGATAGGTGCCAAAGAACATGCAATCTAGGTGCCCGAAATCAAATGCCACAAACTTTTATTCAATTTATTTAAGTTTTTGATGTATGGGGTATTGATTTTATGGGTCCTTTTGTCAACTCCCATGGGAATTTTTATATCTTACTTGTGGTTGATTATGTCTCAAAATGGGTGGAAGCTAAGGCCACCCCAACTAATAATTCTAAAGTTGTTTTAGATTTTGTGCAAGCTAATATTTTTGCAAGGTTTGGAATTCCAAGAGCCATAATTAGCGATGGGGGTTCTCACTTCAAAAACAGGATCTTACAAAGCTTGTTGAAGAAGTAAAATGTGTCGCACAAGATTGCAACACCTTATCATCCCCAAACAAATGGACAAGCCGAGGTGTCTAACCGAGAGGTGAAATCCATTCTAGAGAAGACGCTGAACCCAACAAGGAAAGATTGGAGCATGCGACTTAATGATGCTTTGTGGGCTTATAAAACCGCATACAAGACACCTATCGGGATGTCTCCCTTTAGGCTTGTGTATGGTAAACCTTGTCATTTACCCGTTGAAATTGAGCATAAGGCATTTTGGGCTATTAATCAATGCAATCTGGAGATGGATGGGGCTGGAAAGCAAAGGAAGTTATAACTCCAAGAGCTAGAGGAGCTTCACAATGATGCATTTGAAAGCTCACGCATTTACAAGGAGAAAACGAAAGCATTTCATGATAACATGATTTCTAGGAAACAATTTTGCATTGGCAAAAAGTGCTTTTGTTTAATTCTCGCTTGCATTTAATTCTGGGTAAATTAAGGTCACGATGGATCGGACCTTTTATTATTACTAATGTGTTTTCTCATGGTGCAGTGGAAATTCGTAGCATAGCTACAGGAAAAGAACTTAAAGTTAATGGGCACCGGTTGAAACCATATTATGATAATTTCACTTCCGAAGTGGTGGAAGGAGTTAACTTTGTGGAAGTACTCCCTCTGGAGGAGTCATAGAAAGCAAGGAGATAGTCGGGCTGACGACTTTAAACCAAGCGCTAAATGGGAGGCAACCCAAAGGATGAGTATTTCTTGTCTTGTATTTATTTCTCGTATTGTTTTTAGTTTTTCTTGTCTTGTTTTTATTTTTTCTGATTTCTTGTCACATATCATGTTAGAATTTCCCACCTTGATTTACTTTGGATGACTCAGTTTACATTGAGGACAATGTAAAGTTTAAGTGTGGGGGAGTGGTTAAGCATTTGCATTGTAAAATTTTCATGAAATTTTTAACTTTTGTGTAAAATAGTGAATAAGAAAACTCCAGCTTGTGGTTAGTTTAGAGTCACATAGTATACATGTCGCTAAGATTACATCGAGATTCTCATAAGAGTGACTGAACTTAGAGATGACAGAGAACATGATCGGGTTTCTTACTTGTATGAGAGTTAAAGTTGGATTTAACCATGCCGGTGGCAAATAAGGTGCAGACTGAATTCGGTATTAGAGTAGTGGTCCCCTATAGTGGAGACTACCCATGTTACATCATGAGAGGCACCGACCTTCAGTTCTTTGTACCTGTCTAAATTTGTGCTTTTAGAGTGTGTGTCACCGTACGTAAACTCGGGTAGAATGGTGAGCTACCCAACCTCCCACCAATAGAAGCACTATTTTGATCTCTTGAGTGCTATTCTATCAATCATGATGGTGACATCGAATTGCTAACTTACATACCACTTGTAATCTTGTTCGCAGTTAGCACCATCCACTTTATCTCTCTCTACACCAACAGGTCCATAGAAACACCATCATCATCAACAAGAGGAGCATCACAAATTCGAAGGAAAGTTGAAAACGTTCAAGGTTTACAAGCAACATTACAGAAATGAGCAGATTTCAGATTCAAGTATAGCAACAAGACAAGGAGCAGAATTTTTATAAGTTGAAGACTATATGTACAAGAGCGAAGATTATCAAGGATGAGAGTTCGAGAAGTTTATGATATCAAGACATACAAGTTGTGAAAAATCGAGCAGTAAAGTACTTACACCATGGCCTTTGTACTTGCATTTTTATTTTATCTTTATTTTTATTTGTTAGTTTGTATTTTATTTTCTCTTGTCTCAAAAAAAAAAAAAAAACAAAAAAAAAAAAAAAGACAAGAGAAATTTTGTTAGGTACATTATTAGTTTTATTATTTTGCTTTGTTTGTTTCATTTTGTATTTTATTTATTTATAAAAAAAATTTTAAAAAAAAAAAATCCGTTGTATCATATTTTTGTTTATTTAGTTCGTTTTTAGTTTTGTATACTTTCAATAAAGCCAATGGAAGAAGAAATATTCATAATGAAGTTTCAAGCAACAAGGAATTAGAGGAAAGAGTTACATTGTCAAAATTCTACGAAGTTCAAGATTTCATCATCAAGAGTTGAAGACCGAAGACGAAGATGAAGATACCGATTGAAGACCGAAGACGTTTCTATGGATGCTGTGAGAGTGGTGCTAGCTGCACGTCGAACGGATAACGAGGTAAGTAAGCATATTCCCACCTTCATTAAGTGGTTGATTTCCTTTCTTAGAGATCGTCAGAAAAATGGGTTTTCAAAATGAATAAAAGATGTGGGTTTTCAAAACAATTCGGAGGGTTTTTGCCTTCCTACCATTCAAGGTGTCACAGGATTCTCTCTTCATTCTTACCTGGACACATGTGTGACCCATAAAAAGTTGTTTATTATTGAGAGCAATATCATAAAACCCTTTCTTGTGAGGCAGAGTCGAGGCTTTCGATCACTCCAAACCAGAATTTCTTTTGATAAGTGATGGTTATTTCTCTCTCAACTTTTAAGGATGAGATTGTGTTCATTTATGTGTCTAACTTCTTATTACTAGTGTGCAGAATCTCTATGTCTTCTTAGCGCGTTGGATGCTATCATTTCGGAAAACTAGTAAGTTGGAAAAGTAGGTTTTGTGGGTATATCTCTAGTAAACCCTCACGAGACTATAACTCGTCCACTAGGGACACCTAGGGGTTTAAAGGCTTGTTATACGTGCTAAGTGTGACCGTAGCCTCGACGACACGGAGTTGTATGTATTTTAGAATTAGTTTTGTTTGATTTGCTCGAGGACTAGCAAAGTCTAAGTGTGGGGGAATTTGATAGGTGTTGTAAAACACCTAGATTTATATCTATTGTTTATGCTTCTTTGCGAGTTCTCTTGTAAATTGCATCTCTTATGTTTAGTTTTGAGCTTATTAGGTGCAATGGAGTCATTCGGAGCGAAAAGGGCAAAAAGGTCGATTTACAGGCGGTACTTGGAGCGAGCTGAGGTGCACGAGAAGGAGATGAAGAATGAATTATCGGTTTCTCAAAACTGATAGTTGCGTTGAGAAAGGAATTAGCTTGTCAGTTATGCGAAACTGACAAGCCATATATGATCTTGGTTGACCCTTATCTATGTTACCTGGGTGGCTTTATCCACCTGCTTTTTATTACCGAAACCTTAAAAATCAGAGAGAAATAATGCTCTTATCATTGCCTTATTGCCTCTCTTTCTTACTCCACCTGAAATTCAGAGAAGACGATTGCGGCTGGGATAAACCGAGAAGAAGAGAAAGAAGAGATGAAAAAATTCTGCTGCTGCCATGGATCTGATGATGTGATGGGTTTCTGCACTTGAATTAGCATTGATGAACAAGATGAAAGAAACTGAAGATAGAAGAGATCTGCTGATGAAATACAAGCAATTGAACTTGAATTGAAGATGGGTTTCTGAGTTCGAGTTATTGTTGGTTGGATGTGCTATATTGTAGGTGGTACTGGAATTACAGTTGCAGACATGAAGTTGAATTAGGGTTTTGTTGAGTTTGAACTCTCAATCGAGAACTCAGCTGAAGAAATTAGAGTCAGGTTCAAGTGATGAGATGATGAAGCGGATGTTGTTGGCAGAGATGAAATATAGGCCTTGGTGGTACTGTTGTTGTTGAAATTTAAAGAATGGGTATGACTCAGATTTTGATTTGGAGTATGGAGGAAGATGATGAATCTATTGAATCTGTGTTGCCCTTGCAGAATTACAGATGAAGTGTTGGTGGTTGTCGAGAAGATGGTTTCAGTGGATTCAAGTCACAACAGGAGCTACAGATAATGGTTTGGAGTTGTTGGTGTTAGGTTATGAAGAATTGCAGTGGATTAGGCTTGAGAATGGTTGTGATAGTGAGAGTCAAGAAAACATGAAGTTGAATCTGCATTGAAGTATGAATGCCTGAGAACTTAGATGCATGTTAGAACAGGAAATGGCTGGTGCAGTTCAAGGAGAAGTTGTAGCTATGAGCAACCGAAATGGCCTTGAGATGATGATGATGGGTTGGAGGAATTTTGTAGCTGCTGGTGAATCTGTGAACTGCAGTGAACTGATAAATTGATGTAGTTTTGTATTGGTGTTGCTTGCAATTGAGTTGTGACTGCAGTTGAATGGCTGAGACAGAATTGGTGGTAGATATTGCAGGTGCCATGAATGTATATGAGATATTGCTATGGATGGATGGTTTGAGGCTGTGCAGCTTTAATTGAAAGTGGTGGATGTAGCTCAAATTGTAGATGTTTGTTTGCTGCTTCAAGGAGCTGAGATGAATGTGAATATGGATTTGTGTAGATGCTGTTTCGTGTGAAGAATAATGGGATTATGATGAAGTTCTTGAGTTCAGTTGGCCTAGAAGACAGTGAGATGGGGTTTTGGAGTTTGTTATCTGAACAAGGAAGCTTAAGAGCTCATTGAGCTAAGAAGATATTAATGGATTGGAAGAGCCAAGGGAAGTGGTAGCTGCAGTTCAGAATGGTGGTGTTTTTGGCTGAGAAGCTACAAAAGAAGCTTAGATGTATGTGTTAGGCTGTTGTTTCAAGTGGTACTGCTATGGGTTATTGGTGTAGAAAATTGAGGAATCACTTGCTGTGTGGTTGTGGAATGAGCTGCAGCTGCAATTGCGAGCCACGAGGTTGAGCTGCAGGTTACAAGAAATGGGATGTGAACTGAGATGCAGGTGCAGCTGTTGAGTTTGTGTATGAATGCAGTGGTAGTGCACATGAGCTTGTGGTAATGCGGTTGGAGTTAATATTATAATGGGAATGGAATGTTGGAGTTGCAGCTACTGTTGGGTTTGATTTCCAAGTTATAATGCGACTGCAATGTGAATGGGGATTATGGATGAATGAAGGTAAACTGGAATGTGCTATTGAAGTGTAGCCTGAGTATTAGAATATGTGCTAATGAAGCTGGGAAGAACAAGATTGAAAAATGAGATGTCACTAAGGCTGTTGCAGTGAAGTGTAAGATGGTAGTGTAGCTGAAGCTGGTTTGCAGTGAACAACTATCATGGCTGGAGAGCACTGCTGAAGCACAATCATTATACAACAGAGTTTAGGCCATTGCAATGGCTCAGGACAAAACCTTCTCAGTAAATTCAGCTCAGTCAGGCCAGTTAGACTCTGACTCGTTTCTGACTCAGCTCACTCAGCCTTTGACTGAGTGACTTTGATTGAGTTGACTCGATGACCTGACCAGTTTGACCGGTGACCGGATGGACTTTGCCGGTCACCTGATCTACCTCCCGGTGGCTTCTCCGGACAATTTCCGGCCATAATACCAGTTTTCCGGTAACTACTTTTTGGACATATTTTCACTTGGGTTTTTCTCACATATGGGCTTGTTGGACCACTTGGACTTTGGGCTTTGAAGACCTAGTTTTGGAAAGATGAAAAGCTACAAAAGGAGAAAGTTTCTACTTGGAGCTTTGGAGAGCGGCGATTTTACTAGGGTTTGCTTTCGTATATTTTTCATTTCTTTATTTTATGAAAATGATTATGATGAACTCCATTAATATGAGTAGCTAAACAACTATTATTGGTTATGGGATAAAGTGGATTTCACAACATGATATATGATTCAATGAATTAGTTTTGTCTCAATAAATTATTGTTTATGATTCATTGTTAATATTGTCATATGATTTGAATACTTGTTAGGTTGAGTCCGGAATCAATCCGATTTGCATTCATTTCTAGAGCTATATTAGGGTTTTCAAGACGAAAAAGTTGTTTATCCCTGATTCTAAGTAGCATAACTGTGGGTAGTGCTTGAAGTGATATATCCTACTAGTCACAAGTGAATCATAACTTTTGTTAAAACGGATTAGTGCTTTTACACGTTCGTTTGCATTGATTAGTCTTATTCCATAGAAATTATTGCTTTTAGGGAGTTAAACTTGATTGTGCTTTTACACGTTAGGTTGCTTTTTAGGAAGAATTCACATATACATCTTTTAATGTGGTTGTGATGAAATCAGGGAATTAGCGGGATATTCTTGCGATCAAGGTATCCTAGGACTTTTAGTAAATGAGAGAATAAAATACCAATTCTAGTCATTGACGAAAATACATGTTTGTGAATGATACTATTCCGTGACCAATATCTTCTCTTATTGATTACTTTCATATTTTATTGCTTTCGATTATCTTTTTATTGCTTTGCTAAAACAAAAATCCCCCCTTGGTTACTAAGAAACTGAAATTTGCATAACAACAATTGCCTCTCTGTGGATACGAACTCTTTCTTATCACATACTATATTTATATCTAGTTGAGTGAGAAAGTGAATTTTTTTTGCTTGGCTGACAACCGATCAGTCGTTGCTGCTATAGCTGATGTAGATAGTAAATGAAATCCTCCTTTCGTTGCTGTCGTTAAAGCATCCATCTTCCCTTCTCTATGTTGTCTCGATCTCTCGCCATTAAAAAGGATTGTAACAGTAGCTCGGAGAAATGTGAAATGAAATTGCTTTTCTTACACAGAACAATTTATGATGTTTCGATGACCACAAAGAAATGTGGTATAGAACTGACCACGTCTCCCATCTACCCCTTGTGCGGCTCACATGCGTGGCTTTACGAAGACAATTCTTTCATTCGCATAACCACATCTTTGGCCTTGTAAGTTAGCCTAGATGTGAACTGGCCAACTCCGTTGTCTCGGTCTCTGGTGCCGCAACTTGCAAATGGCAATTTACCCGTTTATTTTCCGGGTGCACGGATTTTGGTTGTAATTCCTGAAAATGGCTAAAAACAATATTATTAGCTAGCTAAAGAGACCTAGCTAGTGTGAATGCGGGTATAAAAGTGTCGCACATTCGTGCTTATCATCCTAAAATAGTCTTTGAATTAATCTTACTCCAACAACATTTCTTTTATAAACTGGAGTAATACCCTAGTTTCTACCATCTTAAACAGCATTTTGTGTACCCTATTGATTCACTAATTCAGTCATTCCTACCTAACTCTACTTAACAATTATTGGAATTTTAGAATCACACACCAAGAACATTGCTTGTTTGTACATACCATGTTCATGTAACACTAAACTAAATTATTCATGTTAACTAGTATGAATAGCACGTGTGTAAATGATCTCTGAATGTCCTCCACTTGTCGCAAAACAGATGACTTTCAAAATTGAAAAGTCGATTATACAAGTCACAAGAGATATAATTTGATTTATGGAGAATCGAAACGGCGGGAGGGGGGTAGTTTTTCTCACCGAAAAGGTGAGAATGCATTGGGAATCGAACCAATTAAGGCTTAAAATGATGTTTCTTTTCTTCATTATCATTATCCCAATTGCTTTCATTAGAGTCCAAACCAGAAATCCCATTTCAATTTGAGACTAAGAGAGGGAGACAAAAATTCATCCTGAATTTTTGAGAAAAATTTGTCATCAATCCCTTGCAATCAAAATTCATCAGAGAAGCATTCAACACCAAATGGATATTCCTCCAAGAGAAATAGAGAGCAATATCTCTGATGCACCAGTGAGGAATGATAATTGCAGCCAATTGGTTAATAATATCTCCGAGAATCAGGGTACTGCATCATCCACTTCCCAGATTCAGCAAATTCCTCCTAGGGGGAGACAAGATCCTCCATTTCAAGATTGTATAACTGAACATGGAGAAAGCAGTGGTTGCGGAGGGAGTGGTGCAGTTGAAGAAGAACCAATGGCTACTGAGAACTGCGAAGAAATCTTGTCTGATGTAGATTCTGATCCTGGTGATGGTGTTAATAATGAGTTCGTTGACGGGGGTGTTGGTGGTGCAGCGGCTGCCGGACCCGGACCCATTAAGACATGGCGCATGCGGGATGGCTGGGTTGTGACTGATGAACACCCTACCGAAGGTACGTTTGTGATTAACGAGGGGGTGGTGCTTATTGGTCTTAAATACGTTGTGGCTGGAGGGGGAAGATTTGGATTTGATACTATCACTTTGCCTGCTGCCGCCAGAAGAGAGCTTCTTCATTGTGCTGCTCAGCCAATACCCACTCATGGAATGCCCTATACCCTGCTTCATTATGTATGTCCTGTAGTTGGCAGAGCAACATCCAGAATAGCTGCATTTGTGGAGGCAGGTAATGGTCAGTGAAATCCTGCGAGTGAAATACCACCAGAGCAACCGGATGAGCCAGCACCAGTACCTTCTTCTCAAACGACTGCATCTGAGCAACCATCTCCAACGGACTAAGCGATAATGAAGCCAGGTGATAGAATGTAGTTGTTTGAGTTTGCTAATAGATGAATGATTAGGTTGGAACATTTTTTTGTTTTTGTTTATGGAATTGGTTAGAGTAAATTATATACTCTTAGCCTTTGTTTTTGGTTTTAGGTTATACTATTTTGGTTATGATGATCATCATGGTACTGAATTTGGTTCAAATTTAAGTCAGCAGTTTGGATTTTCCTGTTAACTAGAGAATGAATGTATGGATTGTTTAAAAAAATTGATTCTTAAATCATGGTGGGGTTTGTCTGCAGATGGGTTTTAGCAATGTTGGATGAGTTTGGATTTATACTGATTGTTGAATTAATATTCTGTCATGTTAGGATTAGTAGTAATAGTACTAGACTTGCACAAAGATTTTTTTTTAGAATTGGGCCTAAAATAGTCTTCTTTTGGTATAATAATCCGTTTGTCCCCCTGCCTTGTTTAAATAATGGTAGTAGCTTAGCCACAAATGGTCTTTTATGGAGCTTGGTCAAGTGCCTGTCGCTTGGCTATTAACGTCTTTTCAATGCCATGCACACCCTCTTCAAAGCCCTATTTCCAAAGCCTAAATCTAGTCGCTTAATTCATTAGCTTTTACTCCAATTAAGAGGTGCATCGTTAGGTCAACCGTTTGGTTTTATGCATTCATAGAAGGCAAGTCTATCATATGAGTTATTTATTGCCATTCAGCTGCAGGTTAACTTGGCACAGCATCATGGACTTGTTTTTGTTGTTGTCTTCTAGTTTGCTATTGAATCCATTAAAACACTTAAGCACCAAAATATTTTAATGGATTTAGCAGCAAACAAGAAACAACAACAAAACCAAGTCCAAGCATTAGTACTAGTGTTTGGGATTAAAGGGGTGAAAGAGTAGTAAAGGAGGAGGAAATGGAAATATAGGTTTTGGGTAAAAGGGATGAATGAGTTGCGAAGCATGAGGAGGAAGAGGAAGAATTTCTTCTTTGTGAGTTGCGGAGCATCAAATGATTCATCTATAGATTGTAACTATCCTTTCGTCCCTATGGAATAGCAGAAACAAGTTATTGTAACTAATCTTAAACAACTATAGATGGGCAGCTTGGTGGATTGATTCGTCTTGTTACCTACCTCCTTCGAGTCGAGACCATGCGTTCGAATTTGGGCAGAAGCTTTTTTATATATTTTTTGAAAGTCAGTTAATGACTGTTGGGCTGGAGAAGAAAAAGGCCCTCAACGGAGCTGGGCTAGTGCTGTCGCAGTTACAGCCCATTTCATGTATACCCATACCCAGTAATAAATAGAACTGGCGTGTCTATAAACTCACACTATGGACACGCATACTAGCGTGTCTAATAAAACCAACTTTTTAACCACGCATATAAACCAGCGTGTCTATAAAACGCATATTGATAGACACATTTTTGTGTCTAATTTGATCTCAATACTATATATTGTTGGCACTCGATTTTGTACTATTTTTGGTGTTTTGTGTGTTTGTAGGTATTTTTTAGCAATAAATATTTTTGGGAAATTCGGCTCGAAAAGTTGTCTAAAGCACCCAGAGGACACGTTGTAGGGTCGTAATATCGCAACAAACAAGGCTCGCGAGATTAATAAACGACAGCATCGCAAAGGAGTCGCAGGAGCTAAAATAAACGACGCAATGAATAACGACAGGCAAAACATAAAGAAGACGTGAGACTGGCGAGGTTAAGAAGTGTCGCGAGTGAATGTTTGTGCATCTGCGACACTTCGCGAGACATTCCCGAAAATAAAGGGTAGCTTAGTTTGTCATCCACTATGTATTACCCTATATAAAGGGCTAAATGAGTGCAGCAAAGAAGGAGAGATCTTTTTGGAATTGTTAAGCAAGTCAATAGGAGAGAGAAAGTGGAAGAGCATTTTAATTTCTAAGTGTAATTCTATTATCCTGTGTAAACATTTCATGGACTCAATCAATAAATATTCTTGATCTTACATCTTTCAATGGATTAATTAAGCAAAATTGAGTAAGGGGTGTAGTGTGGGATTTCCTGCTACTACATATGCGCTAGAAACAGGGACGAGCAGAGAGATTGTGAAGAAATTGGAAAGAATTTGGATTGTGAGAAAAAGGTTTGGAGAGATACTCAAGAATTCATTGAAAAAGAGAAATGGCTAGAAGAAGAAACGTACAAGGGCAACCAACGATTGTAAGAAGAAGTGGGAGACTTCTTTGGAGAAAGGAGGAATGAAACCGGAGAATCATCAAGGATGAGTATGAGAAATGATGGAGAAAATCAAAATCATCCACCGATCTCACCAGTAGCAAACGCGGCTGTGGATTATGATAGAGTAAGTGTACATACTTGGAGGTCTGATTCTGAAGACGAGAGAGAAGAGGAGCAGCAGATGGTGAGTAATGGACAAGGAGGAGAAGAACAAGGAATGAATGGAGAAATGAATCCAGAAAATGAAGAAATCGCAGCGTTAGAAAGATTGAGACAAACAATACACGAAGAGAGACGACTAGAGGCAGAGGAACGAGCAAACTTGACAAGACAGAATCATGAATTGAGAATGGAAAATATGAGGTTGCGAAATAGGAGATCAAGAAGTAGTGTGAGATCAAGTTCAAGATCGACTAGGGAAGAAAGAAGGAGAATTTTACCAACAGAAAATACCGAAGAAGAAAACCAACAAGAAACGCAAAATCCAAGCACAGAGCGTGGCGAGAGAAGAGGGGAAATGGAAGATCGTTATATTCCTCAGCCAAAAATCTTCAAGATGAGCGAAATAGGGAGAATCAAGGAAACATGCAACTCCAAGGGCCGAATGACCTAGCTCTTTGAAGGAAGAATGATCTTGCAGGGAGAGAAGAATTGAGAAGAAACCAGAAATTGAGGATGACATTGAGAGGCACTACATTGAACAAACGCGGCTAGCTCGCGAGAGAGAAAGGATAAGAGCGAGAAATAGAAAATCAAGAGATGGAAGAAGCAATCCGGCGGAATAACCATGACAACGGGAAAGAAGGAGGGAACAAAATCGTACCAATAGAAATATTAATGAAGAATATGAGAGGCGCAGATGAGAGGGCGAGAGACAGACCAAGAAGAGAACGATCGATATAATGGCGTGCGAATTGAAGAAAGAAACGAAGAAGAGCGTCGCGGGGAAAGGAGAGAAGAAAATAACGAGCAAGAAGGTCAAAACAGGCACGAGCGAAGAAGGAGAGAAACAGAGCTAAAAAGACCCGGTGGAGTCAAACTACGAGGCAAATGAACAAATCCTAAGAGAACTGGCTGAAATGAGAGGACTAATGAACAATAGAAGGGAAGGAGGAAGGAAACAATTGGACGAAGCCATCGCGAGGCTGCGAAGAATCCCTTCACACTAGAAATGCAGATGGGAGGAATACCTCCTAAGTGCAATCTACCTGCATTAACCAACATCTTTGATGGAACAACCTGTGCGGTACAACATATCAAGGCTTATATGAGATGTATGTTGCAGTGGGAGAATCATGACGCTATACTATGCAAGTATTTCGCATCAAGCCTAATAGGAGAAGCACTAAAATGGTTTGAGGGTCTGCCAAGGAACACAATCACATCATTTAACCATTTACAAGCCACATTCACAGGCGCATACATAAGTAACAATTCTTCACGACCGGGTATTGAAGATGTATTCGGGTTGAAGCAAAGGGTTGGCGAGAGCTTAAGGCAATTGACAATAAGATGGAGGACCATGTGTAGCGAAATGGCGGAGACGGGTTGAGGAAAGATACCTCATTCTCTCATTTGTGAATGCTCTCTTGCGACTAACTTGTTATACATTCAAATTTTAGAATCAAAAATACAATCACGATGGCGGAAGCTGCGGAGTTACGGGAAGAATATATCGCCGTAGAAGAAAGACAGAATGAAATGAATTCTTATCCAGTCGCGAACACAAACTCGAATGCTGCGAACGCAAGATTGTTACCTCAATTCATAAATACAGTGGCGAGCACTTCGCAAGGACAACAAGCAGGGAAGGCTGATGAGGGACAGCGAAAGATAGTAGCCATGGGAAGCCACGACCAAGAAGAGTTTGAACGAGAAAGGAACTACTACAACATAGCAATGACAATAATAAGATTCGAGGCTAGATCATGTGCAAGAAACTTACGGTGGACGAAGGCAATATAACCATGGAGGCGCAGAGAAGTCGCGAGAATAGTATGGGAGCAGATTAAGATGCCTCCATTGAATGCTAGTGTGGAAAAGATCTGGGAAGCTATACTTGTGATGGAAGAAGTACCAGCACCTTGGAACGTGGGAATGGAACCACCGCCAGGCGACAGAAGTCATGAATTTTGTTCTTACCATCGCTTCCATGGACATCAAACAAACGACTGCAGAAACGTAAAGAGAATTATTCTCAGGATGATTGATCAAGGGAAGCTGAATCACTTTCTAAAGGGAGAAGAAAAAGGCCAGACATTACCACCACCACCAGAGATGCACAGAACAGTGTCAGCAAAAGGAAAGGAAACATTCGTGATAGAAGTCGGAACAAAAGCCAAAAATTTGAATTGCAACTCTATCGTCCACTCCTATCGCACAATCGAAGATTTTCATGACAACGTGCTCAGTAGAGTCTTTGCGAGGGATGCTAATGATAAAGAAATAATGAGTGCAGCGAGAGAAGCGACGATTAGAAAAGTGGCAGCTGAAGACTATTTCTTTCTCTGCAGACGAAGTGCCAAAAGGAAGAGAAACACATGATAGCCCGTTGGTTGTGAAACTAGAGATTAACCCAAAACCAGTTGATGGGGAAGATGATGAAGCAGAAGCTTGCTGGGCGATCAACCGAATCCTAATCGACACCTAAGTTCGGTGAATATTCTATTTTACCATACTTACAAGACGATGGGAGGAAAAGATGAGGATTTGATCCCCTCGACATACAAGATATATGGCTTTAATGGCACTGCAAACAAACCAAAGGGAGAGGTTCACATGAGAATACCTCTACAAGGATTATCAAGCTGATATCTTATTACATGTGGTTGACGTGGAATCTCCATATAATGCGCTGATTGGGAGGCCATGGCTTCATGAAATCTTGGGAGTCGCATCAACATATCATCAATGTATAAAATTTCCACATCCAAATGGCATTGGTATTATACAGGGAGATTGGAAGGAGTCGCAACAATGTCATGAGGTCGATGTAGAAAGCTGCGAAGAAAGAAATGCCAAAAGAAAAGGTTGGAAGCAACATGTGAGAGATGAGCAGAGAAAGGAAAAACTGATGGTGGATGCTATAGAAGTAAGAACTGAACATACCTCGCGAGGTGAATGCCTAAAAACAGGCGAATGTTATGATAATAAAGAAGCAAAGGACATGAGAAACAAAAGGCATAAGAAATGAATAATCAACAAAAGCAGGAGGAAAAGTAGCAGTTGAAGTAATGATGTGCGAGAATCTCGCAGTCAAGGGTAAATGAGAATTCGGTTAAGAAAGAGATAAAGATACAACAAATGAAATGAGATTTTGCGAATGCTTCGCAAACAAATATTAACAAATAATGAAACATGAATGATTGAATGCTTTAACAAAGATGAATGAGTAAATGAATGGGACGAACCTTTATGGCGTACACCCTAGTTCGCGAATAATATTTCGTAAGAGGCAAATGTAAGACCTAAAGTGCGTCATATAAGGGGTATCTCTCGACATGGCTCGGGGAAAGGTTACACCGCTCCACGAAGCCTGGAGTCATGAAAATTTGGGGCCCATGAAAGCCTATCCTGAGGAGGTACCTTGGATTCCCAACTATATATGTAGGTTATACCTGGTTGGGCGGCCGAGGGTCTCTTCTTAGGAGTCGGTGTATGCTCAAGGCGCCGAGGTACACGGTTGAGCCCGAGTGCCGGGATGGATGAACCTACCCCGGCCATTCTTGGCAAGTCTTGGCATATGTTGCACTCGCCCAAGAAAACTCCACTTAGGGTGCCGCCTTGTAACCATAAACCCTAGGTATAAGGGATAAGAGGCTGCGAAAACAACTAGTTGTTGTTAAGACCGGATGGGAGGAGCTAGTCTTGTATGGCCGATGTTTCGCCTCCTTGAAGGGCAACTAGGGAGATGATAAGGCGATGCTCTCCATTAGGGGAGTATCAAAACAGACGCAAATGTCATGAGGCTATGTTTTCGCAAGAGAATTTAGGCTTGTCATATTTGTGCAATTATCCTGCGAGAGGCAATAATACTAACGCGAAGGTAAGGCGAGATCAATGGGTCTTTACACGAAAGTGTACGGACGTCTGCGATTTCGTCGCACGACGGCAATGTCATGGGGCTTTATGTTCGCAAGGATATCTAGGCCTGTTATATTATCGCAACTAAAACATCTGCAGAGGCAAAAATACTTGGAAAATGATAAGACAAGATCAATGGGTCTTTACATGCAAGTGTAAAGGCGTCCTGCGATTTGTCGCGATGAAAGGTGGCGGGGAAGACCTCTAATTAGGGAGGTCTGACTTGGAAGACCACACAAAAATGATAAGGCAAGGTAAATGGGCCATTGCATGAAAGTGTAAAGGCGGCTTGCGACCTTGTCGCAACAAGAAGAGGTAAAATAAAGACTACCGAAATGATAAGGCGAGATAATAAGGAAATCCCGCGACCTCGTCGCAACGATATATTTCAATAACAATAAAATAATTATCCAACAACATACATGATGACAACTAAAATCTTCCATCCGAAGATAAATAACGAGAGGCAAGTATGGGAATGGAAAAGATGAAATATTGTTATTCATCTTACGATGAAAAGAGTTATACATCAATAATGTTAGCCAATTATATTACAAGGAAGAACTACCAAAAAAGGGGGAGTAAAGATTGAATTCGGGGGAAAAATCCAAGAAATACACTATAATAAGGATACGAAATGTACGAGATATTACAAGCGAGAAAGAAAACAAAAGAGTTATCTCTTTGGTGATTCTTCTTCTTCATCGATTCTTGAGACCTATTATTCTCATCGCGAGTTTTCTTCTTCGCCCGCCTCACTATCAAACGCTTGTCCCGAGACAGGTGATTCTCGGAACCTTTTCAAGGAGCCGGGATATGAATGCACGGGGATATTGTGGTCCTTACAAACAAACTCCATGGCTCCATTGCAAAACGAAACAGCATCATTATTAAAGTTCTCCACTTTCGTTAGAAATTGTTTCTTCAACTTGTAATATTTATTCTCGCGAAGGGAGAGATTCTTTGCTAATTATTCTTTTTCGGTTTCGAGTTCTTCAATTCTCATTTGGAAAATTCTGGCGAGTTGTTCTTTTCGATTCAAGCTCTCTAATTCTAACACTGAAGCCTCTTCTCGGTTACGCAAATAAGAAACAACAAGTTAACAATTTACAAGCAATACTACGAAGTAAGAAACGATGAGTATAATAAGTAACCTTCTCTATCGGATATCATATCTTTAATCAAGGAAGTATGCTCGGCATGAAGACTAACATCAACACCTAGGTTATTCTGGCATTATCTAAAACCTTCGCAGCCCAGGCGAATTCATCATCACTACTAATAACGAGAAGAGAACGAACTTGCTCTTCTCGGCTGCTAAGCATGGTATTCGATGAAGGAGTTCATCTCGTTCAACTTGCACACCAGAAGAGATTTGTGGAATTCTGCTAATGCTGTGCACCTCTGTTAGTAATGCGATCGTTCTCATCTATGAGATCACTAATTTTCTTCCTTAAAGTCTTGATTTTCTTCTCGGAATCAAGGTACATTCGTTTAAAGCGATTAGTTAAATTTAAACTAGATCATGTTCGATCTCCAAGAGATGATATTTGGATTGAAGATCCTTTAATGAAAGGAGGTTAGTTTTATTGGAGGAACTACTTAGAGATTGATTGAGGTGAGCGAGAAGAAGATCATTATCCATAGGTTCAGAAATGTATGGAGAAGAATAGCCTCATCGGAGAGATTATATACATCTGCGAAGGTAATAAGTTAGGCGGCAATATGCAACCGATAAAATAGAAATGATAAAAGGAAGTAAAATCTTATACCATAAAGTTGTTGATTAGCGTTACAAGAGTGGACACCCTATCCCTTTGGGAGTCAAGTTCGGTATTTAACTTTTGAATTCTCTCGTCTTTATCGCGAGATGACGTGAGCTTCAATTTCTAATTCTCGAATCTTCTTGTTCAATTGTGAATTCTTCTTTTCAAGATTGTTGCGTCTTCTCTCGAGATCCGAGGCGACTACAAAAGAAGTTCTTCCAACCTATAAAAGAAGATAGAAAAATCATTAATATATATATATATTTAAAAATTTAAAATTAACGAGGAAATATGACCGCATACGTACAAAGATCCAAGTGCATTCAAGAAGTCGGAGACACAATTCTAGAGCTCCATTGAAAGAATTATTGCCCTCTAATAAAGTAGCATTACACACGTTTGCGAGAGCACCGCAAAGAGAAGCTAGGGGAGCATCTCCCATTCCTTGGAAAAATGATCTGAGAAGATGCTAGATAAGTCCATAGAAGAATCGGTCGACGGAATCTTCTTGGCGAGAGAAGGATTCGAGTCATGGTTATCCCACGTCGGAAGATTCGAGCTTGAGCTAAGGCGAGAAGAAGATTGGACCTTTCGCTTCTTAGTTAATGGAGCGAGAAGATTTACCCTTGCGAACAGCAGTTTACCCTTACTTTTAATCTTCGCGGCTCTGACTTCTTCACTCAACCTTCGCATACGGTTAAAAATAAGAAACAGAGGCAACAATATTGTTTCAAATGACAAAGGAAATGTTTCTTACTTCATCCGTAGCGATCGAAGTATGGTCGGTACTCTCCAACGGATTATCCTTGTACTTTCTTCTCAATTTGGCGATCTCGAGAAATTTTACAAACTCAACATATATAAAAAGAAAGTTGCAAAGGCAAGATTTAAAATGGGAAACATACCTCGTTTGCCTTATCGAGGCCATTTGAATTCCCAAGGATGATACCCCGTGAGATTCGCGGGAAGAACGTGCGAGCCGCGATATAAGGGCCATTTAAAATCAAGGGTACAACCCACCACTTCTCATCTTTGGAGTGGCGAGGAGTAGTATTATTGCCGGGTGCCAATCAATATCCTGCATGAGCAATTTATCCTCGGGACATTATCCTTCTTTTTGGTGAATGCCCCAAATGAGATTTCGCATTAATCATCTTTATCAACTTGAATAGTTTTCAAAAAAATTCTCTACAAAGGTATTTCTCAAAGATCTATTTCCAAGTCTGCCGAATTCGGGGTTTCTAACGAGTTAGGGTATAAAGATCCTTTGCCAGCACCACGGTTCGCGAACTCAAGCATTAGGCGAATGCAATCGCCACATAATTGATAAACGGCCCGAGAAATTTTTCATGGGCCAGATTTCATAAAATAAGGGTATCTCGGGATTGTATAAGGGAATGGGAAGTCTGCGAGAAGCTGACCTAGCGAGACTATAATTTTTGATCATCACATTGATGATCGTAAAATGCATTTGCGACAGGATAGATGAAGATTCTTGATCGGGAATGGTTGATAGAGTGAAACCCTTCTCGAGCAACTTCTGTTGAACTTCATCAAAAGAAGCTTTGTATGCACGACTAATGGAAGCCATTATCAGTATGGGAATGGATGGGAGGTTAAAGGTTAGGATCAGCGCTAGAAAGGACGAAGAAAAGATTTGCAGTAGCAGGAGCGCAAATTGCGGAAGGAGAGAGTCAAAGAAAAGTTGCAGAGAGAAACTAAAGGATGAAAAGGAGGGGAAAAGAAAATTATATATAGGGAAAAGATCCTCGAGAAAAACGAGGTCATTTAATGCGAAGAGACATGAATGGTCAAGAATAAGCGGTTGAAAAGAGACGTGTCAAGAAAAGACATTAATAATCAAAATCCGTGTAAAAGTACAAAACTGAAACATATAAAGATAAGCAGTCGCGGAAACAATATTGTAAAAATCTCATGATACTCTTCCCCTCGCAGGAGAAATATGAGGAGAGATAGGAGACGATACTTCGTATATATCTCAAAAGAAGCTTGAACTTTGCAAAAGAATAGAGGCAAGTACGTACTTTTCAAGGAAAGTATTCTTTTGCTCGTTCCTTCATCAACAAAAATCAAAGATCGCTACCACAATAGATTTTTCCTTAAAGATCGCTTGTCAAGCAATATTCCAGAAAAAGAGGCAAGATGTAGGTCGTAATATCGCAACAAACAAGGCTCGCGAGATTAATAAACGCAAAGATCGCAAAGGAGTCGCAGGAGCTAAAATAAACGACGCAATGAATAACGACAGGCAAAACATAAAGAAGACGTGAGACTGGCGAGGTTAAGAAGTGTCGCGAGAGTGAATGTTTGTGCATCTGCGACACTTCGCGAGACATTCCCGAAAATAAAGGGTAGCTTAGCTGTCATCCACTATGTATTACCCTATATAAAGGGCTAAATGAGTCTGTAAAGAAGGAGAGATCTTTTTGGAATTGTTAAGCAAGTCAATAGGAGAGAGAAAGTGGAAGAGCATTTTAATTTCTAAGTGTAATTCTATTATCCTGTGTAAACATTTCATGGACTCAATCAATAAATATTCTTGATCTTACATCTTTCAATGGATTAATTAAGCAAAATTGAGTAAGGGGTGTAGTGTGGGAT
Organism: Papaver armeniacum; assembly: GCA_023531295.1. Lineage (NCBI taxonomy): Eukaryota > Viridiplantae > Streptophyta > Magnoliopsida > Ranunculales > Papaveraceae > Papaver > Papaver armeniacum. The sequence continues at coordinate 107,906 of JAJJWW010016407.1, read as the reverse complement.
TTCCTGCTACTACACACGTGTTATTCGGACTCTCACTTTTGGATAAGGGGCACCCCAATCGATAAGGGACACCCACTTGATATTCGGCATCCACGGATTTGGTTAAGGGCACCTTCTTCTTCATTTCAAATTTAAGTTTTGGCGGGAAAGCTTTGCAGGCGACTGGCAGAATTAGGGTTCACCATTTGGAGGAGTTTTAGAGAGACTCAACGGCTGAATTTGATTGGGTTTGTTCCTATGGGATTAACAGACGTGGTGTGATATTCGAAATCAATCCAGTTGGACCAGATAATCGTTGAGAAGGAAACAAAGTTCACGGGAAGAATATTATGAAACTACGGGATTTTCTGGATTCGGTTTGAAGAGCTTCTGGTGAGACTCAATCGAAGATTTAGCTTGGTTTGGTCCTGTTTTGACTAAACAGGACTGGTAAGTCAATTTGATTCGATAAACTTGGGATGTATACGTGGATGCTACAAAACAGAGAGGGAGACTTACTCGGGATTTTCTGAGATATTCCGGGAGAATTTTATGTACCTGTAGCGTGTTTAACTTCTTCTAGGATGTGTAAGAATCTGTGCGGCATCTGTTATCTGCAAGAATACGCGTGAAAGATGAGAAAAAGGAAATTATTTCCTTAACTGGTAGAGGAGAATAATGTGATTGATGACGGATTATTTGGAGTTATTACGCAAGATATGTGGTGATGTGGGGTATAAAAAGAGTTCTGGTGTAGCAGAGAGAGGGGATCGAGAGTTGGGAGAGGCTACAAAGAATAACAAGAAGCTGCAGAGCAGATTTCTCTGCTGCTGCAGAGAAGGAGAAGCTGAAGAACAATAAACCGATAAGAACTGTCGTTCTTGACAGTCTCATATTCATACCATAAACGATAGTTCTTTTGCGACACCATTTAACAATAGTTCTTCGCAATGCGATTGTAACAGTGAGTTGTAACGACCATTAAGCGTTGCAAACTTCTGGATTATATTATTTTCCTCCCTTTTCTTCTTTGTAAACACCATTTGAGCTATAAAAATATATTTTGAGCGTGTTTTTCACTATGTGGAGCTGAACCTTTCTCTGGGACGACGGAGGAAACAAAATTCATCATGTGGTAAATTCATTTAATTCTTTATATGACTATTTGCATTGAATTAAAATTAGAAAAAAAAATTCTTAATTAATTGTCATTTTATTTGATGGTTTATGCTTAGGATTAATTCTTTTGATATGCCATGCTTAAGATTTACAATTAATATTTTAAGAATCTACATTAGGCAAAGAAATAGAGTCAAAATTCTTATTGAATGAGCTATAATGGTTTAGAATAAATATGTGAATTGCATGAATTTGAATATTTGGTGGAATCCTAGTCCTAGAACCTCTCGAAACATTGTTATTATTTTGTATATATTTGCTAGTTTTATAATTTAAATCTAAAAATCAATCTCATCAAGTTCGAGTGAACGAAAACTCTATTTACCACTATATAAAATTCGATCACATATAAACCACGCATATAAACCAGCGTGTCTATAAAACACACACTATGGACACGCATACTAGCGTGTCCAATAAACGGATCTTTTTAGCCACACAATACAACCAGCGTGGCTATAAAACGCCCACTATGGACACGCATACTAGCATGTCTAATAAAACCAACTTTATAGCCACGCAAAATAACCGGCGTGTCTGCAAATCAAACACTATGGACACGCATACTGGCGTGTCTAATAAAACTAACTTCTTAAACACGCCTCAAGTGGCGTGACTATTTTTATGGACACACCACAACTGGTTAACGTGGCCATAGACTGGTCTATAAACACGCCCAATTAAAAATTAAAAGTTAAAGTGACTAAACAGTTGATATTTTGACACACTACTAGCCCTGGCGTGGCTGAAAGCACTTATATTAACACGCCCATAGAACATGGCGTGTCTATAGGGTAGAAGTATACCCTATAGACACGCCAAAACCAAAAAGGCGTGACAGGGAAATTTATATCTGGCGTGGTTAAAGGCCATTTCTGTACTAGTGGATCAACGCACGTGAATCCCAAGACAAAAACCACTATCTTGAGTTGCTTTACCGATATAAAGTCTCCAGCACTCAACTCTTTTTGATCGTCTTCCAAACAGTAAAGAAACAAGTTATTTGGTGACCACTCTATCAATCGTTGAATAAAGATATGTTGAGTTTTGACAAAGGCTCTTCCGTTTAACAAATAAACTCCTTTGTCGGGTTTAGATCAATCAAATCTGAAGTAATCAGATCTAGATTCACAAGCTATCATATTCGGTTATTGAAAAATACCAACAAATGATAGTTGTTGATCTATACGACTAGTTAATCAAATCTATCAAAGATAAATCATATCTTAGTCGGATCCCAACCGATCAAGGTGTGTGTACGAATATCACAAGATGCGAAACCAATCAGAAAATTTTTCTTGTCTTCGATTGTACATGTACACAAAACTTGATTCCACTTATGATCGATCACGCACAGAACAGAGTCTATTAACAATTGATGATCACAAGTTGTATTTGGATCTAAACATAGTTTTGAAGATCCCGTTGATCCATTGATCTAGTTTGAGTGACCTTATATCAGGAGAGAATGTTCTCAAGAATAATCAAACTAGGTGCAATCAAAAGTTCAATAACCATTAGTCAATCAAATCAATAATAGAAAACCAAAATAACAATGCAATAACCTAGTTTCCCACCAACGGTACTTTTTAGAGTGTCTTGGTCCTACAGAAGTCTTTAAACGAGCGGACGTAAGAGATTTCGTATAATTAGGGTACTATCCTTTCCGGAATAGTATTACAAGTAATAGTATCAGTCGGCTTCACCAGAAATAACAAAGATGAAGTTTGCCTGGCTAAGTATAGTTTGTAAGAAGAACAAACTTCATTATTTATAAACCAAGGATGTTTGGACAACAAGGAAATTCCAAAACCGAAAGATTCTCAAGATATGCAATAAAGTACCTAATTTCGGTTTTCATATTTCCAATTAATATCCAACCTGTAATTCTGAAATTTCTCTTATAAAAAATCTAATATAAGCTTAGCACTTGACTAATACAATTTTTCCAGAGATATGTTTTAATTGCTAGAAAATCAAAACATATAAATTCGAAAATCTTAATTAAAAGATTCTCCAATATTTCGGTTTGGGATCACCTTGAGTATCAAGGAATATCTTTGAACAATCAATGATAAGAGTTATGTAAATGTTCAAATTATGTCGACATCTAAAACTTTTTGATCTAGCAAACCCTAATTCCAAACTCACACAAACCCTAAGTATATGTGAATATTGGAAATCGGTTTTGCTTTTGAGATCGGTTCTACCATGACTCATAACATAGGCTACGATCGGTTTTACCATGACTCCTAATATAGGTAGGGATCAGTTCTACCTTGTCTCCCAACAAAAGGTAGGATCGGTTACACTTAGACTCCCAATATAGGTAGGGATCTATTCAACCCTGACTCCCGACAAAAGCTAGGATCGGTTCTACCATGTATCCCGAGATAGGTAAGGATCGGTTCTACTTTGACTCTCAACATGAGTTAATATAGGTTCTACCTTAATTCCCTACTTAAGTACGAATTGGTCATCCAATAGATCTTCAAAGAAAACCAGATCAAAACACCTATTGATTTATTTCGATTACGAAACAAGTTCGTATATCTATTTCCTTAAACTAATGTATTAGAGCTCTAGGATGAAATCATACATATATTCAATACCCAATCAAGTAACAAGTAACATATATTATGTTGATGTCACATTTACGAAGTTCAAAAGATAAACGTTATACTTTGTAATTCAATATACCATATCAAAACATTCCACACATGGTATATACTTCCTTGACACTTTGATCATAATAATTGAAAAGGCGGGGGTACAACAACCACACCCAATAATTCGTTCGGAAATCTGTATGGACTAAACTTCAATAATTCCGAGAGCACCTACTTAAAGAGTACTCAATCAAGAAAGATATCAAAGAGCTTTATCTCTATTTCTTAACACAATCAGCAAATCAAACAGATAGAAATCTATGAGCCTGATTGATATGAGAAATAACTTGGACATTACCAAAGACCAATGCCCAAGTGTCAATCAAGTTATATCCCACAAACAAGGTTGGATTTATCAACTGATTGAACTACGCACAACCTGTGATATTTCAATTATATAAAAAAATATAATGTGCAAAAGAAATAACACAGACACCAGAAATTTTGTTAACGAAGAAACCGCAAATGCAGATTAACCCTGGGACCTTGTCCAGCTTTGAACACCACACTGTATTAAGCCGCTACAGACACTAGCCTACTACAAGTTAACTTCGAACTGGAATGTAGTCGAGCCCTAACCAAGTCTCAGACCGATTAAGGTACAGTCGCGTTCCTTACGCCTCTAGGATCACGCCAGATTTTGCGCACTTGATTCCCTTAGCTGATCTCACCCACAACTAGAGTTTTTACGACCCAAATTCGAAGACTTATAAACAAATCTGTCTCCCACAGATTTGTCTATTCTTTATTCGATTTTTATTCCGTCTTTTGATAAATCAAGGTGAACAGGAACCAATTGATAATCCGGTCTTATACTCCTGAAGAACAGCCTAGAAATATCAATCACCTCACAATAACCCAATTGATTAACAGAAAAAATTATTGTAGAATCACAAGAGTCTGAGACGAAGAACTGTTGTGATTACTTTTTATATCTTATCTATCGGAGATAAATCTAGAGTAAATCTTATAAAAGATAAAACTCAATACGATAAAACAAGTAAGTTCAGAAAACGCAACTACAGAGAAAATAGTGGGATCTGGCTTCACGAATCCCAATGAAGTCTTCAAGTCGTTAACCTATAATGGTTTTGGAAAAACCTAGGTTAAAGGAGAATCGACTCTAGTTCGCAACTAGGACACAGTAAAGTGCCGGGATTAGGTTTTCCAGTTGCTAGAGTTCTTCCTTATATAGTCTTTCAAATCCGGGTTGCTTACAATTGATGTAGTTTTAACAGTGGTAAGAAAGAAGGTTCGATTCTCGGACTTTTATGAAGATTGGGTTTTTGATTATTAAAAGAAAATACTAAGACCAACTAATTAAAATTGATTTTTATTACCAAGGAGAGATGAGTCTAGGGCTTTGGATTCCACTACTTCTAATAATGATAAACTCAATAATTAAAACTTTGACATAATACTCCGACTTTACTCAAAACAGTTTCGAACCCAATCTCATGCTTTGGAAAATATAACGTTACAAGCTCTTTTTTTTTTTATGACTCTTGTCACCATTCTAAGGCCTAATCCTGCTTCGCTTATAAAAGAACGGTAGAAACTACCCAAAACAATTATTACGAAGCATGTAAAGAAGAGAGAATTTTTAGACAAATTAAAACACAATTTTGGAGTAAATATGCCAAAGAAATTAATTACTAAATATTACCCATCAAAAATAGTTTCCTCCAAAACCCTAGAAAATAGATTTAGCTACTCATAGAACCAAAATTGAAGAAAATTTCATTAATCATTGTATTAAAAATAATAATAAAAGTGCTTACAATGATTTACGATAATAAACGACCGTCTCTCGAGGGTCTTTGTTTTTCCACTGTTGAAGAACGATAGATGGTTCCTCTGCTGTTGTATCTAAGACTTATGCGCGACAGTTCACGGTGGTTCAATGTTCTTGGTGTTCTTGAGTTTTGCAGCAGCAGGTGAACTTTTCTAACTTATGATTTTCTCGACTCCTAGCTCTCTATTTCTTCTCCAAGGTATCCGTCCCCTTCTCTGCTTCCATACAACCCTTTTTATACTCGACAACTCCCATAAATCTCATGTAATAACTTCAAAAGATATCTTTGTTTTCACAGGGATATATTTACGTGTATTTGGTATTAATCCGACTCTCCAACTCGATATATTAGCTTCCAACAGATATCCTCTCCATTTTTACACGTAACTTCCATAGAAGGAATCCAAAACTTCCGAATAACTCTACCCCCTGTTTTAACGAAAGTCCGTGTGAACTCCTTCCTTCTTGAATCCAAAGATATTACCATCTTTATTCGAACGTGACAAGTCATTCTCCAACAAAAAACATCAAGAAAATCTCGAGTAAATCTCTGGTAATCACTTCCAGAACCCGATATCTTTCTTCACACTCTGTTTCGCTTCATAGGGCTGTCTATCCCAATTCTTTCAATTAAAACGACCATACCAACCCCGTTTAGCCTTAACAGGGCCCATTGCAAACAAATCCATCGATTGAATCTCATCCTAACTCATTGAAAAATCGAACCCTAAAATCTGGTTCGTGAAGAACACTTTTTCCCGCTAAAACCGTGAACACTGGTTCACCTTTTCCGGATTTCCTAGCCACTTTTGATCGAAGCAAAGACCATTACCAGCCCTGTTTAGCCCAAAGGAAGATACCCATTTAGTTTCAACCATTGAATCTCGGAGAACACCTTCAAATTCTCAACCCTAATTCGGGTCCTCTTTTCCGCCAAAAATTCAAAATTCGAATGGAGAAGATGACCTTCCCCTTATCCAGCAGCGGTGTCCCTTTAGCAATTTGGGCTACGTTAAGCAATTTCTGGGGGTGCGAATAGCAATTTGTGGGGTACAACGATAAATTTTGGGTTGTATATAGTGAAAAACTCCTGGGTGACTTTATCAACTCTTCCGGGACATTTCTGGGGGTGCCTTTAACACTTTTATGGGTGCTTTTAGTAGTTTCTCGAGCAGCCATCTCTTACCTCTCATATTCACTTCTTTTCTTCAATTTTTATACATCACTAAGGCTGTAACATGCATGCCTTTCAGATAGAAAAGAAGTAAATAATGAGAAATAAGTCGCCTCCAACAGTAGTTGCACATGAAATGACACTTTAGCCCCTTTTAAGCGACGTTTCCTCTTCTTTTGCTCCAAAGTACCTAAAACCCAAAATCAAATAAAAGATACATAATTTACAAGAAAACATAACAAAGAAAGCATAAACAATAGATAAATATCAAGGTGTTTTAGACACCTATCAAATTCCCCCACACTTAGACTTTGCTAGTCCTCGAGCAAATCAAGCTAAAATAATTTTTAAAACATACAACTTCATCTCGTCGAGGATACGGTCACACTTAGCACGTATAACAAGCCTTTAAACCCCTAGGTGGCCCCAGTGGCCGAGTTATAGTCTCGGGAGGGTTTACAAGAGGTGTACCCACAAAACCTTTACTCCAGACCCTAGCTATCTATGCAGAACCTTGGAAGGCACTAAAGAATATCCTTGGTTGGCATACTTATTGACTACAGGAGGAATTACCCTGATGCGAAATTCCAATTCTTTGTACACGAGTTTGCACTCAAGCATACTAAAATTCATATATAAGTCACAAAGCTCTACTCAGATAGTTTCTGGACATCATAACCGGAGTCGACCAATCACATGGATAGAGTAAGAAATGGATATAGAAAAACGTAGATGGTTTTGATGTTGTCTAGGTGATCGGTGTTTCCCATATCTCATTGAAGGCCACTGCCAAAACGAACCTATCCTAATGGACTGAGATACTGGTCTTGGACTAATATCAACACACTGGCATATACAAGGGAACCAGTGGTCGATAATCCTAACTCTAGGTCAACTCAGCTGGCATATACAAGGGAACCAGTGGTCGACTTTATTGAATTTATTCCGGTTGGTCTGGTGGTCTGGTCTCAATTTCTTTTTTTCAACTTTTTTTTTTTTTTTTGTTTTTGTTTTTTTTTTTTGGTATCTCAATCACTCTATTTCACCCTAGCAGTGGTAACAACTTGAATCGTGAGCCTCACCTAATCACTTAGAGAAGCATATTTTAAAGAAAACAAAATAAAATAGAAGTGAAAAGGATTCAACGAGATATGGCGAAACTACCATGTTTTTTCTTTAATTCTAACACCTGAGCTCTGTTCTTTTATGAATAGACTCTTTAGATGTTTCCATCTAATCAGATTGGTTCCTCAACTCCTACAACCAAAATGCTTCCATCCACTTAGATTGGTTAGTGCCATCCTTAATAAGCATAAATTTCTAGGCTCTGGAGATCTTTTTTTTTTTTTTTTTTTTTTTTTTTTTTTTTGAAAACTAACTAAAAGTTTTTCCCTCAACCCCACACTTAAACCTAACATTGTCCTCAATGTTTCAAAATAAAGTGCAGTACCAAAAATATAGGTAACAAGAGGAATAAAGAGGTAAGTCAGAAAGATAGTACCTGGATGAAGCATAGCAATCCTTCCATGGGAGCAAGAAAGAAAGAAAATAAAAAAACAAAACTAATGTACAACAGCAAGATCCTCCAAAGGGATCTTAACATCACCATGTATGGGTTGCCTCCCAATAAGCGCTAAGTTTAATGTCTTCAGCCAGACGTTGTGACCCGTTCAAATTAATCCTGGTAGACAGGATCTCTCAGCTCCGATTCTTCTATTGCATGACTGGGTAACTCCAAGAATGGTTTCAACCGTTGACCGTTAACTGATAGGAGCTAAAAGATGCTTTTCCTATGTCTTAATCTGCAAGTGCACAGAGCCTTTGAAGGCAGTGGCAAGCACAGGTCTTTCCACAGAGAACTAGTGTATGCTAGGATATTCTAAGATTTTCTCAACTGAATTCAGGGACAAGTGACAGAAAATTTATGAATTTGTTTATAGTCTTTACGACTGAGTGGATGTTGTGATTATAAACTAAAGTAGAGGAGAGCAAGATAAGTTGTAAAAGTTGATTGAGTGGTACTAGGATTATCAAATCCACCACTGGTTCAAGTTATGTTATTCAACTAAATTGAATGTTCTTTCTACAGACAAGGAAAGTGTGTCAAGCTTCACTTATCTAAGGGTTTCACCAGGGGATAGTTTAGTTTTTCAGCTAAGGATGCTAAGTCAGAGCACTAGTTGTCTAATCAAGAACAACTAGTCAAGGGTTAGCAAAGGTAGTTTAAGCTTGGGCTGAATAGTATTCCAAGCAGAGTTATCCTAACTACAATGGATACATGGTATCCATTGTGAGAGCAAAGCAATGGAAATGCTAGAGTTAAACTATCTCATCATTTTAACATGTAAAGAACAATTCAAAATCAGTTGAACAACAGAACAACAGAATCAGGGTTTCATGTCAATCCTAGCAAAATTGTTTAGAACATGATGAACATTAAAACAGATTAAATTAAAATTGCAGACTAAATATAAACCCTAAAATTGACTCTAAAACTGACTAGTTTTCTCTTACATCAGAAACCCAATTTATAACTCACAAAAACAATCCTAACTAACCACTACTCTGACCCAAACCTGATGTCGACCTTGTCTTGCCTCTGAATCGAACATGCATGGTGATTGGAGGAAAACCCTAAGTCTAACTTATCTCTAACCTAGCTTCTAAGGTACGGAAGCTAAGACCGAGATAAGTCGAGAAGTAGAGCTGGCAGAGTTGTTGCGACAGAAGAAGGGGATGGATGTGATGATGGAGCTCTGCTATAGGCGTGGGAAGAAGGAGGTGGAGGTAAGGTTGGGTAGGGTTTTCTCTGAGAGATCGTGGGTGAAGAAAGAGAAAGGTGAGGGAGAAATGAGGGTTAGCTCGAGTGGTATAGGTATAGGGTGCTTCGATGTGAAGCGAGGACAGCGACGGATGATGGGAAGGCTTCGGCGAGCGTTGGATCTTTGGGGACAGATCCGAACGGCTCGGGATGAACCAGGGTGATCTGGTGTGGAGCGGACGAGACATCAAGGGTCGATGCGTAGGAGGCGTGAGCGTAGGATGCAGCAAGATGAGATCTCAACGGCTTGGAGTGTACGGGCTCGGATCCGGTCGCGGGTCGGGTCTAGCTCAAGCCCATGTCTTGTAGATGAGTTGCTACTTGTTGGGTTGCAACCGCTTGCGCCTTGTGAGCTTTGGCTTTCTGCTCCATAGATGCTCGACTCAATTCTTCTCTCTTTTGGCTCCTCGATTCTCCGAGCTTTATTTATTACCTAAAAACACAAAATTAATTAATACAAATATTTATTCTTGAAAACAAAGAAAACACGAGAATCTGGGATAATATCGATTTCTAAACGCAAAAGATGAGTAAAATGCCAATAAAAAGGTGTATAAATATGCACTATTTGGCACTCATCAAATACCCCCAAACCTGAATTTTACTTGTCCTCAAGTAAAACAAAAATAAGAAATCCTAACTATCCCCCTGTCGCAGGTCTCTCGAATGCATTTAGCGTATGCACTAAGCCTTTAAACCCCTAGGTGTCCCTAGTGGACGAGTTGTAGTCTCGTGAGGGTTTACCAGAGGTGTACCCACAAAACCTTCTCCAACTTCAGAGTGTAAAGAGTCTCAAGCTTCCAAGAAGCTATGAGGACATAGAGTTTCGCATGCTAGTAACAAGAAGTTAGAACTACTAAAGAACGCATTCTCATCCTTAAGTCTTGAGCGAGAAGTAACCATACCATATGAAAGAATTCGGATTCGATTGTGATCATAAGTCTCAACTTATGCCTCACCATTAGGGTTTTATGATAATTGCACTCAAAAAGATCGCTTTTTAGTCTCTCATGTGTGCAGGCGGGAATAAAGAGATAAATCCCACACACGTTGTAGGTAAGAAGGATAACCTTCCAAAATAAAATCGGAGACTCCACGAAGTGTGGACAAAAAGAATCTTTTTTTCGATGATCTCTAAGAAAGGAAATCAACCATTAGCAAGGGGTGGGAGTACTCACTTACCTTTTCACCCGATCGGCAATTAATATCACTCTCTCATAAGAACCATAGAAACGTCTTCACTCTTCGGTCTTCGGTCTTCAATTGTTGATGACGAACTTCTAAACTTCACAAAACTTGACAATTTTTTTTAACTTTTACTCAATTTCCTTGTTACTTGGAATTTTCTTCTTTACCATGGTGGTATCAAAACTAAGAAAATAAACTACAATTTTTTTTTATTTTTTTTTTGAACATACTATATACATTAATTGAAAATAAAAACAGTAAAACTACTAACTCCATGGATGAAGGACTATATCACACAATTTCCATAACTTGTATTGTCTTGATTTTACAAACTTCATTAATTCTCATCCTATTTTCTTTTCTTTTCTTTGTTGCACGTAACCTTGGACTATATCAACTTTTCTTCGAATATTCGATGTTGCTCCGCTTTGCCGACGATGATGTGTTTCTATGGAACTACCGATTGAGAGAGAGAGTGATGTTAACTGCAAATCGATATTTAGAAGGAGTTTTCATCTTTAGATGTCACCCTCATGATTGACGGAATTAGCACTCAAGAGAACAAAAGTAGTCTTTGAAAGTGGTGCGAAGTTGGGTAGCTCACCATTCCTACCCTAATTGACGTACGGTGACACACACTCTAAAAGCTTTTCTAGAAAGTCACAAAGAGTGAAGGTCGGTACCTCGCTTGATGTAAAATGGGTAGTCTCCACTATGGTTGATCACAATTCTACTACCGAAAATCTAAACAACACCTAATTCGCCCTCCGGTATGGTTAAATCCGACTTTAACGCTCTAATCAACTAAGGAACCCGATTGCGTTCTCCGGACTTCCAAGTTCTTGTTATTTCGGTCAGACTCTCTATGTAAACATAGCTAAAAGCATGCTAGTGACTCTAAAATCTCTAAAAGTTGGAGGTTTTTATGCAAATTTTTGAGTTTTTCAATTTTTTTTTTTTTTTTTTTTTTTTTTTAAATATACAAAGAAGTAAAACAAAAAGACTAAAAACTCTATATGCAAATCACACCCCCAAACTAGATCAAACATTGTCCTCAATGTGTTAACAGATAATAAGAATTTAAACATTCACATACCAAGAGAACTATGTTGAGAGGAGAAAAGGGAAGAGATTACCGGATGCAAGAGGGTGTTGCCAAACCATAGAAAGATGAATGCTTTGAAAGCAAACAATTACGAGCGCAAGACAAAAAGGTTGGTTAGCACACATCAAAATTATGCAAAAAGAAAAAGAAAAGGAGAAAGATGATGGATTTTTAGTCCATATATATGTACACAAGTGAACTAGATCACCCACATAGATGGGGTCTTCCAAGTCAACGGTCTCAACTTCTCGGTGGAAGATGCTCCGAAATGGTTTCAATCTCGACCATTGACTTTGAAAATGTTCTTGTTTTTGGGTTTTCAACTTCTACAGCTCCATGGGGAAAACGATGCACGTACCACGAATGGTCCAGACCATCGGGAACGTAGCTTTCCTGGATACAAATGCAACCTAGTGTTGTACAATAAAACTTTTGACCTGGGGTGAAAGACTTGCGCAGAATGCGCTTGTCGTGAAACACTTTCATCCTATTTTTGTACGTTTTGGCACTATCATATGCATCGTTTCTCAATTCTTCTAACTCATTGAGTTGAAGTTTTCTACGGTACCAGCTTTATCAAGATCAAAATTCAACTTTTTCACAGCCCGGTATGCACGGTGTTCTAACTCAACGGGTAGATGACATGCTTTTCCGTACACAAGTCTGTAGGCGACATCCCAATGGGAGTCTTGTAGGCAGTCCTATAGGCCCATAAAGCATCATTTAAGCGCAAAAACCAATCTTTCCTAGAAGGATTGACGGTCTTCTCAAGAATATGCTTAATTTCCCTATTAGAAACTTCTACTTGGCCACCGGTTTGAGGATGGTAAGGTGTTGCGACCTTATGAGTGATTCCATACTTGCGCACTAGTGATTCAAAGGGTCTATTGCAGAAATGACTTCCTCCATCACCGATTATCGCTCTCCTGGTTCCAAACGGGAGAAAATGTTCTCCTTAAGAAAAGAAAGAACAACTTTATGGTCGTTGGTTTTGGATGCAATGGCCTCTACCCACTTAGAGACATAATCGACAGGCCCTACAAGGATGTACAACTTACCTTCGAATCGGAAATGGACCCATGAAATCAATGCCCCAAACATCAAACAGCTCAACAATCAAAATGGGTTGTAAGGGCATCATGTTTTCCTAGATATACTTCCTAATTTCTGGCATCGGTCACAAGCAACACAGAATGCATGGCAATCCTTAAACAGTGTTGGCCAATAGAAACCGCTTTGCAAGATCTTTGCAGCAGTTTTCTTGGCACTAAAGTGGCCTCCACATGCATGGTCATGACAGAAAAGAGATGACGTCCCTTTGTTCGGAATTGGGGACACATCTCCTAATGATTTGGTCTTGGCAAAGACTTAAACAAATATGGGTCATCCCAAAGGAAATGTTTAACTTCAGCCAAGAACTTAGCACGGTCTTGTTTAGACCAATGCAAGGGCATTCTACCCGTAGCAAGGTAGTTCACAATATCAAAAACCAAGGCATCTCGGACACAAGCATCAATTGCTCATCTGGGAATGATTCCCTAATCAACACAGACTCATCGAGAAGATTCAACATTCAACCTAGACAAGTGATCAAAGAACAACATTTTCTCGACCCTTTCTTATCTCGAATTTCGAGTTAAACTCTTGTAGCAAGAGTATCCATCGAATTAGACGAGCCTTAGCATCTTTCTTAGACAAAAGATATCTCAATGCAAAGATGATCGAATAAATGATAACCTTAGACCCTATCAAATAAGATCTAAACTTGTCTAATGCAAACACAACACTAGCAACTCCTTCTCGGTAGTGGAATAATTCAATTGAGCATCATTAAGTGTTTTACTAGCATAGTAGATCACATAAGGGAGTTTGTCTACTCTTTGGCCTAAAACAGCTCCTACAAAGATAGTCAGACGCATCACACATAATCTCAAATGGTAATGACCAATCGGGGTCGACTATAGGGGCGGATGTAAGGAGAGCCTTGATTGCTCCCATGCTTCCTTACAAGCATCATCAAAGACAAATGCAACATCTTTCGCAAGAAGATTGCACAAAGGTCGTGAAATTTTACTAAAGTCTTTGATGAATCGGCGGTAAAAACCCGCATGGCCTAGAAATGATCTGATGTCCCTCACAGAACGAGGTTGAGGCAATTGTTGAATGAGATCTACCTTGGCTTTGTCTACTTCTATGCCTTTTTCCGAGATGATATGCCCTAGAACAATGCCTGAATTAACCATAAAATGGCATTTTTCCCAATTCAAGACCAAACTCTTCTCCTTACACCTAACTAGCACACATGTGAGGTGATGCAAACACTCATCAAATGAAGATCCAAACACAGAAAAATCATCCATAAAAATCTCAAGAAACTTATCTACCATGTCGGAAAAATGCTCATCATGCAACGTTGAAAAGTAAGCGGGTGCATTGCACAACCCAAAAGGCATACGACGATAAGCAAATGTTCCATAAGGACATGTAAATGTGGTCTTTTGTTGGTCTTCGGGTGCTATGTGAATTTGGTTGTAGCTGAATAGCCATCTAAGAAGCAATAGTACTTATGTTTGGCTAACCTTTCCAAAGATTTGGTCAATGAAGGGAAGGGGAAAATGGTCTTTCTTGGTTACCGTTGTTGATGGGTGAAAACTACTCCTGCAGAATTTGGTAATTTGGGGTGTGGATGAGGAATGAATCTAAACCTTCAACAAATGCACTGCGCGGTGAGTGCTTGTAGATTCGAGAGATCAATCTGTGCAAGTCCGGCCTAAACCAAGAAATGGCCGTTCCAGACTTGTTTCGGTCACAAAGTGAAGGAGATGGGGTTGATCTTAGGGAGGGAAGCGAAGAATGTGTTGAGGTTGTGAAGGTGTTGGCTTGCTTATGACTTGTAACAGAAAGATGAGCAAGCTTACGGTTGATGCAAGCAGGCTCGGAGTGTTTGAATACGGTCTGTATTAACACTTGGTTTTAACGTAAATCAACTTGTGTTGTTCTCCGCTATTCCCTTGTTGTTGGAAATAGGGCGGAGACCTATTTTATACAAGTCATTGAGCCTCATTCACGTTTCTCGTGGGAAGTGGAGGTAGTGGAATGATGGAGTAGTGGAGTTGTGTGTCGGTAACACACGACCGTCTTGCCCACTTTTCCGGTTCATCTCTAACCGTCCATGACCTCCTAACACGTTCTTGTGATGGCGCGTTGCACGCTGCACGTCGTAAACCGCTGCACCAATACCCTGATAAAGTATCCCCGCCAGTGACATGATTGATGTCGGAATGTGGATCGTGGATCCACGGAAGATAGCATGTAATGCTGAATTAAATAAATCTGCGTTATTCGAAAGTCGATACTTGTGGAGTATCGTGTGTATTTTATGCAGTCTTTGCATTACGGTGTGGTAAAGTGATGGGTAATGACTCCTCACTAACCAAATAACTCGACCGGGGTTGTATAACCAAGCCGGTGAAGTCGGATGGATGAGATGATGTTTGAGACACTCATCTGCGACCGATTGATGAAATTAGGGTTTTTTAAAGAGGTGCGCAAGCATCACTCTTGACTTGGTCGAAACCAAGCATGGGAAGGATTTTGTAGAGGACCGACCATACATGCGTGTTGACGGCATGATGGTGTACACGTCCATGTCTCACCGTCTCATGAAGATGCAATCTAGGCCACTCAATTTGACCGTCAAAGAGGAGTGGTTGAGATCGGTTTGCGGCGAAATCCCTTGCCGCAAAGGAGTTGGAAACCGCATGACATCCCAAGTTTGGGCGTGCGTTCCAAGACGACCCATCTTGGTCGGTCTTGGTCGATCATACCAGCGTGTAGGTGGTAGGCTAGTGTTCACACCTATACCGATTACTCCCATGAAAACGTGATCTAAGCCACTCAAATCATCCGGTGAAGTTGAGCGGTCGAGATCGGTTTAGGATTTGGGAGATGTAACCGCGTGAGTTTGGTCGGGCGTTTTGGATTAGCCGGCATGGTATGCCTTGGCCGACCGCAAGAGGAGGTAGATGGGCCCACGGTGGTCATCTTTGGTATGACCGGCCTTGGTTAATCCAATCTGTGACCCTCCATTCGTATGAGAAGATGGACGCGCGTGATGACTTGAAACCCTAATTTTGGCTTTCAAAGCCGCGCGACCATGCTCTTTTTTAAGGCGGACGAATTTGTTGTAACCAACCATGGTTGGCTTTGACCGACCGGTCATGTGTGTAGGCGGTCACATGGTGATTGTGTCGACATGCTCCGGGCCCTTTGAGTCTACATCTACACCCTCCATCTATGCCTGCGAAGATGGATGGTTGAGACCGCTTTCCGGACATGTAATATGCCGCAAAACCCTAATTTAGGGTTTTCCGTCCATAATGCTTGGTATGGATGGTTTCTTGGCAAGCGAAGGCCAATGGTCGACCATGCGGGGTCGGCTGTGTGTATTCCATACACAGCTTGGGGTGATGGAATTGATCTCGTGGTCATCCAATCATGCTTGTGGAGTTGGATGATCTGCGATCGAATCATATCACAGCAAGCTAAGGCCGTGGGTATTCCATACCATGCTTAGGGTGATGGAATTGATCTGTGGTCATCCAATCATGCTTGTGGAGTTGGATGACTGCGATCATATCATATCCTGAGACTGATACAGTCAAGTCCGGATGCTCAATCGGGCTAGTATAACACACCGAGAGGGGCTCAATCGGGCTAGTATAACACACCGAGAGGGCTCGGGCTAGTATAACACACCGAGAATCGACCTATACGGGTATTTCGTACATGGTTTCATTATAGTGCTTGGAGGTTCGTGTTACTCTGTAAGAGTAACACTCAGTCGTCATGCCACACTGATAATGAGTACAGGAAATACAAGACTGATATGAAATTCACAGGAAGGGATTGTTGCTACATGCTCCGTTCTTGGTGAATTAAGTGAGGAGTATCCGTCACTTATAAACGGCTTTATCTTTTACAAGATGTCAGCGCATGAGTTTTCTGGTTATTTACAAATTTAACCTTAAACGAAAATCCACCATCAACATTAAGTCCCCTGCCTAGCACATAATGGTTACATTATTGTGTGGTAGGCATGAGATGGTGACATACATACGTGAGAAAGGCAGGATAAAAGGAGTTTACCCGGAAGAGTGTTGGTCGACCGCTAGTTTCCCACGCCGTTACGCTTGTATGGAATCCTTTGGTGGGGCCGGTTTCTTTCTTTGGGTATTTGAATCAAAAGAGGAAACCAAATAAGGGAGGAATCCTTCTTCTATTGGGATTCTTCTAATTTTTTTTGTCTATAAAAGAGACAAAACCCCTTTCTTTTCCTCACGAGTTTTTTTTTTTTTTTTTTTTTATTGTTGAAGCAGCTCCCGGGTCTTCACTGCCGTCGTCAATTGCTGCCGCTGTTGCCGCCGGAGCTGCTACCGTGCGCCATTGCCGGAACTGCTACTGTGCGCCGCCCGAGGTAAGTTCCGCTCCTTTTTTTTTTTTTTTTTTTTTTTTTTTTTTAGAAAGTAAAACCCTAGTTTGTTAGGTAAACACTTTCGTAAGACATGTGCATGCTTAGCTTTTTCCGCCATCTAGCTTGAATCCCGTAGACACAATTCCCATGAATAAAGAAAATTGTGTTGTGATGTATGCGGATGAATGCGGGCCCGCCGTGTATGCCGGAACGTGGGTCTTATTCACATATGCTTGACTGAAATTTGAAACTTATACCGACTTGAAAGTTATACCGGAGAACTTGAAGTCAATACCACACCGAAACTTGTACCGACTAAAATTCGTACTGCACCGAAATCGACTGAATTTTGTGCCGGATTTGAATGGTATTTGGACCGGCCATTGCATGCTCCGCTCGTGAGTTGTGTCTTGCCGTGTGTGACTACACTTCTCATGTGCTTTCATACAAGTTCTAACTCCTGTCTTTTATCTCATTGCGGTAGAAAGAAGAGAACTCCTATCAACATGTCTTCTGAAGATAATCTTGGTGCCAAGTCGTGGAAGTGTTGACAACTTCAAGGATATGCCGAACATCAATGATGAGTTGTTCATCTCGCCTTTTCCAAATATTAGGAAGCATCCTTCTCATAAGATAGTCTTGCTTTCCGATTCGAGAAAATATGGATGCTTGACCCATTTTCTTCTTCCGCACTTGTGATGAGATTTTGTCTCCAAATGAACGAATATCCGCCTTCTCCTATTGACTTCAAGATTTGCCATGCTCCACTGGGTTCTTATGAAGGATGGATGAGACGCATGTTGAGTAATGAGGGCATTAAGGACAATTTGACCAAAGCACGAATTCTTGATGCGGTCATGGCATCTGCTACCCTCGAAATTAGGAAAGACACCGCGGGCTTGATCACCTTCATTTCTCGGTGGCGTATTTCCACTCACACAGCCATATCTAGATGGGGAGAGATGACTATTACTTTGGAGAGTGTAGCTGCATTAATGAACCTGCCTGTTGCTGGAAGTCTTTCTTACGAACTCTCTGACACGGAGGAGAGTAATTATGCCGCTATACTTCAAAAGGTGGCGGAATTCGACAATCTGAGAAGGAGGAGAAAAAGACGCGAAATGCTTCTACACTGGTGGGTTTCGGAGTGGTCTTCTGCGAGTTGGAAAACGAGCTCAGTCTGATCGCGTTCCTGTCTCTATGGCTATCCAGAGACGTATTTGATGACGGTTCCGGAAAGAGGACAATTAGACGTAACCTTGTCAAAATTGCTATAAGGTCATGCAGGTGAAGTTCTTCCTCTAGGTGCATTGTTCCTTGATCGCTCGTATTCTCACCTAGACGCTTTAGCAATGGATATGCATGTTTCTAACGGTACAAGAAGGTGGAGTCGCACGTTCACTTCGCTTTTCTTCAGCGCTCTTATGGGAACACTTCGAAGTTATGCTCCTACTCCCGCACCTTCACTCGTTAACTTGTACGGCGGCTCGAGAATACTCCGATGGAATAAGAAGCGTCCTAAAGCCGGTGCGAAACTTGTGGAGGTATTTGACAACATTTCTTCCGTAGATTTTCGTCCATGGGGGCCGATTCACCCTTCCATCTTTCAGCCAAAGACCTTTGCTGACGATCCTGGCGTTGTGTTGCGTTGCGTCGATGTCAAGACCATGAGATCTGGGAAATTATTTACTCAAGGCAGCATGCATTCCAGGATATGTCCCGTCTCTATTCGACGGAGAATTTTCTGTGACTCCGTACAACATTGACAGGGCTGCTCGCCAAATGGGATTCGATCAGGGTGTCCCATTTATCCGTCCACTAGGGGCTCCGGAAGAATTCCTTCCACAAAGTCTTAACGCCAATGTGTTCTTAGACCGGTTGAGCCTTCCCTTCTGGCCTATTGGGAGAAACCCAGTGGTGACCGACAGGTATAAAGAATTTTGGGGGAACAACTGTTGATCTTCCAGAAATTTTCGAAGAGTGTTGTGACGAATTCCCGTAGTGAGCCATCTTCTGACATCTTGACGAAGCATTTCCGGTTGAAGCCACTTCCAGCCAAACGGACAAGAGCTGAGGATTGCAGTCCCCAAGTAGGAGAGAGACCTAAGAGGCAAGCATGCGGTCCGGTAATCCTCAATTCTTCCAATATGCAGGTACTTAAATCTCCTCCCATCGGTTCTTTCATTTCTCCAGTGTAAGTTCTTCTAAAACGATCCTTGTTTTAAATCAGGGAATTTCGAAGGATAATGCCTTCACAAGGTTGGCACGCATTCAAAACGGAAGGCCGGCGGTGACTGGGTCTTCATGCCGAGAAGTCCGGCGGTACGGACCTTCATGCCGAGAAGTCCGCGTGCGACTTTCATACGAGAAGTCCGGAGAAACCGCTCCTTTTCCGACCACGACAGACGATGCAAGCTCGGTTGAACAAGGCGCTTTCCTTAGTGATCTTGTCGACGGGGTCGTGACGGAAATCAACACCCAGAGTGAAATAGATGCCGTAAGGAATGCAAGAGAGACGGTGGGCCGCCGTAGTTGAGACGGCTCCCTTGACATCCATCCCGAACAGGCTTCGACCGTATGGCTATTGTGGTGACCTCTTCGAAAGGCCTCCCGCAATCGACAAGACTCCCGCGGTCGCCGAATTGCCGGTGATGCAGCCCTCGGGGCTTTGTTCGATCCTCCTTTTCTGTCCCTTATCCAGGTCATGTGTTGGTTGGTGGATTCAACGTGCTTGGTTCAGTTTGAAAAGTTGTACACGATAACTGGAAGAAACACGGCCATATTGCTACCACCGCGAAGCTCGTGTGTCGTCTTGCATTGGTCAACCGCGTCCAAGAAGCTTTAGTTTCCATCCGTGGATGAGCGCCACGGACCGGTGGAACAGTTTACAAGAGGTGGTTGAAGATTGGAGGTGCCATCTGACGTGTTTGCGCAGATGCCTTCAATGCTCCCTGGTTCTTCAAAGGATTCTCCGAGATTCGGGAGCTCCGTAAACTACATGATGAAGTCCCTTCCCGCGGACCGTGTTGCTCGTCGGAAGAAGAGGTTGAGAAGTTGTCTAAAGAACTGGAGCTGAAGCAGGCCGTGCTCCAAAGGATGAAAGTCTCTCTTGCGCAGAAGGATGAGTTGTTGCTGAAGGACTTTCCTTGATTTGTGCCATATACTTGTCTCTTCTTTTTTAGATGTTTCTTCTTTTGAGTGATAGTGAGGATTTTCTTTCGTAATTTGGCTTCCGGTTTTGAATAGGTAATTGAATTGGCTTATTTTGAGATAGTTTTGTGAACAACCTTTTTGAAAGGGATTATGTTAAATGAAATTTGCATCTTGGTCATGAATGATTGCGCATGAAATTGCAAATGTTATGTAAAAGGGAGGTACGAATGGAAACAAACATGGCGTTTGATCACTGAGCCTCTTTTTCCACATGCGGGATGCTAAGTCCCAAAGTGAATTCTAAACTATCTCTCTTGTAAAGTTGTTGAGTAAAACTTACTTGCTTTTGAAGCCTCACTACATCAAACCGAGTAGCCTCTCTAAGAAAATCCTCCGCAAGCTATCTTTCTCTCAACCGAGCTTCTCCCGAACAATGTGCTTCAAAGCGCTGCATTCACCGGTGGGGTGATGAAGGAGCCGGTGGTAATGACAAAGACTCGGGTCCATTACTTCCCGATCGGTGAGGCGGACTCCATACCGGGGTAGCTCCACCTCTCCATTTCGCACCCACGTCTCCAAAGCAGCTCCAATCTTCTTCATTGGGAAGGGGAAATGTAAGTACCTTGAGTCTAGCTTTTCCTGCGTTAGCGGCGTTGCAATGTCTCCCGTGGCTTCGATGTGGAATAGGAGATGAAGTTGGAAGACTTGCGAGTGTCATCATATCTCATGGATCGCTTGCCTAGGTAGAGGGATGTGGAAGGTGTCGTAATGTCACCGCCGAGTGACCGGATTGAACGCTCCCATCCTCTCGTATTCGTGCATTTCCCGATTGATTTCTCCTTCCTCAAGCGTTTCTTCAGCTTGGTTGGAAGGCCGATGCGGATTGGACAGCCTTCCGTGCTTCAATAAGAGTTTTGAAATACAAATCTTCTAGCAGGGCTCCATAGGCTCGCAGCTCCCTTTCTTTATCCTCAAGGACATTGTAGTACTCCGGGCAAGTTTTTTCCTCTCGTGGAGTTTCCTCGAGTCTTCGTCGGCCGGGCCATGTTGTTCGTCTCTCCCGAGTCCCCCGTGATTACGTGCTCTTTTGCCTCTTCACCGGTAAAGGTGTGACTCCTGGCTAATGATTCAACATTTCTTGTGCTGCCTGAGTAGATGCTCGTCGACCCTTCTTGTAATTGTGCCGCTATATCATTCAAAAGGCGAAATGTCTCGCTCGCCTCCCGGTGATACCGCTGATTTGCCAAGACATCCTCCAAAGATTCCAAATGGCATGCTTCCCATGATATCCGAACCGCCCGTAGTTTCCTGACACATTGCGAGATGGAAACTGAAAAATTGAGGATTCAATTTTATGCAACCGATAGATCAATCTCCCACTGTGGTCGCCAATTGTTGATGGGTGAAAACTACTCCTGCAGAATTTGGTAATTTGGGGTGTGGATGAGGAATGAATCTAAACCTTCAACAAATGCACTGCGCGGTGAGTGCTTGTAGATTCGAGAGATCAATCTGTGCAAGTCCGGCCTAAACCAAGAAATGGCCGTTCCAGACTTGTTTCGGTCACAAAGTGAAGGAGATGGGGTTGATCTTAGGGAGGGAAGCGAAGAATGTGTTGAGGTTGTGAAGGTGTTGGCTTGCTTATGACTTGTAAAAGAAAGATGAGCAAGCTTACGGTTGATGCAAGCAGGCTCGGAGTGTTTGAATACGGTCTGTATTAACACTTGGTTTCTGTCGTCTGAACTTGTGTTGTTCTCCGCTATTCCCTTGTTGTTGGAAATAGGGCGGAGACCCTATTTTATACAAGTCATTGAGCCTCATTCACGTTTCTCGTGGGAAGTGGAGGTAGTGGAATGATGGAGTAGTGGAGTTGTGTGTCGGTAACACACGACCAGTCTTGCCCACTTTTCCAGTTCATCTCTAACCGTCCATGACCTCCTAACACGTTCTTGTGATGGCGCGTTGCACGCTGCACGCTGTAAACCGCTGACCAATACCCCAGTAAGTATCCCCGCCAGTGACATGATTGATGTCCGGAATGTGGATCGTGGATCCACGGAAGATAGCATGTAATGCTTGAATTAAATAATCATAAGATTCGTAAAGTCGATACTTGTGGAGTATCGTGTGTATTTTATGCGTACTTTGCATTACGGTGTGGTAAAGTGATGGGTAATGACTCCTCACTAACCAAATAACTCCCCGACTGTGGTTGTATAACCAAGTCGGTGAAGTCGGATGGATGAGATGATGTTTGAGACACTCATCTCGACCGCTGATGAAATTAGGGTTTTTTTAAAGAGGTGCGCAAGCATCACTCTTCAGCTTGGTCGAAACCAAGCATGGGAAGGATTTTGTAGAGGACCGACCATACATGCGTGTTGACGGCATGATGGTGTACACGTCCATGTCTCACCGTCTCATGAAGATGCAATCTAGGCCACTCAATTTGACCGTCAAAGAGGAGTGGTTGAGATCGGTTTCATGCGTAAATCCCTTGCCGCAAAGGAGTTGGAAACCGCATGACATCCCAAGTTTGGGCGTGCGTTCCAAGACGACCCATCTTGGTCGGTCTTGGTCGATCATACCAGCGTGTAGGTGGTAGGCTAGTGTTCACACCTATACCTGACACCCCATGAAAACGTGATCTAAGCCACTCAAATCATCCTATGAAGTTGAGCGGTCGAGATCGGTTAGGATTTGGGAGATGTAACCGCGTGAGTTTGGTCGGGCGTTTTGGATTAGCCGGGCATGGTATGCCTTGGCCGACCGCAAGAGGAGGTAGATGGGCCCACGGTGGTCATGCTGGTATGACCGGCCTTGGTTAATCCAATCTGCGGACCCTCCATTCGTACGGGAGAAGATGGACGCGCGTGATGACTTGAAACCCTAATTTTGGCTTTCAAAGCCGCGCGACCATGCTCTTTTTGGGCGCGACGAATTTGTTGTAACCAACCATGGTTGGCTTTGACCGACCGGTCATGTGTGTAGGCGGTCACATGGTGATTGTGTCGACATGCTCCGGCCCTTTGAGTCTACATCTACACCCTCCATCTATGCCTGCGAAGATGGATGGTTGAGACCGTTTCGCGGCACATGTAATATGCCGCAAACCCTAATTTAGGGTTTTCCGTCCATAATGCTTGGTATGGATGGTTTCTTGGCAAGCGAAGGCCAATGGTCGACCATGCGGGTCGGCCTATGTGTATTCCATACCGCTTGGGGGTGATGGAATTGATCTCGTGGTCATCCAATCATGCTTGTGGAGTTGGATGACCGCGATCGATCATATCCGGCAAGCTAAGGCCGTGGGTATTCCATACCATGCTTAGGGTGATGGAATTGATCTGTGGTCATCCAATCATGCTTGTGGAGTTGGATGATCGCGATCGTATCATATCCGGAGACCGATACGGTCAAGTCCGGATGCTCAATCGGGCTAGTATAACACACCGAGAGGGGCTCAATCGGGCTAGTATAACACACCGAGAGGGCTCGGGCCAGTATAACACACCGAGAATCAGCCTATACGGGTATTTCGTACATGGTTTCATTATAGTGCTTGGAGGTTCGTGTTACTCTGTAAGAGTAACACTCAGTCGTCATGCCACACTGATAATGAGTACAGGAAATACAAGACTGATATGAAATTCACAGGAAGGGATTGTTGCTACATGCTCCGTTCTTGGTGAATTAAGTGAGGAGTATCCGTCACTTATAAACGGCTTTATCTTTTACAAGATGTCAGCGCATGAGTTTTCTGGTTATTTACAAATTTAACCTTAAACGAAAATCCACCATCAACAACCGTGTTCAGTTTTCTATAATCAATACATACTCGCCACCCAGTGGTCACACGGGTGGGAAGTAGCTTATTCATCTCGTTTTGAACAACAAGTAATGCCGACTTCTTGGGTACTACTCGAATAGGACCGACCCATCAAGTATCGTGGACCGGTAGATGATACCCGCGTCAAGCGATTTCAGAATCTCACCCTTGACAACATCTCTCATGTTGGGGTTAAGTCTCCTTTGCATTTCCCTAGATGGTTAGTGTTCTCCTCAAGGTTTATGTGATGCATGCAAATTGTGGGACTTATACCCTTAAGATCGGAGATGGTCCAACCTAAGGCTCCTTTATGCTCTTTAAGTACTTCTAAAAGTTGACTTTCCTGTTCCGTGTCTAAACATGATGCAATAATCACAGGTAAAGTCTCAGAAGGACCTAAGAATGCATATTTCAAGGTATCGGGTAAAGGTTTCAAATCAAGCTTAGGTGGTGTGTCAAGAGGTGGGGTAGATTTGGTATCAGAGAGTGGAAGGGGTTCCACTGCATTCTGCCATTTAGCAATATCCATGGGTGGCACAGACTCTAGCAAAGAGTGGACCCCACTAATGTACTCGAATCAAGAGATCTAAGTCAAAATTGTCTAAACATGCTTGCACAGGGTCCACCGACAAAATGTCGGGCAATGAGTCTTGAATCGACTCTCAATCATGTTAACCTCGTGCAATTCATCATCATCACACTCTATGGGTTGTTGGTTCACACGAAAGACATTCGAGTTCTACAACATGTTGCCAAAAGACAAATTCAATATCCCGCTACGACAATTTATGATAGCGTTTGACGTTGCCAAGAAGGGACGTCCTAAGATAACGGGAATATGATTTTCAGATTTTGCACAGGTTGGGTATCCAACACAATGAAGTCCACAGGAAATAAAATTTATCAACCTTGATTAGCACATCTTCAACGATTCCCCGAGGGACTCTCACAGATCTGTCCGCTAATTGTAGCATGACAGAGTGGGTTGCAATTCCCAAGACCTAACTGCACATACACGAGAATATGGCAGTAGATTCACACTAGCTCCTAAGTCCAATAAAGCTTTTCTGATTGTATGCTCACCTATAGTACAAGAGATAGTCGGGCTACCTGGGTCTTTAAACTTAGGTGGGGTTTTGTTTTGAATAATTGAACTTACTTGCTCGGTGAGAAAGGCACGCTTATGCATATGAAGCTTTCGCTTTTGTGTGCACAGTCCTTCAAAAACTTAGCATAGGCAGGTATTTGCCTGATTGCTTCGAGAAATGGAATGTTTATGTTAACTCTTTTGAACAATTCCAACATCTCGTTGTATTGGTACCCTTCCTTCTTGCACCAACCGTTGTGGAAATGGAGCAACAGAACATGACTTGGCACAGAACATCTATATTAGTAGGACTCTTGGTTTTCTCAATGGGTTCGATTCTTTCTCTATAGTAGATGTTTCCTGGTGTTGTGTGTGTACTTGGGAGTCTGATGTAGACTCGCTTGAAGGTGGTACACCTACATGGTTCTCAACAATTCTACCACTACGGAGAGTGGTGACATTTGCTTGACTATGTGAAGTTTCATTGCAGTAGAGGAGCCTCGCTTGAAACACGCCTTTGGATTTTGTAGGGGTTGACTAGGGAATTTTCCTTTCTCTCTCTCATTCAATGCATCACAGATTTGCCCTATCTTAAGATCTAGGGTTGTGAGACGTTGGTCGGTAGTTTTCTCAAGTTTTGAAAGACCTTGGGTCAACGAATGACACGCTCTTCCAAGCTAGTCTTTTTCTCTGTGGTACCGAGGGGGTGGTTGTACTTGGGGGTTTCTAGGATATGAGTATCCTTGGTTGTTATGTGTTGGTCCCCCTTGTACAGGTCCCTTGGACCATGAGAAGTTAGGGTGATTCCTCCACCCTGGGTTGTAGGTTTGAGAATAAGGGTTGTTCTCTTGTCTCTGGTACAATGCATTGGCTTGCTCGGACTTGGACTCTTGAAATGCATATAAATCTGGACAGCTGTCCACTAAGTGGTCAGAACTATGGCATGCGGCACAAGTGGCCCTATCAATTTGGTCACGGAGAGTAGGGGCATTAGATTTTACATTCTTTTCCAACTCAAGCACTTCTATTCTCCGGGCCAAAGATGCCATTTTTGCATTTCCCTCAAAGTCAGACTCGATTCTATGAACATTTTGTACAGGGGTAGTCCTTCTCGGTTCACGGATGGACTCCCACTGTTGAGTCTTTTCAGCGACTTCGATTAGAAAAGCCCAAGCGTCATCGGCACTCTTGTCAATAAATGCACCATTGCACATTGACTCGACTGTGGTTCGGGTTCTAACATCTAGACCCTCATACAATATTTGCACGAGTCTCCATTTTTCAAAACCATGGTGGGGACATTGGAGTAGTAATTCATTGAATCTCTCCAAATACCTTGCTAGAGTTTCGTCTTCTAATTGCACAAAACCATTTAGACTTTGGCGAATTGCCGCAGTCTTATGGTTTGGGAAAAACTTTTTGAAAAACTCTTTTGTGAGGTCATCCCAGGTTCTAATGGACTGTGGTTGTAGGGCATGAAGCCAAGACTTGGCTTTGTCTTTCAGAGAAAAAAGGAAACAATCTCAATTTGAGGGACTCCTCTGTCATTTGGTTAAAACGCAGAGTCCCACAAATATCCTCAAAGTCTCTCACGTGATGGTAGGGGTTCTCAGCATTGACCCCTCTAAACACGGGTAGCATGTGAATGGTACTTGCTTTCAGTTCAAACTGACAAGCATCGGCTGGCAGAATGATGCAAGAGGGCTGGCTTGCCCTAGTTGGGTACATGTAGTCCTTGAGACTACGGGGTTGGTTAAGTTCCTCACCCATGGTTTCTGATCCGGATGGGCTTTCGATGGAATTGGGCTTTCTGTTGAAGAACTGGGTATGCTTACGATTTCGTCCTACGGATTCTAACTAGTCGATTTGTTTGGTCTCTAAAAGACACAATCATAGCCTAGCACGCGCCTCTAGCATGTTAATACACAAACAAGTTCAACACAGGAAAGCAAAGACTCAAAAATGACTCACCAATACAAGACTCAAGCCCAAAGGAATTGGTTATTGGTGTTGTAGAGCCCAGCAGAATAGGTTGGTTCCAGCCCAAAAGATATAAGTTGAAATTGTTGCACGGCCCAGATGATTGGGTTGAGAAATGTATGGCCCAGATGATTTTTGTGGTGTTGGGCTCGGATTTGTGCAAGCCCAGAAGTGGGTTGATAATGCACAGCCCAGAATTGAAGTGAGCCCAGTAGTTGGGTTTTTGTTTTTTTTAGCAGGTTTACGGCCCAGGTTTGTGGGCTGAGAGATCAGTGGAATGCAAAGCCCACAAATGGGTTTTAGCTTAAGCAGCCCAGGGTTGTGCTAACACTTTCATCAACCCACTTTTTGCTCTCCCATTTTTGCTAAGAGACAAAAGACAATGACTTGAGCACAGCTTGTTAAGAGAACAACTCTTGCTAAGAGACAAGAGAACAAAGACACGGCTCGGGGGCTAGTGCAGCTCATGCTATGCACATGGAGACATTTAACTCGAAAAATACACAAGACACTGTGGTGAAGCAAAATTTTTGTGATGTGCACGAGGTTATTGGATGTGCCCACTCAATGGTGCAAAGATTGTGCGGGGTTGTGTTGTTTTGAAAAATCAACGGGCTAAATGCTATTCACCGGCTTTGCTACTTCATACACATTCAAACACAATTGATAGCAACACAAAGGGGTTGATTCAAGTCAATCGGACAACAATTTTAGCAGAATTCGAGTTAACAAGTATGCAAGTACTAGCATGGCGAGATGGTCTTAACAAGCTCGGGTGCACAAATGAGCCAATAGAAGTCAGAGTCAACAACACCTAGCAGGGAAGCTAGTTTATCAGACAAGTATATTTCAATGATTTCCAGGGCATGCTCAGGTGCAAGGATGGTATTGTCAACTGGCTCAGTTGAGTTTGTGGCATCAACTCACTCGGATACCAAAAGTCCGAGTTGATGTCAAACTCGAGCTCGGGGTTTTGTGGCTCAAATGTTCACAATTGGCTCAACAGGCTAAGCTCACGGCGCTTGCGGCTTCGGGGGGCTAGCAAGAGCCGATGGCTCACGGGGTCAAGGCACTGCAGCCTACGGGGCTTGCGGTTAAGCACGAGATGTTGAGTAACAATGGCAGCTAAGTGTCTATGTGAACAAGGCTTAGCATGTGGCAAGTTAGCCAATGCATAGATGAAGCATAATCATACACAGATGCAAAAGAACATGCTCATGTTATACTAGGTTCATTCACAGATTCAAGATCTATTTCCAGTTATGCACAAATGAAGTTGACAGCAAGCTTAAGAAAATATCTAACTTATCATGCAAAAGAGGCAGGCTCTGCAAGTTACCGCCAAGCTCGGGGTTTTTGTGTACCACGGAATCACAGGCCTCTGTTGAGCAGATGAGAACTAACTCAAAGTCTCTCTTGAGCTTTCAGCCAACTAAGCGATCCAAGTGGTGGCTTACAGTCTGCAGCTACAGGGGCTTGCAGAGTGGCAGATGGCTCACAAGATTAAAGGTCTAGCAGAATAATTCATGCATACACACAGGGTAGAAATGGGCTTATAGAACAATACCACCGATTGCAATCTTTGGTTTAGGAAAATCCACCAGCTCTGCTCCTTGGATTATGTCTCGACTTGCTCCAAAAGTACCTGTTACTCAACACAGAAATTTAGTTCCCAGAGTTACACAGCCAAAGCAAAAAATGAGTAAGCTCAATGTACAGATATGACAGTGTACTGAGTTGCAAATGATAGCAAGTATCCAAGGCTAAGAATGAAACTCAGTGATGATCCCCGGCAACGGCGCCAAAAACTTGATAGGAGCTAAAAGATGCTTTTCCTATGTCTTAATCTGCAAGTGCACAGAGCCTTTGAAGGCAGTGGCAAGCACGGAGTCTTTCCACAGAGAACTTGTGTATGCTAGGTTATTCTAAGATTTTCTCAACTGAATTCGGGGACAAGTGACGGAAAATTTATGAATTTGTTTATAGTCTTTACGATCGAGTGGATGTTGTGATTATAAACTAAAGTAGAGGAGAGCAAGATAAGTTGTAAAAGTTGATTGAGTGGTACTAGGATTATCAAATCCACCACTTTGGTTCAAGTTATGTTATTCAACTAAATTGAATGTTCTTTCTACAGACAAGGAAAGTGTGTCAAGCTTCACTTATCTAAGGGTTTCACCAGGGGATAGTTTAGTTTTTCAGCTAAGGATGCTAAGTCAGAGCACTAGTTGTCTAATCAAGAACAACTAGTCAAGGGTTAGCAAAGGTAGTTTAAGCTTGGGCTGAATAGTATTCCAAGCAGAGTTATCCTAACTACAATGGATACATGGTATCCATTGTGAGAGCAAAGCAATGGAAATGCTAGAGTTAAACTATCTCATCATTTTAACATGTAAAGAACAATTCAAAATCAGTTGAACAACAGAACAACAGAATCAGGGTTTCATGTCAATCCTAGCAAAATTGTTTAGAACATGATGAACATTAAAACAGATTAAATTAAAATTGCAGACTAAATATAAACCCTAAAATTGACTCTAAAACTGACTAGTTTTCTCTTACATCAGAAACCCAATTTATAACTCACAAAAACAATCCTAACTAACCACTACTCTGACCCAAACCTGATGTCGACCTTGTCTTGCCTCTGAATCGAACATGCATGGTGATTGGAGGAAAACCCTAAGTCTAACTTATCTCTAACCTAGCTTCTAAGGTACAGAGAAGCTAAGACTGAGATAAGTCGAAGTAGAGCCGGCGAGTTGTTGCGACGAGAAGAAGGGGATGGATGTGATGATGGAGCTCTGCTATAGGCGTGGGAAGAAGGAGGTGGAGGTAAGGTTGGGTAGGGTTTTCTCCGAGAGATCGTGGGTGAAGAAAGAGAAAGGTGAGGGAGAAATGAGGGTTAGCTCGAGTGGTATAGGTATAGGGTGCTTCGATGTGAAGCGGGGGACAAATGCGGATGATGGGAAGGCTTCGGCGAGCGTTGGATCTTTGGGGGACAGATCTGAACGGCTCGGGATGAATCAGGGTGATCTGGTGTGGAGCGGAGACATCAAGGGTCGATGCGTAGGAGGCAGCGAGCGTAGGATGCAGCAAGATGAGATCTCAACGGCTTGGAGTGTACGGGCTCGGATCCGGGTCGCGGGTCGGGTCTAGCTCAAGCCCATGTCTTGTAGATGAGTTGCTACTTGTTGGGTTGCAACCATTGCTTGTGAGCTTTGGCTTTGGCTGCTCCATAGATGCTCGACTCCAATTCTTCTCTCTTTTGGCTCCTCGATTCTCCGAGCTTTATTTATTACCTAAAAACACAAAATTAATTAATACAAATATTTATTCTTGAAAACAAAGAAAACACAGAACTGGGATAATATCTCGATTTCTAAACGCAAAAGATGAGTAAAATGCCAATAAAAAGGTGTATAAATATGCACTATTTGGCACTCATCAAATACCCCAAACCTGAATTTTACTTGTCCTCAAGTGAAACAAAATAAGAAATCCTAACTATACCCCCTGTCGCAGTCTCTCGAATGCATTTAGCGTATGCACTAAGCCTTTAAACCCCTAGGTGTCCCTAGTGGACGAGTTGTAGTCTCGTGAGGGTTTACAGAGGTGTACCCACAAAACCTTCTCCAACTTCGTAGTGTAAAAGAGTCTCAAGCTTCCAAGAAGCTATGAGGACATAGAGTTTCGCATGCTAGTAACAAGAAGTTAGAACTACTAAAGAACGCATTCTCATCCTTAAGTGCTTTGAGCGAGAAGTAACCATACCATATGAAAGAATTCGGATTCGATTGTGATCATAAGTCTCAACTTCTGCCTCACCATTAGGGTTTTATGATAATTGCACTCAAAAAGATCGCTTTTTTAGTATCTCATGTGTGCAGGCAGGAATAAAGAGATAAATCCTGCACACGTTGTAGGTAAGAAGGATAACCTTCCGAAATAAAATCTGGAGACTCCACAGAAGTGTGGACAAAAAGAATCTTTTTCTGATGATCTCTAAGAAAGGAAATCAACCATTAGCAAGGGGTGGGAGTACTCACTTACCTTTTCACCCGATCGGCAATTAATATCACTCTCTCATAAGAACCATAGAAACGTCTTCACTCTTCGGTCTTCGGTCTTCAATTGTTGATGACGAACTTCTAAACTTCACAAAACTTGACAATTTTTTTTAACTTTTACTCAATTTCCTTGTTACTTGGAATTTTCTTCTTTACCATGGTGGTATCAAAACTAAGAAAATAAACTACAATTTTTTTTTTTTTTTTTTTTTTTTTTTTTGAACATACTATATACATTAATTGAAAATAAAAACAGTAAAACTACTAACTCCATGGATGAAGGACTATATCACACAATTTCCATAACTTGTATTGTCTTGATTTTACAAACTTCATTAATTCTCATCCTATTTTCTTTTCTTTTCTTTGTTGCACGTAACCTTGGACTATATCAACTTTTCTTCGAATATTCTGATGTTGCTCCGCTTGCTGACGATGATGTGTTTCTATGGAACTCTCGATTGAGAGAGAGAGTGATGTTAACGCAAATCGATATTTAGAAGGAGTTTTCATCTTTAGATGTCACCCTCATGATTGACGGAATTAGCACTCAAGAGAACAAAAGTAGTCTTTAAAGTGGTGTGAAGTTGGGTAGCTCACCATTCCTACCCTAATTGACGTACGGTGACACACACTCTAAAAGCTTTTCTAGAAAGTCACAAAGAGTGAAGGTCGGTACCTCGCTTGATGTAAAATGGGTAGTCTCCACTATGGTTGATCACAATTCTACTACCGAAAATCTAAACAACACCTAATTCGCCCTCCTTAAGATGGTTAAATCCGACTTTAACGCTCTAATCAACTAAGGAACCCGATTGCGTTCTCCAGTACTTCCAAGTTCTTGTTATTTCGGTCAGACTCTCTATGTAAACATAGCTAAAAGCATGCTAGTGACTCTAAAATCTCTAAAAGTTGGAGGTTTTTATGCAAATTTTTGAGTTTTTCAATTATTTTTTTTTTTTTTTTTTAAATATACAAAGAAGTAAAACAAAAAGATTAAAAACTCTATATGCAAATCACACCCCCAAACCTAGATCAAACATTGTCCTCAATGTGTTAACAGATAATAAGAATTTAAACATTCACATACCAAGAGAACTATGTTGAGAGGAGAAAAGGGAAGAGATTACCGGATGCAAGAGGGTGTTGCCAAACCATAGAAAGATGAATGCTTTGAAAGCAAACAATTACGAGCGCAAGACAAAAAGGTTGGTTAGCACACATCAAAATTATGCAAAAAGAAAAAGAAAAGGAGAAAGATGATGGATTTTTAGTCCATATGTATGTACACAAGTGAACTAGATCAGTCCACATAGATGGGGTCTTCCAAGTCAATCTGTCTCAACTTCGGTGGAAGATGCTCGAGAAAATGGTTTCAATCTCGACCATTGACTTTGAAAATGTTCTTGTTTGCTGGGTTTTCAACTTCTACAGCTCCATGGGGGGAAAATTCAATGCGTACCACGAATGGTCCGGACCATCGGGAACGTAGCTTTCACCGGAAACAAATGCAACCTAGTGTTGTACAATAAAACTTTTTGACACGGGGTGAAAGACTTGCGCGAGAATGCGCTTGTCGTGAAACACTTTCATCCTATGTTTGTACGTTTTGGCACTATCATATGCATCGTTTCTCAATTCTTCTAACTCATTGAGTTGAAGTTTTCTACGGTTATCACCACTTTATCAAGATCAAAATTCAACTTTTTCACACCCGATATGCACGGTGTTCTAACTCAACGAGTAGATGACATGCTTTTCCGTACACAAGTCTCGTAAGGCGACATCCCAATGGGAGTCTTGTAGGCAGTCCTATAGGCCCATAAAGCATCATTTAAGCGCAAAGACCAATCTTTCCTAGAAGGATTGACGGTCTTCTCAAGAATATGCTTAATTTCCCTATTAGAAACTTCTACTTGGCCACCTGGGTTTGAGGATGGTAAGGTGTTGCGACCTTATGAGTGATTCCATACTTGCGCACTAGTGATTCAAAGGGTCTATTGCAGAAATGACTTCCTCCATCACTGATTATCGCTCTCGGGGTTCCAAAACGGGAGAAAATGTTCTCCTTAAGAAAAGAAAGAACAACTTTATGGTCGTTGGTTTTGGATGCAATGGCCTCTACCCACTTAGAGACATAATCGACAGCTACAAGGATGTACAACTTACCTTGAGGAAATGGACCCATGAAATCAATGCCCCAAACATCAAACAGCTCAACAATCAAAATGGGTTGTAAGGGCATCATGTTTCTCCTAGATATACTTCCTAATTTCTGGCATCGGTCACAAGCAACACAGAATGCACGGCAATCCTTAAATAGTGTTGGCCAATAGAAACCGCTTTGCAAGATCTTTGCAGCAGTTTTCTTGGCACTAAAGTGGCCTCCACATGCATGGTCATGACAGAAAGAGATGACGTCCCTTTGTTCAGAATTGGGGACACATCTCCTAATGATTTGGTCTTGGCAGTACTTAAACAAATATGGGTCATCCCAAAGGAAATGTTTAACTTCAGCCAAGAACTTAGCACGGTCTTGTTTAGACCAATGCAAGGGCATTCTACCTGTAGCAAGGTAGTTCACAATATCAGCAAACCAAGGCATCTCGGACACAAGCATCAATTGCTCATCGGGGAATGATTCCCTAATCAACACGAGACTCATCAAGATTCAACATTCAACCTAGACAAGTGATCAAAGCAACAACATTTTCTCGACCCTTTCTTATCTCGAATTTAGAGGTTAAACTCTTGTAGCAAGAGTATCCATCGAATTAGATGAGCCTTAGCATCTTTCTTAGACAAAAGATATCTCAATGCAGCATGATCAGAATAAATGATAACCTTAGACCCTATCAAATAAGATCTAAACTTGTCTAATGCAAACACAACACTAGCAACTCCTTCTCGGTAGTGGAATAATTCAATTGAGCATCATTAAGTGTTTTACTAGCATAGTAGATCACATAAGGGAGTTTGTCTACTCTTTGGCCTAAAACAGCTCCTACAAAGATAGTCGGACGCATCACACATAATCTCAAATGGTAATGACCAATCGGGGGTCTCGACTATAGGGCGGATGTAAGGAGAGCCTTGATTTGCTCCCATGCTTCCTTACAAGCATCATCAAAGACAAATGCAACATCTTTCGCAAGAAGATTGCACAAAGGTCGTGAAATTTTACTAAAGTCTTTGATGAATCGGCGGTAAAACCCGCATGGCCTAGAAATGATCTCGATGTCCCTCACGAACGAGGTTGAGGCAATTGTTGAATGAGATCTACCTTGGCTTTGTCTACTTCTATGCCTTTTTCCGAGATGATATGCCCTAGAACAATGCACCGAATTAACCATAAAATGGCATTTTTCCCAATTCAAGACCAAACTCTTCTCCTTACACCTAACTAGCACACATGTGAGGTGATGCAAACACTCATCAAATGAAGATCCAAACACGGAAAAATCATCCATAAAAATCTCAAGAAACTTATCTACCATGTCGGAAAAAATGCTCATCATGCAATGTTGAAAAGTAGCGGGTGCATTGCACGGCCCAAAAGGCATACGACGATAAGCAAATGTTCCATAAGGACATGTAAATGTGGTCTTTTGTTGGTCTTGGTGCTATGTGAATTTGGTTGTAGCTTTAATAGCCATCTAAGAAGCGGTAGTACTTATGTTTGGCTAACCTTTCCAGCATTTGGTCAATGAAGGGAAGGGGAAAATGGTCTTTCTTGGTTACCGTGTTCAGTTTTCTATAATCACTACATACTCGCCACCCAGGTCACACGGGTGGGAAGTAGCTCATTCATCTCGTTTTGAACAACAAGAATGCCGGACTTCTTGGGTACTACCCGAATTGGACCGACCCAGCTGCTATCGAGGACCGGGTAGATGATACCCACGTCAAGCGGTTTGAGAATCTCACCCTTGACAACATCTCTCATGTTGGGGTTAAGTCTCCTTTGCATTTCCCTAGATGGTTTAGTGTTCTCCTCAAGGTTTATGTGATGCATGCAAATTGTGGGACTTATACCCTTAAGATCGGAGATGGTCCAACCTAAGGCTCCTTTATGCTCTTTAAGTACTTCTAAAAGTTGACTTTCCTGTTCTGTGTCTAAACATGATGCAATAATCACAGGTAAAGTCTCAGAAGGACCTAAGAATGCATATTTCAAGGTATCGGGTAAAGGTTTCAAATCAAGCTTAGGTGGTGTGTCAAGAGGTGGGGCAGATTTGGTATCAGAGAGTGGAAGGGGTTCCACTGCATTCTGCCATTTAGCAATATCCATGGGTGGCACAGACTCTAGCAAAGAGTGGACCTCACTAATGTACTCGGGCAAGAGATCTAAGTCAAAATTGTCTAAACATGCTTGCACAGGGGTCCACCGACAAAATGTCGGGCAATGAGTCTTGAATCGACTCTCAATCATGTTAACCTCGTGCAATTCATCATCATCACACTCTATGGGTTGTTGGTTCACACGAAAGACATTCAGTTCTACAGTCATGTTGCCAAAAGACAAATTCAATATCCCGCTACGACAATTTATGATAGCGTTTGACGTTGCCAAGAAGGGACGTCCTAAGATAACGGGAATATGATTTTCAGGATTTTGCACAGGTTGGGTATCCAACACAATGAAGTCCACAGGGAAATAAAATTTATCAACCTTGATTAGCACATCTTCAACGATTGCTTCAACCCACTTAGACACATAGTCAACAGCTAATAAGATGTAAAAGTTGCCATAGGAATTGACAAAAGGACCCATAAAATCTATACCCCACACATCAAATATTTCTATTATTAGTATAGGACTAAGTGGCATCATATTACGTCGGGTCATCTTTCCTAACTTTTGACATCTATCACAACTTTGACAAAATAGGTGGGAGTCCTTAAACAGAGTTGGCCAATAAAGACCGGATTGCAAAACCTTCGCAGCTGTTTTCTTAGAACTAAAGTGACCCCCACAAGCTCCAGAATGACAAAAAGTCAGGACACTGGAGACTTCGTTGTCAGGAATACAACGACGGATGATATGATCAGGGCAATATTTGAATAAGTACGGATCATCCCAGAAAAAGTATTTTACCTCAGACAAGAATTTAGCTCTATCCTGTTTAGACCAATGGTCGGGCATTTGACCAGTTACCAAATAATTGACAATGTCTGCAAACCAGGGTAACAAAGAGATGGAAATAATTGTTCATCAGGGAACGTGTCAAGGATCGGTTTCTCATCATCTCTCGTCTCATCAAGGATACGGGATAAATGGTCAGCTACTACATTTTCGGACCCTTTCTTATCACGAATATCTAGAGTAAATTCTTAGAACAATAATACCCATCTAATCAGCCGAGGTTTGGAGTCCTTCTTGGAAAGGAGGTATTTGAGTGCGGCATGATGAGCACGAAAGTGCGACGCATTTTCACCCATAAATACATTAGCTGAGACTCATTTTATCACTAATAAACTCTTTGTAGGTGTTTTTATGAAATAAGCTCTTATGGAGAAAGTTGCTCGAAAAGTGGTTTTTGTACCCCGGAGGACACATATTATTCGGACTCTCGATGTCGGTTAAGGGGCACCTCAATTACTAAGGGGTGTCCAGTTACTAAGGGGCACCTTCTTTATTATTTGGAACCTGTGGCTATTCGCACCCCACTCTGGTTAAGGGGCACTTCATCTTCAACATTTCAAAAACTGAATTTTGGCGGGATTTTGTGGCAGAAACTAGGGCTTGAGAATTGGACAAGTTTTAAGGTGATTCAACCACTGAAACTCTTTGGGTTTACTCTGTTTGATCAAGACAGGCTTGGTAATGTGTTTAGTTTCAAGAGAATTTGGTTGGATATTCATGTAGTGCAAAACAGAGTCGGAAATAAACCCGAGAGTTCTGTGAAAGATTTCAGGGAGTTTTGGTGAGATTAAATTGCTGGGATTGACGTGGAATATCCTGTTTTGACTAAACAGGAGTGGTAATGGCGTTAGAATTGAAAAGATTGGGCTGTTCACACGGTTTGAAGTAAAACAGGGAAGATTTTGTTTTCTTGAAGATATTACGGGATTTCTGGTTATGTTTGGGAAGATTTCATGTGACCTGAGCGTGTTTGACACATGCTGGGATGTGTGGAAGAGTTTTTGGACAAAGGATGACTACAACAGATACGTGAAGAGAAAAGAAAGAAAAGAAAATATTCCGAGAATATTTTCTTTTACTGCCGAATAATGGAGGAATATTTGGAGTGATTAAGAGGAATATATTTGGTGTTGTGAAGTATAAATAAGGTCTCGGGGAAGGAAGGAAGGATATCGAGTGATTGGGGAAGCTACAGAGTCGAGAGAATTGCTACAGAGAAATCTGCAGCAGCAGCAGAGAAATAGTGAAGAACACGAAGAACAGACTTGCAAGGACAGTCATAAAACACTGTCGTTTGTGCGTAAGAGATAAGATTGTCATCTGCGACAGTTTACTGTTATTCTTTTTAACAGTGGGGTTGCAACGCTTACAAACGTTGCGAATTCCCGGTTTAATTTGATTTTCTCATTTTCTCTTCTTTGTAAACACCATTTGGGCAATAAAAATGAATTTTGAGCGTGTTTTCATCATGAGAAGCTAATCCCCTACACTGGGTCGACGGAGGAAGCCGAATTTCATATGTGGGTAATTTTAATTAATTCTTTATTTGACTTTTGCACTAATTAAAATAGAATTAGGATTTGAAAAAATTAGTTATCATTTTATTAGATGGGTCATGCTTGCTTAAATGTTTGATGGCCCATGCTTACGATTTATAACTAATGTTTGGAGAATCTACATTGGCAAAAATAAGAGTCCTTGTTGTTTTGAGCGATAATTGCTGAAGAATAATAATTGAACCTATTAATATGAATGCGGTGGAATCCTAGACCCAGTGACTCTCGCTTTTGTTTATTATTTTCGTTAAACCTTTTAATTTAATCTCAACAACATCCGAGTGAACGACACCCCTTTTACTACTACAACGAACAAATTAATAACATTATTACGGCATGATCAGAATAGACTATGACCTTAGACCCTAGGAGATATGGTCTAAATTTCTCCAAAGCAAAAACGATGGCTAACATTTCTTTCTCAGTGGTTGTGTAGTTCAACTGGGCATCGTTTAGGGTCCTACTAGCATAATAAATCACACTAGGTGTTTTATCACGTCGTTGGCCAAGGACAGCACCAACCGCATAATCGGACGCATCACACATAAGTTCAAATGGGAGGTCCCAATCGGGTGGTTGGATGATAGGGGCAGAAGTCAACAATGATTTTAACTTCTCAAAAGCTGCAACACAGGCTTCATCAAATACAAAGGCAGTATCTTTAGCAAGTAGGTTCGACAGAGGTAAGGCAATCTTGCTAAAGTCTTTGATGAAACGACGATAAAATCCAGCATGGCCAAGGAAAGATCTAACATCTGTTACATTCTTAGGTGGTCTTAATTTAGAAATTAGTTCAACCTTGGCTTTATCAACTTCTATTCCTTTCGAGGACACCACATGTCCTAACACTATTCCAGATTTAACCATAAAATGACACTTTTCCCAATTAAGGACTAAGTTCTTTTCTTTACAACATTCTAGAACTAGTGTAAGGTGGTGCAAGCATTCATCGAATGAAGATCCGAAAACCGAAAAATCGTCCATAAAGACCTCAAGAAATCGCCCAACCATGTCCGAAAAGATACTTAGCATGCAAACGTTGGAATGTTGCGGGTGCATTACACAACCCAAAAGGCATACGCCTGTAAGCAAAAGTACCAAATGGACATGTGAAGGTTGTTTTCTCCTGGTCCTCCGGTGCTATAGGGATTTGGTTATAACCAGAGTATCCATCTAGGAAACAATAATGGTTGTGGCCAGCTAATCTTTCTAACATCTGGTCGATGAATGGTAGAGGAAAGTGGTCTTTCCTAGTTGTTTGAGTTCAGCTTACGGTAGTCTATACAAACTCTCCACCCGGTAGTGACACGGGTAGGGATCAGTTCATTATTCTCATTCGCAACTACAGTAATCCCAGACTTCTTTGGGACAACCTGGACGGGACTGACCCATTTACTATCAGATATGGGGTATATGATACCCGCATCTAATAACTTAAGCACCTCAGTACGGACAACTTCTTTCATATTAGTATTCAAACGTCTCTGCATTTCTCTTGAGGTTTTGGCACCTTCTTCTAGGTAGATGTGGTGCATACAATCAGCAGGACTAATTCCTTTCAAATCTGCTATAGTCCACCCTATTGCAGTCTTGTGCTTACGGAGAACACTAACTAGTCTACTTTCCTGATCGGGCTCCAAGTCATAAGCAATTATGGCAGGAAGAGTATTCTCATTACCAAGAAATACATATTTCAATGTGTCTGGTAGCGGCTTTAATTCAAGGGTGGGTGCTTTAACTAATGATGGAGGGGTTTATCTATGGTCGGTGGAAGAGGTTCTGGTTTACGCTGCCATTTTCCATAATTCATTACTGGCGCAGAGTCTAACAACGCATTAACTTCTTCAAAATGACTATCCTCATCATAGTAGGCTCCAAAGTGGGCCAAGCACGCCTCTAAAGGATCACTAACACTATTTATGGTAAAAGTATTCTCAACTAAAGAATCAATCATGCATATTGACTTATAGTGTTCAGGGTCCGGTGGGGCTTGTAACGCCTTAAAAACGTTCACAGAGATTTTCTGATTCCCAAAGGAAAATTCTACTAGGCCAGTTTGACAATGTATGAATGCATTTGCAGTGGCTAGGAACGGACGACCTAGGATGATTGGGATATTGATATCTTG
Organism: Papaver armeniacum; assembly: GCA_023531295.1. Lineage (NCBI taxonomy): Eukaryota > Viridiplantae > Streptophyta > Magnoliopsida > Ranunculales > Papaveraceae > Papaver > Papaver armeniacum. The sequence goes on along the minus strand of JAJJWW010016407.1, from coordinate 67,574 downwards.
ACTAGAGACAGGTTGAGTGTCTAAAATCACAAAGTCAACTGGATAGATAAAGTTTTCTACACAACCAAAACGTCCTCAATAATTCCACGTGGGATTTTGACTGACCTATCGGCTAACTGTAGTGTTATCCTAGTTGGTTTCATCTCACCTAGCCCAAGTTGTTCATATACCGAGAACGGTAAAAAATTCACACTAGCCCCAAGATCTAATAGAGCATTGTTTATTGTTTGGGTACCTATGACACATGTGACAGTAGGACAACCAGGATCTTTAAATTTGACCGGGTACTTTTGTGAGATTATGGAACTAACTTGTTGGGTTAAAAATGCCTTTTTATGGACACTCGCATCTCTCTTGACAGTGCACATCTCTTTTAGGAACTTGTCCATAGCCGGTACTTGTCTAATTGCATCTAATAAAGGCAGGTTGATCTTAACTTGCTTAAAGATGTCTAGGATTTCAGCATATGTACTAGGCTTTTTCTTAGTGAGTCTTTGAGGAAATGGTGCAGGTGGTATATACACTCTCTCAGGGATATCTTCATCACTTGGACTCTTAGCACACTCGGGCCCATTAGGGTCTTTAGACGAAGTTTGGTCAACCTCAGTCTCTTCAGCTGGACTACTATCCTTAGGTGATTCTACCGAGTTTTCTAGAGTTTTACCACTCCTAAGGGTGATAACTGCTTTGACATGTTCATTGTGTCTAGAACCACCCGACCCATTAACCTGGTTTAATCCTTTCGGATTTGGAGTTGTTTGGCTAGGAAATTTCCCATTCTCCCTATCATTCAACCGGTTCGAAAGTTGACTTATTTGAGTCTCTAGGTTGGCAATAGCCCGGTCACTGCTTTGTTGGTTACGCTGACTCGTCAGGACAAAGTCATCGAGCTTTTGACTTATATGGTTGATATTTTGGGTAGTCTCGGCATGGTTTATCACACTACGGTCAATAAAGAGCTTTAGACTTTCTTCTAGAGATGACACCTTTTTATCAACTGGGTTCGGTTCTTGTACTTGACCTTGGTTCCTAGAAAAACATGGTGGTGGGTTGATAGATGGGCTACCTTGATGGTTACCTTTAGACCACGAAAAATTAGGGTTATGTCTCCAACCAGGGTTATAGGTATTAGAGTATGGGTCAAACTTGGGTCGACCCTCATATTTAGAGTTCATACCACCGTGTAGGACACTAACCTGGTCTCGGGTAGTTTCACTAGGGTAAAACAGGGGACAGTGAGGTCCTATATGACTTTGATCACCACAAATGGTACATGGGTATGTTCTAGGCTCACTATTACAGCTCATAGTCTGGTTTGACCCTTGGTTCATCTCTAAGGCCTCTAAACGCCTAAGGATATCTGACCCATTATCGACCCTATTGACCCTATGGATAGGGTTCCTAGTTATTTCGGGCTCCCTCATTGAAGCCCATTGACGAGTCTTTTCAGCTAACTCGACCAACTCGTCAAAACATTCATCTGGGTCTTGATGGGTAAATTCTCCACCACTCATTGTTTCTACCTGCATTCGGGTTTCACTATCAAGGCCCTCATATAATATTTGGTCCATGTGGGCTTTATCAAAGCCGTGATGTGGGCATTGGTATAACAATTCATTAAACCTTTCTACATAATCGTGTAGGTGTTCACCTAATTTCTGCTTAAAGGTTTGGATAGACTGTCGAACAGCAGCAGTCTTATGGTGTGGGTAGAATTTCTTAACGAAAACCTCTACAAGTACATCCCAGGTAGTGATTTTTTTGGAAGGAATGATATGATACCACTCACCGGCTCTCTCTTCTAGGGAAAAGGGAAACAAACGCAACCTAACATCGTCTTTGGTGACATTCGGATAACTCATGGTGTCACAAATCATCTCAAAGTCACGGATATGGGTATATGGGTTTTCATTCTCGATCCCCCTAAACTTACGTAGCATGCCAAATGTCCCAGGTTTAATATCAAACTTAACAGTAGTGGCCGGTAAAACAACCCCAGGTTCACGTATCACTCTAGATGGGTTCAACCGGTCCCTAAGGGTCTTGGTTGGCGGAACTTCACCCTCATCATTTTCATTAGCCATTTTGCCAAAAATCGAAGTATCACCTATATCTGTGTAGCGGGTTGGTGTCAAATTAAAAAGGTCGTTCTCCTCAAGTCTATCTCCTACCCGTTTCCAACGTCGCATAAACAAGCAAGAATACTAGTGAAGCAAGAAAATCGTGCACATGCAAATGCAGGGTTTACTAAATTAGGTAAGTTTGGGCTACCTCAGCAAAATATACCTAAAGGTACAAGGCTGAGGCTCGTGGAATTTCGGCTGGTAACTCCCAAATGGCCCAAGGCACGGGTTCAGCGTACTTTTCCACAGGTTTCCTAAATTCGGTAATCTGACGATGCAATTGGTGTGTGCAACGTGTATTTTTTTGAATTTTTTTTTTAAAATAATAAAAAAAAAAACAAATATACACAAAAAGGAAATAAAACCTAAAAAAAAAATTGGGTTTTGTTACTTACCTCTTTTGGTAGGCAATTCCACAATAAATATAGAATATTACCTGCACAATAAAAATAAGAAAAAATACCCAAGTAAAATCAAAGAAATTAAATTAAATTAAATTAAATTAAACAAAAACTGAACTAAAAAATAAAATAAAAATCTAAAACCTAACCTAAAGGCAAGTCCGCGTCGGCGGCGCCAAAAACTGATGTAGTTTTAACAGTGGTAAGAAAGAAGGTTCGATTCTCGGACTTTTATGAAGATTGAGTTTTTGATTATTAAAAGAAAATACTAAGACCAACTAATTAAAATTGATTTTATTACCAAGGAGAGATGAGTCTAGGGCTTTGGATTCCACTACTTCTAATAATGATAAACTCAATAATTAAAACTTTGACATAATACTTCGACTTTACTCAAAACAGTTTCGAACCCAATCTCATGCTTTGGAAAATATAACGTTACAAGCTTCTTCTTTTTTATGACTCTTGTCACCATTCTAAGGCCTAATCCTCCTTCGCTTATAAAAGAACGGTAGAAACTACCCAAAACAATTATTACGAAGCATGTAAAGAAGAGAGAATTTTTAGACAAATTAAAACACAATTTTGGAGTAAATATGCCAAAGAAATTAATTACTAAATATTACCCATCAAAAATAGTTTCCTCCAAAACCCTAGAAAATAGATTTAGCTACTCATAGAACCAAAATTGAAGAAAATTTCATTAATCATTGTATTAAAAATAATAATAAAAGTGCTTACAATGATTTCCAGTAATAAACGACCGTCTCTGAGGGTCTTTGTTTTTCCACTGTTGAAGAACGATAGATGGTTCCCTCTGTCGTTGTATCTAAGACTGCTTCTGCGACCGTTCCTGGTGGTTCAATGTTCTTGGTGTTCTTGAGTTTTGCAGCAGCAGGTGAACTTTTCTAACTTATGATTTTCTCGACTCCTAGCTCTCTATTTCTTCTCCAAGGTATCCGTCCCCTTCTCGGCTTCCATACAACCCTTTTTATACTCGACAACTCCCATAAACTTCATGTAATAACTTCAAAAGATTTCTTTCTTTTCACAGGGATATATTTACGTGTATTTGGTATTAATCCAACTCTCCAACTCGATATATTAGCTTCCAACAGATATCCTCTCCATTTTTACACGTAACTTCCATAGAAGGAATCCAAAACTTCCGAATAACTCTACCCCCTGTTTTAACGAAAGTCCGTGTGAACTCCTTCCTTCTTGAATCCAAAGATATTACCATCTTTATTCGAACGTGACAAGTCATTCTCCAACAAAAAACATCAAGAAAATCTCGAGTAAATCTCTGGTAATCACTTCCAGAACCCGATATCTTTCTTCACACTCTGTTTCGCTTCATAGGGCTGTCTATCCCAATTCTTTCAATTAAAACGACCATACCAACCCTGTTTAGCCTTAACAGGCCCATTGCAAACAAATCCATCGATTGAATCTCATCCTAACTCGCTGAAAAATCGAACCCTAAAACTGGTTCGTGAAGAACACTTTTTCCCGCCAAAACCGTGAACACTGATTCACCTTTTCCGGATTTCCTAGCCACTTTTGATCGAAGCAAAGACCATTACCAGCCCTGTTTAGCCCAAAGGAAGATACCCATTTAGTTTCAGCCATTGAATCTCAGTAGAACACATTCAAATTCTCAACCCTAATTTTGGTCCTCTTTTCCCGCCAAAATTCAAAATTCGAATGGAGAAGATGACCTTCCCCTTATCCAGCAGCGGTGTCCCTTTAGCAATTTGGGCTACGTTTAGCAATTTCTAGGGGTGCGAATAGCAATTTGTGGGGTACAACGATAAATTTTGGGCTGTATATAGTGAAAAACTCCTGGGTGACTTTATCAACTCTTCCGGGACATTTCTGGGGGTGCCTTTAACACTTTTATGGGTGCTTTTAGTAGTTTCTCGAGCAGCCATCTCTTACCTCTCATATTCACTTCTTTTTCTTCAATTTTTATACATCACTAAGGCTGTAACATGCATGCCTTTCAGATAGAAAAGAAGTAAATAATGAGAAATAAGTCGCCTCCAACAGTAGTTGCACATGAAATGACACTTTAGCCCCTTTTAAGCGACGTTTCCTCTTCTTTTGCTCCAAAGTACCTAAAACTCAAAATCAAATAAAAGATACATAATTTACAAGAAAACATAACAAAGAAAGCATAAACAATAGATAAATATCAAGGTGTTTTAGACACCTATCAACAATCAAAGCTAAGATCGCTTAGTAACAAAGCATTCAATATTCAATGTTAGATGAAATCCTAATTTAAGATTCAAGTTAAGTCTGCTTAGAAATTAAGCAATTAATCTCCACCGTTCGATGGTCTTAGCTTGTTACACACTAATGAAATATAATTATATTTAGATATGGGTAACCGTACCTAAACGTGTATATTGAGTTGGCTCAATAACAGTGAACCGAATTTAGCCATTTGAAATTTTTTGTCTTAGCCTTATTCATCTAACACTTCTGGATCAAATATGATGATCAATCAATAATGAAAGATAATCAAATGAATCTAATTGTATTTCAAATTGAGTTGTTCAATTGTTCACTATCTCATAGAAATATATATGAACAAATTGAATCAAAATCGGATTGATTCGTAATCGTACAAAGTACTTATACAAGAATCAATTCATGAACATTAAGCCACGGTTTTCAAAGTTAATTTGCATTCCTTAAATCATAAATGTTTTAGTTCGTGAGTATGAAAATCATATATAACCGATTTTAGAACTTAACCACTGTGTTTGCAAACTAGGTGCACGAACAACAGCTCCGGACCTTGGTCTAAACAAGCCGTTCGCAAACTAGGTGCGCGAATAACTGTTCCGGACCCAACTCAGATAAAACCATTCGCATACTAGGTACGCAAACAAGGTTCTCGGACCTGAATTATCACAATACAGTTCGCATACTGCATACGCATACCATGTTGTATCCAGACATAGTTAATTGTTCTAAACTCTCATTTCAATCATTGGAACATTCTTATAAGACGACAATGGATGTCTCACACATACCATTGGCTTATAAGTAATTTCCAAGTGATCGAATGATCAATACAAAACTTCCCAAGCTAACATCAAATGACTGTCTCACACAAATCACATAATATGTTCAAGGTAATTTTCACATGATCATCTTTTGACTTAATATTTAGTTTCCAACAAATGAATTGTCTCAAACTAAACTCATCAAGAATATGATGAACATGGCTAATGCAAAAAACTTCCAACACATATTTCGAGAAATAGATAAGCGAGATAAACTCAGCTCGAAATATCAAATGTGTATAATGTAAAAGTCTATATAGCTATACGACTTAGTCTCATTAGAAGATAGAATAAAATAGACTTCCGAGTGATAGATAAGTTTTAGTCTCTTAAAGCTCAACTATACTGTCTATCATAATCCGAGACATAGCTATAAGTAGACTAGAAATCAAGTATATAGTTTTGATCAACTAAACTTGACAAAAAAGCTTGAGATAGAAACGCTTGCGAGTTCGCCGAGCAGTGCTTTAACATTCTCCCCCCTTTGTCAATTTTAGTGACAAAACTATCAATACATATGGATTACAAAATAAATAAACTTTGTAGCTTCTCATCCATTATGCTTGATTTCCTTGGCTCTTCAACATTACTCGAAATCTTCGTCACTTCCAAGTACTCCAGCGATTCTGAATGTGTTCAACTCAGCATCATAGTTTTTGAAGATTTGTAGCTATAACAATAAGAAAACAGTAGTTCTCAATCATTGTTATACAGTGTCATAGTATTACTACACAACATCAAAGTCCAATTGTATCACAACTTTGACAACAATATTATGGTGATATGTATCACTCCCCCTTAGTCAATACTTCATCTCACAATGAAAACCACTCCCCCTTACATAATGATCCTTAAACCATATGTATTTGTAGTGTGAACTACACATTAATTCTCCCCCTTTTTGTCAATTTAAATTGGCAAAGGTACGAAAACTACGGGATCATAATGAAATTATCAAAGAGATAATTCATGACTAAAAGAGAACATATCAACTTTGTTTCGATGATTTCGCATAGTCGAAACTTAGTGTATTCATCAAGGAGTTTATAAAGATACAAGATAACTCCTAAAATATTCCACAGCCGCACTCCCCACAAAGAATTGGCAATTAAGCAAAAGTTCAATTAAGAACTTTCCCCTATTTGATGCCATTACCAAGAGAACAACATGAGCGACCTTACTTTTACGAGGAAAGAAGGATTTATTTGGACGTTCGAACCACATGGATTTGTATCCAGAAAACTCGAATAACTTAACCACAAGAAAACCTTATTGATTAATTTAATCGGAAACGCTCAACATAAGAAAACTTACGGAGCCATACAGTACTTTCACATAGAAGTGGATCAGGGAAAGATCAATACTGCGGAATTTTCAAAAGTTCATTCTATCTTTTATCAATATTTGCATAAAGACATAATAGACTTAACTTTTAAGCATTTATGAGACACAAGCACAGTTCACGTACGTAAAGGCATTCATCTCATAAACAATTGCAATATATAAAATCAAAAAGATTAAATACTGCAAAAATCATCTTCCAAATAACTTAGAATTTAAATAAATAAATCTAAAAACATTGCAAGATGAAAATCGTTGGCAATAGCTATGTGTAATGCTATTCCAAACCATAGTTCCTAGACAAAATAAAATACTCCTAAGAAACAAACCAAACCCGTGCTAAATTAAAGCACACTTTCGGAACTCTCACGGGTTTTAAGACCTCTGAGCTTGTGATTGACAACATCTACTGCTTCTTCGGAGAAGATATCCTCATTGAGAATATCTTTAACATGCGTCTTCATGAGAACAAGGTCATAATTAACCTTTTTCAACTCAGTTCGTAACACATCAAGACCTTTCATAGTATCGATGAGCTGCAGTTTTGCTTCCTCAAAATATTTAAGAAAATCATGAACAACTTCAGCAGAAACCATCTTATCATGCTCTACATCTTGATGGGTATATGCATAATAGCATGAGACATCAGAATAGTCTTCAGAGTTTTGAGATTCAACAAAGTCATCTTCTACCAGTGTTCTTTTCTTCTTCCCTTTCGAACCGTAACCCATACCTTTATCAAGAAATCCTTTCGTAAAATCACAAGTGCGAGAAGGAGATGACATTCTTGATATGAGAAAAATAACCTAGAGTGAGATAACTCAACTCAATAGGATAGGTATATAAACGGTTTCTCAGGGAATATATTTTTAGGGTTTTTAAAATTGGTTTGTGACATGTAACAACGGGTACCCGTACGAACACAAACTTAACCCAAAAAAGGAAACTTAGAAAACTATAAAGTTCCTTCCACATAGTGTAATAGGAACACAACAAAAGTTTGCTAAGTGAAAATTTTCTTCCACAAATCTTAGCTCAATAAATTTTATATTCTCACAAGAGGAAAATTTAGAGCACAAGAGTAGCATACTAAGTATTTGTAACAACTTAAATTTGCAAGAAAAAAAAACATTTAAGAAAGATTCTCAACCAAATACTTATGCCAGAAATGTCTGTAGACAATAGTCTAGCTATGAACGAGAAGAAAATAGCTCAACTAAATAGAGAACATTTTGCCATAAGTATACTTGATTATTAGCACATCTTACTCAACATGATTTTTCATGAGTAATATTTCACACCTTGTAATTAATTAACATGAGTATGAGCTTTATGCTCATCAAATGAATATTGTTCATGGTTAATCCTCTTTTTTCTTCTAATTTTTGGAGGAAAGCCCTTTTGATGTGAAAAAGTATCATAAAACTTATTATCATCAAAGTATGAAACCTAGTTTGAATCCTTACCTGAAGAAGTTTGTCTGGAGGAATTGGACAGCCTATTGATAAGATCTTTGTACCCTTCAATTATCAGATTAAGGTTGTCCTTCGAATCTCCACTGTTGTTTACACCTTTTGGTACCTTTTTCACACCTTGAACAACATCTCCCTTCTTAGTCTAAGGAGGATCTTTTTGAAATTTTCTTGACCGGTTCGTGTTAATGCTACTATTGCAAGTTCGAACGTTAGAATAATAGATTGAGCTGACTTTCCTGGTAGGTTTTACAGGGTGAGTACTACAATCGATTGGTTTAGACATACGAATGTCAGTTACACCTTTGAGTATTAAATTTAAGGTGTGTTGAAGTCGACCAATATAGTTGTCATTCAACCTCAATTTGCACTTATGTCGAACATGTCCTTTTGAGTCACAAAAGAGACACACTTTCTGATCACTTGAGTGATTAGAGTGAATAGGTTTAACACCATCGTTAGGAGATTTCTTCCTTCCGTGATATGTGGTGATTCCTTGATTAGAGGAAGTTACAAGCACATCTTTAGCAATAGGAAGGGTTTTCAATTTAGCTTCTGAAACTGGGTTCATCAGAGGCAATTGGTATGGTGGTCTCTTTAGAACAAACCTTACATTTAATAGAAGATTTACTTAATAGACGTTTGACTTCTAAAGCATTCTCCTCAAGTTTAGACTTTAGTAAGTTATTGACAAGATTATTTTGGCTTTTTCTTCAAGAAGAATCTTTAATTGAGAGTCATGATCATTAACTATACCAATAAGTATATTGACTTTGTGTTTTAGCCTGTTAACTTCAGCGGACTGAATTCTAACTTGTCTTATAATTACTACACTTTCTTGGGATGCTTCCCTCTCTAATTCAGAGTCGGACTCGTCCGTAAGATAATGAGGATAACAATTGTCAATATTTGGCTGTTTCGTAGGAATATAACAATCATCTATTATAGATCCAGATGAATTGTTTTCTCTGATAGATTCCGTATGAACAACATTTTTATTCCTGGTAATGCGTTTGTCAGATTTTATCCATAAAGTCATATTGCTACAAACACAGACTTCCGAGGTCTTTGCGTGTTTGCCTGCTCTGATACCAATTAAAAGAGCGGGGGTACTGTTAGATCATAGCTCGGTGGAACTCACCAAGCGTTGGTATTTCAAGTTTGGTTGTCATATTTTAGTGTGTCAAAAATCATCTAAAGTCGCTTGATTATATACTAGAGTCAACTTCGTTTAGGTTAGACTAGAAAGTCTAGGAATGTTGAGACATACAAGTATCACTCCGAAAACCTGAAGAATGTGAAGAAGAAGTGAACTACAACGACGACATCATCCTTCCTCTTAAGGTTAGTTATATTGACTTGAACTGTTTCATTCCTAACGCATCTTTCAAGTCGTGCTATATTGAAAACATAAATGCGAAGATGTATATACTGTACACATTGTATAATACTCTAGTTATGTGACATGGTCATATTTGTATGATCATAGTATTAGGGAATTAGACTACGAAGTATAATGCTTATCTTTTGAACATCGTAGATATGACATCGACATAATCTTGTATATACTGTTATGATTATATGAATGGGTTATGGTGAAGATTTAATCCTAGGAAACAATGTTTCACATTTGTTTAAAGAAAGTACATTCATGAACTTGTTTATGAATCGAAAGGGAAATCGCTAGGCTTATTGGTACGACTATTCATTGCAAATCTTTGGATTACCGATATGTGTGAGATGGTAGAACCGATCGTAACTTTGTTATGTATCTTGATATAACTAATCACAATGCCTGACTTATGATTTTGTATGATAAGTTTTTATTAATTGGTGTAACCAATCTTAAGTAATCACCATGAGATGGTATGATCGATATTTGTAATTTTTGTGACTGATCCTAGTAATTGGTGTAACCGATCACAGAGTGTGTGTAATCGATCCTTGTAATTGGTAACTGGTCCTAGTAATTGGTGTAACCGATCCTGTTAATTGGTGTAACCGATCCTGGTAACTGGCGTGATTGATCACAAGCAATACCATGAGAATATGGTAACCGGTCCTGGTAATTGATGTAACCGATCGTGGTAACTGATGTAACCGGTCCTGCTAACTTGTGTGACCGATCACAAGTATTTCCATATTGAGGTATAACCGATCCTAGTGATTGGTAGAACCGATTGAACCCATGTGTGTGATTTGATATTCGATCAATCACATAGTTATCTTGGAATATAGGTGAACCAATTCTAACCTTGTTTGGAAGTGTGTATAACCGATTCCAAGAAGGTAAATCCATGTGAATATGAATAAGGATTTACAGTGAAGAAATGTCAACATACTTTAAACACGTACAGTAATTCTTATCATTTATTGTTCAAAGGATATTCCTTGGTACTCAATCAGATCCTGTGCCGAAATAAATTAAGAATATTTTCACTAAGGTTTTTGGTTTTATATGCTTTAATTACCAGCAATTAAATGCATATCTCTAGAGAATAAAAATTAGTAATGTGCATTTACCAATTGGAGATTTTCTATTGAGAGATTTCGGAAATTTTGGACAAGCATTTATTGGAATTATGAAAACCGAATTTTGCTACTCATTGCATATCTTGAGAATATTTTCGGTTTTGGAAATTCCTTGGTGTCCAAACATCCTTGGTCTATAAATACCTATGTTCCCATTTATAGCAAACTAACCTAAGTGCCAGGCAAACATCATTCTTGTTGTTTCTGGTGGATCCGTCTATTCAGAGAAGAAAGTATCCTAATTAAGTGAAATCTCTTACCACCGCTCGTTTAAAGACTTCTGTGGGATCAAGAAGCTCTATGAGTACCGTTGGTGGGAAACTAGATAATTGCAGTGTTATTAGTTTTCGATTGATTTGATTGACTAACGGTTGTGAAACTTTGATTGCACCTAGTTTGTTTATTCTTGAGAATCTTATCTTCTGATATAAGATTCACACAAACTATATCGAAGTATCGACGGGATCTTTAGAACTGTTTGTAGATATAAAGACATCTTGTGATAATCTATTGTTAACATACTCAGTTCTGTGTGTGATTGATCACAAGAGATTCAAGTGGTGTTGTGCAGGTGTTTATTGAAGATTAAAGAAGATTTGAAGACGAAGAAGATTTCTTATTGTATCTCATATCTTTGTGTGCACAAACCTTGATCGGCTGGGATCCAACTAGAATCGGATTTATTCGATTGATTAGTTGCGTGAGATCGGCATTCTCAATATATTTCTTTGATATTTATTTTGATTGAGTGCAAATCTAAACTTGACTACTTTGGTAGTTATTGGATAGATTGATCTAACCAAGCAAAGGAGTTTATTAGATTAAACGGAAGAGTCTTTGCACATGACTTGAGATATCTTTATCTTGAAAGAATCGAAAGATTTGTTACCAAACAGATTTTTTGTTTCTTTACTATTTGGAATACGATCCAAAGGAATTGTTCCAGTGCGTGTACTCATCGAAGTCGGAAGAGCATAAATACTGAGTAAACTAAGTGAACTAGGGGTAGTTGCTTGGTCTCAACTATACGAAGTTGGTGTAGATTTTGTATATCGGCTTAATTTTAAGAGTATTCAATTCTGGACTTGGTACTGGGGTTTTTTCGACATTTGCAATTTCCTCGTTAACAAAATCTTGTTGTGTGATTTACTTTTGTTTTCCACAATTATATTTGTTTATATAATTTAAAGTAAATTACACAAACGTTAACTCCGCATATACTTGATAGTGATCCAATAGAGTTTGGTTAAGACCGAACCTATTATCAAGTATCATACTTCTTTGTTGTATTGTCTCGATCTTGTATCCATAGTCAATCACACAAGTTATCTTGTTATCATATTGTCTCGATCTCGTATCCATAGACGATCACACAAAGTATGAACCTATTTGTTGTAATGTCTCGACTCTGTCCATAGAAAATCACTTTCGGTAGAGGACTTATAGGTGGATAAATAAAAGATTGTGGTGTATTTGGGTACCCTCGTCTTTTCAGGTACAACAACCACACCCAATAATTCGTTCGACAATCTGTATGAACTAAACTCCAATATAATTCCGAGAGCACCTACTTAAAGAGAGCTCAATCAAGAAAGATATCAAAGAGCTTTATCTCTATGTCTCAACAAAATCAACAAATCAAACAGATAGAAATCTATGAGCCTGATTAATATGAGAAATAACTTGGACGGTACCAAAGACCAATGCCCAAGTGTCAATCATGTTATATCCAACAAACAAGGTTGGATTTATCAACTGATTGAACTACACACAACCTGTGATATTTCAATTATATAAAAAAAAATATAATGCGGAAAAGAAATAACACAGACACCGGAAATTTTGTTAACGATGAAACCGCAAATGCAGAAAACCCCCGGGACCTTGTCCAGATTTGAACACCACACTGTATTAAGCCGCTACAAACACTAGCCTACTACAAGTTAACTTCTGACTGGAATGTAGTTGAGACTCAACCAAGTCTCACACTGATTAAGGTACAGTCGCGTTCCTTACACGCCGGATTCTACGCATTTGATTCCCTTACATGATCTCACCCACAAATAAATGTTTTAGTTCATGAGTATGAAAATTATACATAACCGATTTTCGAACTTAACCACTGTGTTCGCAAACCAGGTGCGCGAACAACAGCTCCGGACCTTGGTCTAAACAAGTCGTTCGCAAACTGGGTGCGCGAACAACTATTCCGGACCCAACTCAGGTAAAACCATTCGCATACTAGGTACGCAAACAAGGTTCCCGGACCTGAATTATCACAATACAGTTTGCATACTGGGTATGCATACCGTGTTGTATCCAGGCATAGGTAATTGTTCTAAACTCTTATTTCAATCATTGAAATATCCTTAGTAGACGACAATGGTTGTATCACACATACCATTAGCTTATAAGTAATTTCCAAATGATCGAATGATCAATACGAAACTTCCTAAGCTAACATCAAATGACTGTCTCCCACAAATCATATAAGATGTTCAAGGTAATTTTCACATGATCATCTTTTGACTTAATATTTAGTTTCCAACAAATAAATAGTCTCTAACTAAACTCGTCAAGAATATGATGAACATAGCTAAAGCAAAAAGCTTCTAGCACAAATTTCGAGAAATAGATAAGCGATATAAACTAGCTCGAAATATCAAATGTGTATAATGTAAAAGTCTATATAGCTATACGACTTAGTATCATTAGAAGATATAATAGAATATAATTCCGAGTGAAAGATAAGTTTTAGTCTCCACATACCTTTTGTTGATGAAGTTACTCTAAGCTCCTTAGGAGATCTTCGTCTTTAATTGGTGAACGCAGTGAAGTCTAAAGCTCAACTACACTTTCCATCCTAATACGAGACATAGCTATAAGTAGACTAGAAATCAAGTATATAGTTTTGATCAACTAAACTTGACAAACAAGCTTGAGATAGCAACGCTTGCGAGGTCGACCGAGCAGTGCTCTAACAATAATATGACCAAGTCTAATACTAGAGTATCATATATATCTTTTCATGTTATGTTTTCAATCTTAAACGACTAGAAAGAAACGATATGAATGGAAACAAGTCAAATCGGTATTACTAAACTAAGTGAACTAGGGGTCTTCGTTGTAGCTGATACGTCTTCGCGTTCTTCTGGTCTTCAGAGTAATGCTTGTATGTCTCAACAATCCTAGACTTTCTAGTCTAACCAAAACGAAGTTGTCTCTAGTAATCTTAATCAAGTGACTCTAATTGAGTTTTGATGCTAAAATATGACAACCAAACTTGACATACCAACGTTTGACGGGTTCAACCGAGCAATGCTCTAACAATTTAGGTTTGAAACTGAACACAACTATAGGGATCAACATAAGTTTTTGGGATTAACGTACAAGTTCCATTACTTTAACTATAACTTAAACAACGGAAAGTAAAGTAAAAACACAACAAGATTTTGTTAACGTGAAAACCGTAAATACAGAAAAACCCCTGGACCATTCCACTTTTGAATACTATTAGAATTCAGCCGCTATACAAAGACCACAAACAACTTAGCATAGTTGAGACCAAGTAAACCACCCCTAGTTACCTAGTTTCCTCAGTATCCCAGCACCTACAACCAATCTGACCAATACGTGTGAATCCTAAGATAGAGTCCACTATCTTAAGTTGCTTCTGTTAGAGCACTGCTCGGTCGAACTCGCAAGTGTTGCTATCTCAAGCTTGTTTGTCAATATTAGTGATCAAAACTATAAGTCTTGATTTCTAGTCTACTTATAGTGATGTCTCGGACTAGGATAGATTGTGTAGTTGAGCATTAGACTTCACGACGTTCATCAATTGAAGATGAAGAACTACTAAGGAGAGCTTGTGGAACTTTATCAACAAAAGGTATGTGGAGACTAAAACTCATCTATCACTTGGAAAGTCTATTTCTACTCTATCTCCTATATTGAGACAAGAGTCGTATTACTGTATAGTTGTCGATTATACACATTTGAGATTTCGAGCTGAGAATTAACTCGCTTACATATTTCTCGAAATATGTGTGTTTATGGGTGAAAAACTATTTATGCTGGTTTCGGTAATTTTGGGTGTGTGTGGATGATAAATGAATCTAAACCCTAAACAAATGCACTGCACGGGAGTGCTTTTGATTCGAAAGATCAATTTATACAATTCTGGCCTAAACCAAGAAATGGTCGTTCCAGACTTGCTTCGGTCACAAAGTGAAGGAGATGGGGTTGATCTTAGGGAGGTAAGCAAAGAAGGTGTTGAGATTATGGAGGTGTTGGCTGTTTATGACTTGTATCAGAATGTTGAACTGGCTTGTACAATGAAAGCTATCAGTTCTGGGTGTTTTCTGGATACGGATGACAACACTTGGTTTTTTCTGTGTTGTTTGAAGATAGGTCGAAGAACCTATTTATACAAGTCATTGAGCGCAACCCTTCATCTCGTAGGAAGTGGAGGAAGTGGAGTGATGGAGTAGTGGGGTCGTGTGTGAGTGATTGTCACACGATCACGCCTTTGCCCACTTCCCTCATCATCGTTAACAGTCCATGCCTCCTGACACGTTCTTGTAATGGCGCGTTGCACGCTGCACGCTGTAAACCGCCAGACCAATACCCCAGTAAGTATCCCCAGTTTGTGACATGCTTGATGTCTCGAATGAGCGGATCATGGGACCCACCGCAGGAAATAGCAGACGGTGCTAAGTTAAATAACTAAGTTATTTAAGAAATTGATATTCATGAAATATCATGTGTACTCGATGCATGTGATGCATTGAAAACAATCAATACGTATGAAGCATCGCTGTTTTAAAGCCTAACCGAATAAGTCACGGATTAAGCGTCTTAAAATAGCATCATGTCCAACCATCTTCGAGTGATCGTTTGGAGGCCGCAAGCCATCCCCTGGTCGATTTTTCCATGTGGAAGAGTGGCAGACGATGATCATTAAGGTGCTTTATTGGCCGCTTAACCCTTATCCTAGGCTGTCCGACCAAGCTAGTAAAGTTGGACGGACGAGATGATCTACGGCACATATTTGCGATCGTTGATGGAATTTTGGGGTTTTTAAGAGGTGTGCAAGCATCACTCTTTGGCTTGACAGAATTTACGCATGGCGTTATTTTTGGTGGGACCGACCGGGCATGCGTGTAGACGGCCTGCCGGTGTAGGTGTCCATGCCGCTTTGTCTCATGAAGGTGCGATCTAGGCCACTCAACTTGTCCGGCAAAGATGAGTGGTCATGATCGATTTGCGATAGAAATACGTTGCCGCAAAGGATTTAGAGGCCGCGCGACATGCCACCTTTGGGCGTGCGTTTCGAGGCGCTCGGCCTTGGTTTACCTAGGCCGGCCGTTCACACGCACAGGTGGGCCCACGGTGATCACGTCAACATCCTTGGGACCTCTTGAATCTATATCTACACCCTCCGTTTAGGCTGGCGAAGATGGATGGACGCGATCGAACTACGAAAGATATGCATCGCCGCAAACCCTAATTAAGGTTTTGAATTGGTCATGCGTACGTGACTTTGGCCAAACGGTTTGGCACATCGTGATCCTCGTTTGGAGAGATCGATCACATGGGGCCCATATTGGGCCGGTGGTTAACATATGTGTATCTTCCTGATGGTCCCAAATGCGATCTAAGCCATCCAAATAGGCTGGCTAAGTTGGATGGTCGTGATCGATTTAAGACGCTAGTGGACTTCCACGACCCTCGAAAGCATCACGACCACCATGTTTTGAGCGATCATTCATTGCTCCATGACCATGTCGTGAGCAAACCGATTAGGTATGGGGAGAGTGGGTCCGCCAACGTGTGCGTTAGCGCTTCCCTAATCATTCATGGAATGATCTAATCCGTCCAACCAGGTTGGTGAAGTTGGACGATCATGATCGTTTTAAGACTGCCTTGAACAGTCTGTGTTCGATTGAATTTCTTCAAAGCATCATGGCCACCCTACTTAGGGTTGGCATTTGATGTTGTTATGAGATGTTCGTGTGATGTCCGACCGGATAGGGCATAAGTGGGCCCGCCGGTGGCCATCACGACAATCGCCTATTCTTGCCAGGGTTTGGCTAGGCTTGTTAAAGTGCGCGGCCAACTTGTGTGGTCACGATCATTTCTGAGACTGATATGGACAGTCTAGATTTCCCTTAAGGAAATTATGGATGCTCGATCAGGCTAACCAAAGCGCGTCGATACGAGACTCTCTTTGTCAGAGAGTGATATAGCCTGTGTGGGTACTTCGTGCATGTCTCAATATTGGCACGGAGATTCATGCTACTCTGCTGAGAGTGAACACTCACTCGTCATGTCGTGCAAATAATGACAGTTCGGATGAGAACACATCACGAAAAATACTAGGCAAATCATGCATTAATTATTAATGCTGGTAAAATTCACAGAATATTTGGGATTGCTGTTGCACGCACCATTCTGGGTGAATTTTGTGTATTTATTGAATTGCTTCAAATAAAGTGAAGAAGTTTTCTGCACTCTGTCACTTCTTAAACGACCTTTCCCTTTGCAGGGTGACATCGCCTAAAATATTGGTTTTACAATTTTAGTCATGAACTAAAATCCACCATCAACATTAAGTCCCCTGCCTAGCACGTAATAGTTGCACTATTGCGGGGTAGGCATTAGATGGTGACAATAAAAAGAAATTCAACGGAAAGGTTTTGGCATGTGTTACCAGGATGGAGTCTGGCTCGTTCCTTGGGCGTTTCTTCTTATTGCAGGGTAGCTGCCCTCAAATATTCAGATCGATAAGCATCCGCCGATTGCTATCCCGCATCTGTAGCCTTTGTAGACGGAAAGTGGAGACTCCTTTTCTTCCCGGGATCCTGTTAACTTGTGAAATATAAAGAAGACTCTGAGACTTCTCCCATCGCAGAATTGTTTCCTTCTCTGTTCCATGTATTGCTCCATGCTTATTACACGACTTGATCTTCTGATTGATCATGATGTTTTTTTTTTAATATGTTGATATAATCGTAACCTCTTCCTGCAGAATCTCATGGAGGCTGCTGGTGATGACTACTCTGGTACCTCTCCGGAAAGAAGCTTTGAAGTAAACAAACCTGAGGCTGATGCGTTCGAGGAGGTGATGGCTAAAATTGATCTTCCGCTTTGCGAGGTTGATCATGCCGTACATGGCATGTCTATTATGCATCTGCGCATCGCTCGAAAACGCACTCAAACTCTTTTGGTTTCAATCGACAGGGAGAAAAAAACAGAGGCATGATGAAACGTCGCAATCACCGGTGAGCGCAAGAGCCGAGAGGTTTGCAGCATGGCTAAAGAGGCGAAAGAATGAACATGAACGGCCTCCGAGTGAAGATAAGCGTGATTATATGATCCAAGATGGCGTGATAATCCTCGACTCTGATATGGATGAACCCGAGCGCCCAAAGGTTGTCAGCACCATTTCCAACGCTGCAGTGGCCCTTGAGGAAGATACGGAAGCTGTTCCTACTGAGGATGTTGAAGCGGGGAACGTGCTGACGTCGTAGAAATATCCGAAAGGGAAGTCGAGGCAGACCCAAAGGAAGAAGTAGTGGCGGCCTATGACAACGGTGTTGAAGCAGACTCCGGTGATAGTGAAGGCACAGTTGATCTCCTTGATGACTAAATCTCCTTGTTCCCCTTTTTTTTGGACGAGTATTTTCTCGTAATTTGTGAACACTTTCTCCTTGTACTCAGTGGCGGCTAAGGTTTTCTTCTTTTTTACTTGCTTGTTTGAACAAGGGTTTCATATTGTTTTTGAGATAAGTCTTCCAATATGGCTATATCAGAATCTTCTTAGGAAGCGATGCGTCTTCATGTGATTGCATGTTATTCTTGTGATGAAAAAGTAATGCCATAATGAAACACCACGAACCTGTCTGTGCCCTTGACATGGGGCTTGCCTGATTCTGTTGGAGTAGACTGCTCAAAGCGCTTTCCTCTTTTTCTCTGCACATGTTCTATTCCTCCAACGTTTTCCAAAAGATATGAAATATTTATTTTAGGGTTTTCTTTCTGGTTTAATCTGGTGGGTAATGATGATTTAGGCTGACTCAGAATTCCGTGTCATGTTTAAGAGGTAAAGAAATTCCTAAGAGGAAATAATACTTTGATTAATTGAAAGTTGAAACCCTAATAATTATGAATGCAATTAGTGCAATCATTTTGGAGGAATTATAGACATTGTATGGAAAGGGAAATTGTTGAAGGAACCATTACAGAGAACGTTGGAGAAAAGGGGTAACACATCATTTTTAGGTATTGTAGGGTTTAAGCCATCGTGAGTGGATCGTCACGCCCTCAAGCTTGTCAGCATTGATGATCTTGCAATAGCCGCCTAGGATGACATCTGCCACTAGGTACGGTTCATCCTCCTTTGTTGTTGGAAAATCAGGTTGAGCGGTCATCTTCACTTCTACATTTCCAACTTGAAATGTGGTCACCTTTCATACAATATCCCCAATTCGAAACGGGTTTGGACTTGGTACAACTCCTTGATTCTGTGACGTGTTGCTTTTGATTGAAACAGCCTCTAAGTTTTTGGCAAAATGCTTGAAAGGACCGGCATCCCACTCACACCTCTTAGTGGCAGTCAGGTTGTTTATTGGAACGAGTCCCCGAGGCTTAACAGAGAGAAGAGTGATTGTTTGCAAAAACGGTTGTTCAATGAGACTTACTTGGGCTCGGAACCTTTCAAGGTATGTTGACGGGCTTTCCACAGGAAGTTGTGTCACATTTGCAAGTTGTTGATACGACAATAGGTAATCTTAGGGATTGGATGGCTTGTTGGAGATTCTTTCAGGTATTGAAATAGGCAAAGGGCATAATCCTAGCTCCGCCTTGTTGTCGTGTATCCACGAGTGTCCCAGGATCATATCGTAATTAGGGTATTCCTTGACTATGTAAAATTTAGCATGTGTCAGAGCATCACCCACCTTAACTTCGAGATCGATGTACCCATTGGCGTCCACGAACTCTCCTTCTGAATTCATGATTACGGTTGGGCTACGAATAACTTCATGTTTTGAAATCTTTGCGGTTTTCAGAGTCTTGACAGTGATGATGTTGAATTCAGAGGCTGCATCAATCAATGTGCTATCGAACTCGACATCCCTCAAACTAGTGATGGTCAAGAGTCCCCAGTTCCCCTGGCCGGTTGCATCTTTCAGGAAAGACTGAGGTTCCGAAAGTGTTTCCTTTTCTGGATACAAACGCCTGCCTGACACAATGCGATTGAGGGCTGCAAATATGTCTTGATATTGCGCCATGGAAAAATATAAGATTTCACATAATTGCTCCATCATACAATGCACAGTCTTGTGAACAGAATCCCCGGAAATCATGCAGCTCCTAATAGGGAGAAGATCTCTATGAACACCTTCGTTTCCTAATTGGAGCTCTCCTGCTTCTACCTTTTCTATGAAAATGCGCTTCAATTTGTTGCAATCACTGGTTGGGTGATGGACGAACCTATGGTAACAAAAGTACCTAGGATTTTCCATTTCTTCCTCAGTCGGCGGACGTTTGAGAGGAGGTAGCTTGATCGCGTTGTCTTGAATCTATGCTTCCAAGAGCTCTAGGACTTCATTCATGGGAAAGGGGAAGTCTGGGACCGCATCTCCGGCTTCTTGCACTGGAGTTTTGTCCGCGCTCTTTCGGGACAGAGTTGTCGGTGCTGCGCGTTTGGGTTGTTGCTCTGTTGCCGGAGCTTTTCTTTTTCCTCCTTCGCCCACCATACTCACAGAAGGACCGGCGTTATATTGCTTGTTAATGAGACGACTGCTTCCTCGACTTTCACGTGCATCTTCATTTCTAATAACTTTGGTTCTTTCCAACAATGCTGGGGTCATTGTGGCTGAAAGCTTAGCGGCTTCATGGAGCTCAGAAAATGTTTGAAAACCCAGATTCTATAACAAAGCACGGTATATGGGCACCATTCCGATAATGCATGACTCCACCAACTGGAGTTCGGTGACATTCGGATCATGAAAATCCAACGCTTGAATCCTGAATCTCTTAACGAAGTCGTTTGGATGCTCGTTGTTTGGTTGAAACATTCTTCCTAAGTCTGAAAAGGTGATCTGCTCAGACACGAAGAAATACTTTCTATAGAAAGCACCGACCATCTCACTCCAATTGGATATGTTGTTAGGTGCGATGTTGTTGTACCATATGTACGCTCTTCCAGTAAGCGATTTTGAGAACTCTTTCAGGCGGAGAACATGATTATATTCATGTTCCCCTAAAGATTCCAAAAATCGAGAGATATGTTCACGAGCGTTACCGGTACCATCATAAAGGGAGAACTGAGGAGAGGTGTATCCTTTTGGAAGGGGAATCCGTTGCACGTCTTGAGGGTACGGAGGTTGATGCTGGTGCATGTCCATTGGATTCCCTTTGCCCCGGTTTTGGATGAGTCGCTCCAGGTCCTCACGCGTAATGAAGTTGGATGGCTGGTCCCTTTCCCTCGGACGTTCAGGAGCGGCATGAGCTTCTTCATCCATGTAGGCATGCGCCGTTGAAGCGCCTGCTCCGGGTGTACTGAACGTGTTCCTTGTTGGATCCAGGGGGTGTCGTGACTCTTGCGGAAATCGCTCGGTTAAAGTTTTGAGAAAAGTGAATACCTCTTTCTGAGTTGCAGCCATATCTGTTTGAGCCCTAGCAAGAATTTCCTGCCTTTCCATTAAATCCACCATGGTAATAGGGGGTTTTCTCTTCTTGTCCCTCCAGCCCTCGTCCTGACGGGGGAGTGGCAGTTACTCTAGTGACAACTGGAGGCGTTACACTTGAAGATATGCCGGGGTTTGCGGCTGCTCTGGCTCTGGTGATAATAGGTGTCAAGCCTACTGGAATCTCTCCTGCTCCGCTGGTGTTGGTGGTAGAGGAGGCGGCTCCACGAGATGTATTGATCACAATCTGCACGGCAGTTCCACTGACAGGGACATCGACACCGAGAGTGTTGTCAGCGCTAGTTCCATCGGAATTGATTGATGATCCTGACCTAAGCTCTACCATCTTGAAATCGGGATTGAAAAATGAAATTGGGAATTTGGAAATCGATATTGCAACCGAGAGATTAATCTCGCATTGTGGTCGCCAATTATTTATGGGTGAAAACTATTTCTGCTGGTTTCGGTAATTTTGGGTGTGTGTGGATGAGAAATGAATCTAAACCCTAAACAAATACACTGCACGGGAGTGCTTTTGATTCGAGAGATCAATCTATACAATTCTGGCCTAAACCAAGAAATGGTCGTTCCAGACTTGCTTCGGTCACAAAGTGAAGGAGATGGGGTTGATCTTAGGGAGGGAAGCGAAGAAGGTGTTGAGATTATGGAGGTGTTGGATGTTTATGACTTGTATCATAATGTTGAACTGGCTTGTACAATGAAAGTTATCAGTTCTGGGTATTTTCTGGATACTGATGACAACACTTGGTTTTTTCTGTGTTGTTTGAAGATAGGTCGAAGAACCTATTTATACAATTCATTGAGTGCAACCCTTCATCTCGTAGGAAGTGGAGGAAGTAGAGTGATGGAGTAGTGGGGTCGTGTGTGAGTGATTGTCACACGATCACGCCTTTGCCCACTTCCCTCATCATCGTTAACCGTCCATGCCTCCTGACACGTTCTTGTAATGGCGCGTTACACGCTGCACGCTGTAAACCGCCAGACCAAAACCCCAGTAAGTATCCCCAGTTTGTGACATGCTTGATGTCTCGAATGAACAGATCATGGGACCCACCGCGGGAAATAGCATACGGTGCTAAGTTAAATAACTAAGTTATTTAAGAAATTGATATTCATGAAATATCATGTGTACTCGATGCATGTGATGCATTGAAAACAATCAATACGTATGAAGCATCGCTGTTTTAAAGCCTAACCTAATAAGTCACGGAATAAGCGTCTTAAAATAGCATCATGTCCAACCATCTTCGAGTGATCGTTTGGAGGTCGCATGGGCGAGCCATCCCCTGGTCGATCATTCCATGTGGAAGAGTGGCGGACGATGATCATCAAGGTGCTTTATTAGCCGCTTAACCCTTATCCTAGGCTGTCCGACCAAGCTGGTAAAGTTGGACGGACGAGATGATCTACGGCATATATTTGCGACCGTTGATGGAATTTCGGGGTTTTTAAGAGGTGCGCAAGCATCACTCTTTGGCTTGACCGAATTCACGCATGGCGTTATTTTTGGTGGGACCGACCGGGCATGCATGTAGACGCCCTGCCGGTGTACGTGTCCATGCCACTTTGTCTCATGAAGGTGTGATCTAGGCCACTCAACTTGTCCGGCAAAGATGAGTGTTCGTGAACGATTTGCGATAGAAATCCGTTGGCGCAAAGGATTTAGAGGCCGCGCGACATGCCACCTTTGGGCGTGTGTTTCGAGGCGCTCGGCCTTGGTTTGCCTAGGCCAGCCGGTCACACACACAGGTGGGCCCACGGTGATCACGTCAACATCCTTGGGACCTCTTGAATATATATCTACACCCTCCGTTTAGGCTGGCGAAGATGGATGGACGCGATCGAACTACGACAGATATGCATCGCCGCAAACCCTAATTAAGGTTTTGAATTGGTCACGCGTACGTGACTTTGGCCAAACGGTTTGGCACATCGTGATCCTCCTTTGGAGAGATCGATCACATGGGTCCCATGTTGGGCCGGTGGTGAACACATGCGTATCTTCCTGATCGTGCACCCACTACTTTGCTAACTCCTTCAACCGTTGACAAAACTTACGCACATTTCTCGTCGTGGATGAATCCACGTGCTGTAGGCCGCCAGACCAAAACCCTAGTTGTTATCCCCCAATTTGACGTGATTGATGTCTCACGAATCGTGGAGTCTGCATGACAGACGTGTATTTAGTTTGTCAGTTGTTGACTGATTAGGCAATGAGCCTAGGTTTTGTTGAATCGAGCATGTTTGGCAAATGCTCAGTGATTCATGAATGTTAATGTTGTTTGTCTGAGAAAATATTGTAAATTCAACGAGTTGTTGAATATTGATGAGTTATGAATATATGTGGATTATTCGAGCAATTGAGCAAGTATTGCTCGATTCGACGAAATACTGATAAATTAATGAATATTGATAGTTTGGATCAATATTCGAGCAACTGAGCAAGTATTGCTCAATTTGACGAATTACTGAATATTGAGAATTTGACGTGCAATTGAGCAAGTATTGCCCAATTCGACAAATTAAAGAATGTTGATAATTTGACGTGTAATTGAGCAAGTGTTGCTCAATTCGACAAATTACTAACAATTTATAAAATATTGATAGCTGAATCAATATTTGAGCGACTGAGCAAAGTTGCTCAATTCGACGAAATATTTATTGGTGACGCAACCCAATAAAATATAAAAGTATTGGTAGATTACCAGATATTATAATTAATCCCCATGGATCAACATAAATTCATTTGGTGTTTGAACTTACTCAGAATAATGATTTGTTGAGCGTTTGTTCGAAAACCCTAATTTTTGATGAATTACTTATTAGTCGACGAATTACTGAAAATAGGTCATAAGCAAAGGAGGGACCGATCACATGAGCCCATGGACGTCCATGTGATGCCTAATTGCTCGAGTGAGCGTGCACCAGGGTTATCAGTTGGAGAGTTGGTGAAAGAATGATGATTATTTGCCGGTTTCATCATTTATTGAAATATTGCTGGGTTCAGCATTAGACAAAACCTAAGTATGATAGATGGGGGACCGACCAAGAGAGCATGGGACCGGCTCTTGGTGGTCACGGGACCAATTATTGGTCGTTTGAGCAATCTCCAGGTTGGGTGGAGAGAGTTCGGGCCCAGTATGAGCAATTGCGCAAATCAGATCAGAATTATGAAAACGTGTGGGACCGGCTTTGTGCAATCCTTAGGGATAACCCTGGACGGTCATTAAGGCATGCACGTGTTGCCATGGTGTCCGTGTCCCCGTACTGAGAGTTTCAGTATTTTCTGATGTGCGTTCGAGCGATATTGTGGATTTTCAGAAGAGTTTCATCTTGACTGAAATTCTTGATTTTTGTTGGAATGAGCATGTATGCTCAATTGATCAATATTTTGTTAATATTAAATAAGAGTATTGTAACATTTAAAATTTCCGTGAGAGGCTAGCCGGTCTTGTGACCATGTTGGCTTTTGAATTTTCATGATTTGAGCAAAATTTGAGAAATTATGAAGAAATCATGATTTTTTCTCAAATTAAGGAGTTTCATGAATTTGAGGAAAATAATAATTATAAAAGACTAGGGATTGCAGGGTGTGGGACCGGCCACGGCTAGGGCATGGCCGGCCGGCTATGTTGCCCGATCCCGCACTCCTTTCACTATTTTATAATATTATTTTTCATGAATCCGTGATGTTATGGAGAATCCATGAGTTTTTGTTGAAACGGAGAAGTTTCATGAGTTTAGGGAATAATAATTATAAAAAGCTAGGGATTGTGAGGTGTGGGACCGGCCACGGCTTGGGCATGGCCGGCCGGCTATGTTGCCCGGTCCCGCACTCCTTCCCCTATTTTATAATGTGAAAAATACTATAACCACCCTACTATATGGGTTCAATATATAGAAGCCCCACAAAATGGATCCTTCAGTATCAACTCCATTTTTTCACATTTTGATATTTTTAGGCCCAAAATTTTTATTTTCAGGGCTTAATAATAAAGTGATATTTTCGTAATGTCAATTTTACCCTTTTCAATATAAACGAAGAGAAAAATCATAAGATCCATTCATTTCTCCATTTTCTTTCTCTCTCTCGGTTGCAGAGAAAAAACTTTTAAGCTTTTCTCAGACTCACTTTCATCTTCTTCTTTTAGATCTCAACAACGGTGAAGAAGTTTTAGATAAGTAGAGCAGAGACGATCGATTTTTTTTTCCAGCTTGATTAAATTTAGGTTTGAAAATCGACTAATTCAATGATTCTTATGTTTTTCATCGCATGATTTTGATGCTGCTGCTATTGTAACAATTTGTTCCTGGTTTATTCTCTGAAATAGGAAAGATCCAAAGGTTTGAACGAGTATTAAAATTGACAGCAACGTTGTAGATCATAAATCCACCACCAGGAGAAGGAGGAGCATCAGTTGCAGTTGAAAATAATCCTAGAAATAGATTTCAATTAACGGATTTGCAGACATCATCGATTTAAGTATACAGATAAGTATCATCATCTCTTTGTCATGATGCTTCAATTAAGAAAATTCCAGATATGTTCTTCATTTAAATCGTTCTAACTCTCACTCTCAATTTCTAGCTGAGATCCAAAATTGATTTTCGATTCGGTATCGGCGAATCATCATCTATATTAACCATGGTTTGATTTCAATTTCATCCATTATTAAAATTCGATTTCATCTGTTTATGATAGATTTCATGGATGTTTTAAGTTGTTTAAATAGTAACAACATAAGCAATTTGGTATCATGGCACAAAACTATGTATCATCAAAAATTATGCCTCCATTTTCATTAGAAGTTTCATGTGTTGGAATTAACCTTTACTGAAAATAATTTTTGTTGGCTACTATCCATAGTATTTGTAAGCATAGATTTACGATTTTCTACTCAATCTGGTTGTTTTGATTTAGATTTTTTTGAAGAATTTTGAACAAAAATTCCAGATCTGTTCTTCGTCAAATTTTTTGTAAATCTTAATTTGTAGCCACGGTTTAAAAACTGTTTTAAGATTCAATATCAACGAATCATTGTCTCTGTTACCCATAGATTTGATTTGAATTTCATCCACTCTTAATTTTTGATTTCATATGAACTGGTCTGGTGGTGTTGGTGGTGCAGGTATGGGTTCTTTAGGAGGATGAGGATGCGATGGTGATATTGGAGCAGGTTTGGAGGAGGATTTGAAGTCAGTGGTGGTGTTTTTCAGAATTGAAGGAGATTGTAAGCCATTTGAAGTTTCTGTTGCCGATGCTACTGGTGGTGGTCGCCGTCACAAGTAATTAGCTTATTTTAGTTATTGATTTGCTATGTTCTGTATAGATTTGTTGATCTTTAGTTTTTCGGCTATAATTTTTTATAAACTGCTTTGTAAGAAGAAGAAGTCAGAGATCATAAGAAGAACGACGAGAAATGTAAGAAACGTAAGTATTCAAAGAATACCAAATATATGAGGATAGAGAAATGAGAAGGAGACGACAAAGGGCAACTGAGATGGGTGATGGGTTCCAGTACGAAAACACTTTTTTCACAATTGTTTTACAGCCATCTTATATCACCCACAAATACCTGGTGAGTTTTTGCTTCAACATCTAAATTTGTTGTGTTTATGTCTTAGTAAAATGTTTCACAATTAAATATTTGCATATTAAGTAACGTGGTTCTTTACTTTTGATATTCTTGGCAGCCTATACCTGCTTCCTTTGATCAGACTCAGTAGCTAAGCTTCGGAAAAAGAATTAAAGCTCATGTTAAGGATAAAGAAGAGTATTAGCTACCGAGTTCCCAAAGAATAACAACTATTGGAGTTCCATCATTTCTGAAAATAATGATTTGGTTGTAGATGTTATAATTGTGGAGCTAATGGAGGAGATCACGTCCATATACCTTGATGCCAAAGTTCATATTTTTCGTCCTATTAAACTACTATGTTATTTTCTAAGTGCAGGATGATGTCTTAATGTCTTGGAGGAAACTGAAGAAGCGTTATTTTGTTTTGAGTAATTCATTGCTGAAATCCTAATGGGGAATTCAGAGATCATTTTGTCTACTTTTATTTAATAAAATTTGATACTATTGCTGGATTTTTGTTGATTCCATCTTTTTGACTGACATGGGTACCATACTTGAAGGTATGGAGATGAGCACAAGTTTGCAGAGCTTTCGGCGACTTTCCTTCCTTTTACTTACCCTACAAGGCAAGCTGCAAGAACTATTTGACAAGAATCAGGTGTTTTTTTTTTTTTTTTTGCAATATTGATGTGCTAGCACAAGGTTTGTATCTATACCTTGTTGTAGTAATCAAAAGTTAGCATTTTTCAGGCAATGAAAGATTTAGTTTCATTTAAATTAGTCTCACTTACAAAACTGTAGTTTTCTGAATATTGAATTGGTGTTTAGGTTTATACAAATTACTAAAATAGTGACAAGCTATGGTATATTAAATGTATTTTTTTTGTTGTTGATATTTTGTTAGATATATAATGAGATACACCAACTAGTAATTTGTCTGCAAGGGCAGTTACCTGTATTTTACATATTAGTTACATCTAAAATAGTGTCTCTTTATCCTGCATGAACATGTAACTGCGGCGTAAACATGTCGCATGCATGTGTAAGTTTCAGTTACACAAGCCATAAGCATGTGTAACTTCCAGATACATATGTCATATGCATGTGTAACTTCCAGATACATATGTCATATGCATGTGTAACGTCTGATTACACCTCTATCTTCCTGGTATTATTTCTTTGAAGGAAGTAAAATTAGTGAAAGGAGTATGAGTAGCGGAGATTGATGAAGTAAAAATTATAGAAGAAATCATTTATCTTCCTAATCGTGTGTTCAACGTGTGTGCAGGCATTGTGACTCGGCGTCCACTTGTCTTACAACTATATCAGATTGATGAAGGAAAAGAGTATGGAGAATTCCTTCACCTTCCAAGAAATAAATATACTGATGTCGGTAACTATTGTTTTTCATTCTTTATGATTTTAATCATTTTCTGTTCATCATTGTAACTAATTCTGCTGTTTGGCATGCAAAGGTGTCCTCGTTAAGCATTTGATTCTCTGAAATTTAAGTATATTTTGTACAACTGGCCTAATTTGATAAATTTCATCTGACATGCTTATCTGTTATATTTATATAGCTTCTCTGAGACAGGATATCATGGATGACACAGATGAGAGACAGGACGCTCTAAAGCTATCTCCACCATTCCAATTCATCTCAGTATCTATTCTCTGAATTGTAAGATGACTTTACAAAATTCGCTCGCATGTATCCCTTGTATAATTGTGAATGGAGTATCAGATCTTTTTGCATGTGCATAAGTATCAGAAGTTGTTGCATTTGATATTCTCCATCCTTGCAGGTAGGCCAAAAAAATGCTGGTTCTTTTCAAATTACAATTTTTTAATCACCAGTTTTCAACAAATGGAGCTCCACAAACCCAAGTCTGATGATTCATGTATATACATTTGGAGTTTGGCATATAAGGCTCCTCCCTTATGTAAGTACTTTTGCTATAATTTTGCTTGTTCGACGTAGTTCGGGACTCTTTTATGTCATTTACTTCTTCTTAGTTTTGCTTAGATATAAATACACATGAAAAGCATGTCTTTAAATTGTGAATGGTGACTGCTACATTTGTTGACACTGAGGTCTTTGAACCTTGTTAGTTTGATGCTTTAATGAGATGTTTGGCTAGAGGTACACGATTGGACTTAGAAATTTCCGAGTACACAAGCATATGGATGTGTAATTTCTAGATACACATGTTATGTACATGTGTAACCCCTCCTTACACTAGACCGATACTTGTGTAACTTCCAAGGACAAATGCCATATGCATGTGTAACTTCGGATTACACATCTATCTTCATAGTCTTATTTTTCTTATTACATTAAGTTTTCTATACGGTCTACTCCTGCAATTACACTTCTTTGTTCTGTTTTTCACTCCAACCTAATCTTATAGTAGATAAAGTAATACATGTATACTTGCTTGTAAAAAGGTAGGATAATACTGATTAGATACATGTGTAACTCTTAATTACACAAGTAAGATGCATGTGTAACAATTAGTTACACATGCTAATTAGATGTGTAGCTACCAGTTACACATTCCATTTAGATGTGTAGTTTCTAGTTACACTTGCTAGTTGATGGGATATAAAGGTTATGAATGTGTAACTCTCATTGTACCAGTCAGACGCATGTAACTCCTAGTTACACTAATGAGACACATGCGTAACTCCGAGTTACACTAGTCATATGCATGTGTAACTACTAATTACTCTACTTGTAGTTTTTCTATAATATTATTTCATTCTTTTTGTTCATCCAATCTAATTTCATGGGTGTTTATTTTGTTACAGATATGGAAGCATTTTGTAATGAGGAAGACAAGAAGGGAAGGAACAATCTCAATTAGAGGATTTTGTGGCTCATTTCTAAGATTTCGTTTTACATATTTAGTGTTCTAACTCGTTCATTGTATTCAATAACAACCAATTAATAGATAACCAAAAAATTATTGTAAATGAATATTAAAGCAATACATATTTTTTTTGTATATTTATTTTTCTAATGTGTAACTGTTGGCTATAAATGCCATATGGATGTGTAACTTGTGGATACACGTCATATGAATGTGTAACTTCTTATTACACATGTCATGTGTAACTTTGGGATACACATGCCATATGCATGTGTAACTTCTCGTTACACACTTTTGAATACACAACATGAATGTGTAAATTTTATGCATGTGTAACTTCCAGATAAACTTGCAATATGCATGTGGTCGGAGGTGGTGGTGGTGGCCGCCGGCGGTGGTGGTTGGTGGTGGTCGGAGGTGGTTGGTGGTGATTGGAGGCGGGCGCTGGTGGTGGTGGTCGGAGGTGGTTGGTGGTGGTCGGAGGTGGTTGGTGGCGGTTGTTGTCGGAGGTGGTTGGTGGTGGCTGTGGTGGTCGGAGGTGGTGGGCATCACACTATATTTTAATGATTTTGGGCCTAAATTTAAATTTTACTTAATTATGGGCTTGACAATATACATAAGGGTATCAATGTCTTTTAATAACTCGGGGCCTAGATTTAAACTTCTTTTAACTAGGGGCCTCATATTATGGGTTATCCATGGGTTGGGCCTTAGCCTAATTTTCCCTTTTATAATATTATTTTTTCATGAATCCATGAAGTTATGGAGAATTCATGAATTTTGCAAAAACAAGGAAAGTTGCTAAAATCAAGGAGTTTTTCATGAGTTCATGAAAATAACAAAATAGGGCAAAATAATGGAAGAAGCATGGGACCGGCCACGGCTAGGGCATGGCCGGCCGGTGGGCCCGGCCCCTGGGCGCTCCTTATTATTTTATTATTATTTGTTGTTTTCTCCTGTTTTGCGTAGGATTCCTCATCTGTCCATATTTTTTGATGCTCGTTCGTGCATCCGGGTGCTCAGTCGTGCATCATTGTCAAGTACACTTGCACTATTTTTGTGGGGCTTACTCAGTGATGATCCAGATGCCCGATGTTTGAGTATTTATTGCTAATTCATGAAATTCAGTGTAGAATAATTCATGAAATAGAACAATAAAACGAGTAGTTATTTATTATCAATTCATAGAATCACCGTGGATTCACCATGAACTCGGAATAATAAAACATGCATTACCATTCCATGGGATCGTGGATTCGACCATAAAATCGGAGTAATAAAATTATCTATTACCATTCCATGAGATTAGCCGATCATGAAATTGGAATAATGAAATCCCATTCCATGGAATCGAGATCATGAAATTGGAATAATGATAATACAAATTATTATTGCCATTCCATGGAATCAGGCCGTGGATTCGACCATGGAAAGGAGCAATTGTTATTGCCATTCCATGGGATCGTTTGTCGCCACTTTCTTACTACTCAAAATATAAATATAGCAAGGGCAAGGATTCCCACATAGAGGTCATGGAATAGGAGCAATTATTATTTCCATTCCATGCTTTTCACAATAACTAGGGTCTTTAATCTCAACTTTTATCAAAGACCCTAGAATACCTTGATCGCAAGAATATCCCGCAAACCTCCTCATGTCATCAACAAACACATTAAAAGATGCGAATATGAATTCTACCTAAAGGAACAACCTAACGTGTAAAAGCACTAATCAAGTTTAATTCCCTAGATGCGTTAAGTTCTAAAATCATCAAAGCAATTGAACGTGGAAAGCGCACTAATTCAATTTAACAAAGGATTCACTACAAACCATAATCATATTATGACCATGGAATAGGTAGCAATAATAAATCATTCAGCCCATCTCTCGTCATTCTCTAATATCGAAGCCACTTCCGAATTCAATAGTTCCATCGTGAATGTCACGGCATAATTAATCTATGTGCATAGTCGGGGCAATATCCGCTACCGAGACGGCTATCATATCCATCGGCGTTCTCAAATCTTACAAGAATACCCGAGCCATTATCACCGCGTTATGCACAAACCTCGCTCTATATGTTAAATTAGGGAAGAAGATCGAAGGTGCCCTAAAGTAAAATGACAAGATCACAGCACTTGATTTCTGTCACCCCCTAGTAAATGGCCTAACTGCCTTTAACAGCTCCTCCAAAGTGGCAACCCCTTAACGTATTGGGGTGCCAATAGCATTCACCACTAAAATGACCATCTTGCCCTTTTCTTTCGATTCTCATTTTGCTCATCTTACGAGAACCGCCAAATCGTTTCTTTCTACAATGAAAAGTAGAAATCTTGTATTTGAACGGGGTCTTTTTGCGCTCAAAAGCACACATCATGTTACAAGTCGGAACAAAATGAGTATCATTCTACACCTATCCGATGGCGCTCTCATGTAAACAATGAGTATCACCGATGGCCTGAAGGCGTTAAACCCTCTCAACAAACAATTATGTAGGAGGACCGCCCAATTCTATTATTCTATATAGAGGGCACAATGAAATGCTAGGGATCGAACGCTTAGCTAGTGGAGGCTTTTCGAAAGACATGTTCATCATGGCTTCGTAAATTATGAATCGTCACATGCCTGAAGCTGTATCAAAAACATGCAGTATCGTGATTTTACGGTATTCACCTTTGTTGAAAATCCACCATCAACATTAAGTCCCCTGCTTAGTGAGGAACAGTCATGTTCCGCAGTAAGCATTAGATGGTGATTTTCAAACGACGAGATCGTGGTTGAACTCAGTCTACAAAGGTAGTTTCAGAATCCTCGATTTGCTCCAATGGTGTCATGTACGAGCAAATGTTCGGGTGAGGACCCTGATAGTGTGATAGAGTGTTATTTTGTGGACATGGAGAGGTGAAGTGCTGCTGATTTGGTCGGTCAAAAGTCTTGTTTTTGGTCGATTTAGGATTTTCGGGCCCGAGCCCAAAAAAGGAAACCCGTGTTTTATTAGGTTTTGGAAATAGAATTAATATAACAAGTAAGTAACCCTAATATTCTTATTGTTTTGATCGATTGAGAACCTTCATCTCTTCATCACCTTCACGTGTGCAGCAGGGAAGAAAAATTTTTGCCGGAAAAATCAGCGCCGACGCCGCCGCCGATCACCGTCCGGTCTGTTTCCGTGAGCAACGGGGTAAGTGCGTTTTTTTTTTTTTTTTTTTTTTGTTGTGTGTTTTGTGATTTCATGAGTTGTTCATAAAACAAAAATCCCATAGTTGCATGTATACGTAGGATTTATAAAGAATTTGTTTTTAGAGAACGTATGAATGCCCGTTTTTCTCGTTAGTTTAGGAAACGAACAAAAAATCCTTAACATGGAAGAAATATATAAAATTTTGCATAGACATGGTCTAGTTGCAGTAGTAAGAGTTTTGTTTATTAGGTTTCATGAAAACCCGAATTTATTTTCAAAGCATGGATTTTGCAAATACTTTTAGGAACGTAAGTTCGTTCGTAGTAAAAGTAAATAAATAATAATCCTTAGGGTTATAGGAAGTTTTGAAAGGACTTGGAGTTCATGATAAAATTTATTTGTAAACTTTCAAAATTTTGTTTGGAACATGTGGACTTTTACAAAAATAGAAAAGACTCTCGTTTCATAAACGAATGCTCGATTGAGCAAAAAAGTTTTTTTTTTTTTTTGTATATTTACGTGAGTTAATAAAAAAAAAAGTGCGGGACTTATTCACGCTTTATTAAATATAAATCAAGTTTTGATTTATGAAAAATTGTTGAAAGCAAACAATTTATGAGTTGATGAATTCGTAGTGTATGCATGAGTTTAGTGATTTATGGTGTATGTACACGTAAAAATCAGTGAATGTTCACATGGAAAGTTATGTAAATTATTCATAGTTTCTTGAGAAGTCAGTGTTGACTCTTGAATAATATGTTTTATGCTCGACTTTGCAGGTTTGAAAGAACGAGCAAGTTTTGGGGTTTTACGTTGTTATCACTAAGTTCGTGATGTAGTTTTGAAGTTGTTTGTAAAGTGGTAGTAAAAGTTGTAGTAAAAGTTCGTTCAACTCGGGCTTGTAAAGATTTGATTTAAGAAAATACTAAAAACAAATAAAATATATTCACAAGTTTGTCACAAAATATCGAGAGAACTGAGACTCGGGATTCCACCAAACATCACAATCAATTGGTTCATATAATGATTCATAACAATTTTAGCTCTTTTGTTGACTCTATTTCTTTGCAAAAGTAGATTTTTAGAATAACAAGTGTATTTCGAAAGCATAGAATATCAAAAACCTAGGTCTAAGCATAATCTATCAAGAGAAATCACAATTGCTTAGGAAAAATCATTCAATCAATTCTAAATCAAGGCAAATAATCATAAAAGAGATATTGCAAAAATTAATATGAATAGAAATTACCACACAAATGTTGGAAAATTGGCTTCCTCCGTCGCCTCAGCAAAGGGGTTTAGTTCCTCATATTATTCACGTGCTCAAAGTAGGTGTTCATAGCTCAAAAGGGTAAAAAACAAGAGAAAACTACTAAAGCAAAATGACTTTGTAATGAGATATAATTGTTACGAAGTCAACATTCTGAGTAACCTTTAACGAACCGTTGCGAACTCTATTAATTGTTGGAAAAATTGTTACAAAAGAGATTGAATATGAAAGAATAGGTAAGATTCTATGACTGCTCTAAGGTGTGGTAAAATAAAGACTGCTCTAGTCTGTCTAATGTTCTTCGTGTTCTTCAGCAGCAGCAGCAGAACCCGGTTTCCTGCACCTTTGATTTCTCGGCTCTGTCGTGTTCTAAAGTTCCCCTAACTTCTTCTAAACTTCAATACCCCTCTCTGGGACTCGAGCACACCTTTTATACACCTCCAAACCCTCCAAAACCCTATTAAATCTCTCCTTTTTTTCTTTGCTGCCAAGGTACGAAATTTCCTCTCCAAGTCTTCTTTACGCGTTTCTGAGATTTCCAAATCCTCCCAAACTCTTCCTTAGATAGATACGTATCTTTGGAAAGAATATCTCGCTTTTAGTCTCCTTGGAATTCCAAAAATAAATCATGCAGGGACCTGTGTAAACTCATTCCCTTGTTTTGTGATAATCTTCTTTTCTTTCCTTTTTTTCCGATTCCGAGACACGTATAATCCCTATTTTAGTGAAGCAGATTATTCCCAAGAAAACTGCGACAAAAACTCCAGCCAAATGTCACGAAATTCTCTACTAGAATCTTATGTGTTTCGAACCAAAAACCCGAGAACCTGTTTAATCCCAAACTTGATTATCTAGCCGAAGTTAATCGACCCCATCAACCATACCAGGCCCATTTACTTGAAACAAGTCTATCTTTGCAAAAATCGGTGATTGAATCTAACTCGAAAGCGCCCAAAATTCCAACCCTAATACTGTTCTTCATTGAAACCCAAATTCCCGCCAATTTCAAATTCAAAATGAAGGGGATGACCTCCCCTTATCCATGGATGGTCTCCCTTTAGCAATTGGGGCAGAAATAGTAATTTTTGGGGTGGAAATAACCAAAACTTGGGGTGCCTTTATAGCTTTTTCCGGGGGCCAATAACACTTCTTCGAGGTGCATTTAGTAATTCCTCCCGGCGGTCCAAATGCCACTTTTCGAGCCAATTTTTCCACACATGTTTATTTCTCCAAAAACACCTACAAAGACATAAAAAGCCAAAATAGATACAAAATCGAGCACTAACAATATATACAATTGAGATTATATCAGACACAAAAATGTGTCTATCAAATACCCCCAAACTTATTATTTGCTAGTCCTCGAGCAAATCAAATCTAAAAAATAAAATCCTAACTCACTGTCGCAGGCATCGTCGATTGCATTTAGCGTATGCAATAAGCCTTTAAACCCCTAGGTGGCCCTAGTGGCCGAGTTATAGTCTCGGGAGGGCTTACTAGAGATATACCCACAAAACCTTTACTCCAGACCCTAGCTATCTAGGCAGAACCTTGGAAGGCACTAAAGAATTCCTTGGTTGGCATACTTATTGACTACAAGAGGAAGTACCCTGATGTGAAATTCTAATTGTTGTACACGAGTTTGCACTCAAGCATACTAAATTCATATATAAGTCACAGAGCTCTACTCAGATAGTCGCACTATGGACATCAGTATCCGGAGTCAAAACTAATCACATGGATAGATCAAGAAGATGGAAATAGAGAAAAACATAGATGGTTTTGATGTTTACTAAGTGAACGATGTTTCCCATTTCTGTCTGAAGGCCTCCGCCAAAATGAACATATCTTAATGGACTGAGATATCGGTCTGACTAATACCAACACACTGGCATATACAAGGGAACCAGTGGTCGATAATCCAAACTCTAGGTCAACACAGCTGGCATATACAAGGGTCCCAGTGGTCGACTTTATTGAATTTATTCTGGTTGGTCTAATGGTCTAGTCTCATATTTTTTTTTTTTTTTGGTATCTCAATCACTCTATTTCACCCTAGCATTGGTAACAACTTGAATCGTGAGCCCCACCTAATCACTTAGAGAAACATAGTTTAAAAACAAAATAAAATAAAAACAGAAGTGAAAAGGACTCAACGAGATATGGTGAAACTATCATGTTATTTCTAACACCTGAGCTCTGTGCTTTTATGAATAGACTCTCTAGATGTTGCCATCTAATCAGATTAGTTCCTCAACTCCTACAACCAAAATGCTTCCATCCACTTAGATTGGTTAGTGCCATCCTTAATAAGCATAAATTTCTAGGCTCTGGAGTTTATTTATTGCAACTAAAAAGTTTCTCCTATACCCCCAAACTTAAATCTAACATTGTCCTCAATGTTCTAAAGATGAAATTAAAAACATGAACAAGGAGAAACTGTTACCATTTCAAGCAAAAGAGATAAGGAAAGATATTACCGTGTCGCATGAATATTGGGTTACCTCCCAAGAAGTGCTAAGTTTAAAGTCTTCATCCAGACTAAGAAAGGATTAGTCACCTCATAAAATCATAAAGTAATAGCTGAAACATCTATGGGTCATCAAAACCAAATAGAGCTATCACAAGTAAAAGGAATCTACAACATGCAATGGACAAATAAAGCAAACCCTTGTCTAGTTTCATGTTTAAGACAACTACATCTAGCTGTGGTTCAGGTTCATGCTCTATAACTGGGTCGAGATAAAATATTTTCATGTGCTGGAATTCCTCAAAGATAAGATCCGGTTCAGGTTGTAAAGTTTGTGAAAACTCAAATAAGAACTTAGAAGCACATAACAATAACCTGAATAATTGCGGATCCTTAAAGTCAATCAGTTTTGACTCACACAATTGACCACGATGAAACTGGCGGTCAATCATAAGAAAATGTGTCAATACTAATTTCCTAAAGTCAAAACTTAATAATGGACACATCTGAAACTTATACGTTCCCACAATTGGTTGAAAAATATTTGGTGGGAAAACAAAGTCAATCTGGGTATCATAGCTGAATAAACCACATCAACCGGAGGATGGGTTTCTAATAACCTGAACTTCCTTATGGACATCACTAGGTTCGGGAAAACGTGTATAAAGATAATCTTTTAAAATGGTTGAGGCACATATGTCAAGTCCCAAGTGAGGACCTTTCTAAGAGTTAAGGCACATGGAGAATGATAATCACCCCCAAACTTAGAGTTTTCAGTGTCTCTAGAAAGACTAGTCACAACTTCCCTAATTTCAAGGTCATCTGATTCCTGAAAATGGTCAATTGATTCTTCTAAGTCGGGTTCATCCTCACTCATCTCTACGAGTTCATTTTATTTTTCTAAGTCTGTTGTTTCTAAATCGCTAGACTCAAAATATACCCGTTCCTCTAAACCATAGTTGGCTTCGTAATCGAAAGGAAATACTACATCATCTAAGGAAGTGTTATCTTTAGTCAAATCCTCGTCATTTTCAATAGTTGAATAATCATTAAAATTATTTGGATTTGAACTAGAAATAACATTATCATTATAAAGCTCAATTGGAGTGGAAAATTCCTGATCAATATGCCTACTTATTTCAAATTCTTCATCAACACTATTCTCATCATAATCATCATTATAATAACATGAAAATGGTTGAACCTCATCTAAAGTAGTGTTACCAATTTTATCCGTGTCATCTTGATTATGCAAACAACTATCTTCATTTTCAAGGGTACTATTGGAAACACTGTATTGGAAATTAAGATTATTTTGAGCTAATTTTTCTACAATCCTATTTGTACTCTTAGTATATTGCTTAAGAGTTTCTTCTAAAGACATCTTTGTTGACTGCTCGTCTGAAAGAATGTTACAGGTTTTCTTCACAAATAAGGTATAACTCTTGAGAGCCTCTTCTAGAGAAATAGAGGGATTGTTTTGCTCGTATGACTGGTGGCTGTGCGAATAGTAATTGGGCTCACTCTGGTATGAACCATAACCTCCAAAAGTTTGATGTTCCCAACCACTATTCACACTATGGTCAAAGTAATGTCCATTGTGAAAATCAGACGGATATTCGTTGTATTGGCTATTGTAATACCGATTCGACATTCTATTGCGGTGTGAGTTGTCACACAAAATAAAACCCACTGACAGGGTATTCGTGGGTGGATAGAGTCTTACCTCCCGTACCAGACGGGCGATGAACCGTTGAAGTTGACTCAGGCCACCGACTCTGTAGGATCAGAATATCGCAACACCAAGATTCTCGCGAAGTCTATAAACGACACACTGCGAAGACATCGCGGGATGGAAGTAAAAACGATGTAACGGAAGACGACAACCAAAACACGAGAAAGATGTGAAGATGTAGCGAGATCGAGGAGTGTCGCGAGATTTGACATTTGTACATTTGTGATACTTCGCAAGACATACCCGAAAATAAAGGACAACTTTTATTTGTCATCCATTATGTAATGTCCTATATAAAGAGCCGAATAGGCTTACAAAGTGGGGGGATCTTTTAGTAGTGTTGAGCAAGTCATTAAGAGAGAGAGAAAGTTTAGAGTGATTGTAATTCTTTGGTTTATCTCCCTTTCATCTTGTAACATTTCTGGAATTTAATCAGTAAAACTTATAATTGTTCATCTTAAAATGATTTGATTGTGTGGATTCTTGTGAGGGGTGTAGTGTGGGATTTCCTGCAACTACATAATGGCGCTAGAAACAGGGAATGATTAAAGGAAAAGATTAAAGATTGTTATCAAGGTTGTTCAATCAAGAAAATGATAAAACAAGTGGATGAATCAGTAAAAATAGAGAAAACTAGAATCGGGAAATTTAACAAAAAGTTGGAATGTAATTCGATCACAAAAATAATGATCAGTGAATTCCATGAGAACGTCAGAGGGAGAATACATAAACGAGATTTTTAAGGAAAGAAAATTGTAGCAGTTGAGAAGACATCACCTTTGAGAGATTGGGAAAAACAGAAAATTACGTTTACAGCAGCAGAAATACCAAAAGAAAATTTGGGACACACATCTCCTTTGGTGATCACAGTAACCACACAGAAAGAAAAGGTGAACACGGCAAAGATTATGGAAGAATGGACAATAAACAACGTAACTTTGGTGGATACAGGGAGTTCGGTGGATATAATGTTCTACCATACATACAAAGAAATGGGGTACAAAAATGAAGAAATGTCTCCTTCAACTTATCATATTCATGGCTTTGGCAAATCTTTAACAAAACCAAAAGGAGAAATAGAGTTGCGAATTTTACTAGGAGAAATCGAAACACGAGTAATATTCTGTGGTGGATATGGAATCACCATACAACATGCTGTAGCGTCGACATTACATCAATGCATTAAATTTCCTATACCAAGTGGGATCGGTGAAATTAGAGGAGATGTGGATAAAGCGAGATTATGTTATCAAATTGAAGTGAAGCAATACGAAGGACGTTCAGAGAAGCGGAAAAATCGCAGGAAAATGGCGAAGGAAGCAAAGAAAGAAGAAGAATTTAGAATTTACATGATAAAAGCAGAGGAAGGAAAAGGCATACCTGGCGAAAATACGGAAGAAGGGAATGGACCTGCGAAGGAGATAAAAGAACCGACACATATGCGAGAACCTGAGGCCAGTTACACTGCGGCAGGACCAACAAAGGAAGTGAATGTTGGGACCCAAGAAGCACCCAAGATACTAAAAATTGGAACTAAAATGGAGGAGGATGAGGAAGAAAGAACTGTTAATCTATTGCGAGAATATAAAGACATATTCGCATGGGATATGGATGAGATACCGGGAATAGATCCGTCTGTGGCATGTCATAAATTGGAAATTGATAAAAATGTTAGACCATTCAAACAAAGAATCAGAAAGATTGCAACAACGTATCATCCCCAAATAGAAGAAGAACTGAAGAAGATGCTTGATGCAGGAATTATAAGACAAGCTAAATATCCGGAGTGGATAGCAAACATGGTAGTAGTTCCAAAGAAGAATAAAGGGATAAGAATTTGTATATATTTTACTGATCCAAATAAAGCTTGTCCAAAAGATAGTTTTCCACTACCAGATATTCCACAATTGGTAGAGTCGGCAGCAGGAAATGATAGAATATCTTCTCTAGATGGATACAAAGGATATAATCAAATCCCTCTCGCTGAAGAAGATCAAGGACACACTGCTTTTTTCGCCCCAAGAGGATTATATTGTTATACAAAAATGCCATTTGGTTTGCGAAATGCTGTAGCAACATACCAAAGAATGGTAGAGAAGGTGTTTGCGAATTGGATACATAAGACACTAAAGGTGTATGTGGATGATATGTTAATAAAAAGTAAAGAAGCAAAAGATCATGTCCAAGATCTGAGAGAAATTTTTGAACAAATGAGACAGTTTAACATCAAAGTAAATCCAGAGAAGTGCATTTTTGGGGTTGCGTTAGGGAAATTTTTAGGCTACATTGTATCAAAAGAGGGTATACAAGTTGATCCGACGAAGGTGCAATCAGTTCGCGACATGCCAACTCCAGCAACAATAAAAGATGTACAGAAGTTAAACGGACTCTTAGCTTCACTAGGGAGGTTCGTTTCGCGATCATCGATAAATGCAAACACTTTTTCAACATACTCAAAAAGGGGACAAAATTTAAATGGACGGATGAATGCGAGAAAGACTGCAAGGAATAAAAGATTATCTCGATGCATATATCTATTTTGCAAAAAGCGAGAACCGGGAGAAGAATTACTATATCTTGCGACAACATCGCACGCATTAAGTGTTGTGTTGTTGCGAGTAGATGCAGGAATTGAGAAACCAATCTACTACATCAGTAAAACTTTCAATGCCGCAGATAAAAATTATTCAAAAATTGAAAAGTTAATTTTGGCGCTAGTTTATGCAGCATTCAAACTTCGCATATATTTTCAAGCACATACAGTAAAGGTATTGACAAAGGTACCCATTGAATCAGTAATGAAAAATTCAAAAATATCAGCCAGGGTCGAGAGATGGAATGCACAAATAGGACACTTCAAAATCAAGTACGAAGTACTTTCTTCACCCAAATCACAAATTGTCGCGGAATTTTTAGCAGAATTTCCTTTAGAAGAAGATGAAGCAGTGGAAGAAATGATGGATATAGAAGAAGAGTATGGAAACCCAAGGGACCTACTGACAGAGCCAGATAGATGGGAAGTGCTGGTAGATGGATCATCAAATGGAGAAGGTAACGGAATTGGAATTGTTTTGATTTCGCCAGAGGGAACTAAAATGGCTTTCTCCTTCAGACTGGAATTTACATCCACCAATAATGAAACGGAATATGAATCTGTAATACATGCTTTGAAGTTTTTAATAGAAATGCAGTTGGAAAATGTGCGAATCACCAGTGACTCGCAGCTAGTCATTCGA
Source organism: Papaver armeniacum (assembly GCA_023531295.1). NCBI lineage: Eukaryota > Viridiplantae > Streptophyta > Magnoliopsida > Ranunculales > Papaveraceae > Papaver > Papaver armeniacum. Next base: position 25,566 of record JAJJWW010016407.1, on the reverse strand, counting down.
CAAATAAAGGGAGAATACACTACAAACGAACCATCTTTAAAGAAATACAAGAAACTTGTTGGAGAATTGTCAGCGAAAATCCCAAAAATAAAATGGAGACACATATCAAGAAAAGATAATAGACTCGCAGATGCTTTTGCTTTTATCTCAAGTATGATGACGGATCCAACTGCGAGATGCATAAAGATACAGACACTTTTATCGCCATCGATCAATAAGGAAGAAGAAGGAGAGGTAGACGTGATGATCATAGAAGATGAGGAACAAACACTTGTTATTGAAGATTGGAGAGCCGAACTTCATGCATATTTGATGAGAGGAGAAACACCGAGAAATAGGTTGGAGGCCCACAAATTAAAAAGTCGTGCTACAAATTATAAATTAAGAGATGGGATATTATACCGGAGATCTTTTAATGGACCTTCACTCAGGTGTTTGACACGAGAAGAAGGAGAAGCATTGTTAAAGATGTTGCATAGTGGGGATGCTGGCAATCACAGCGGCGGAAGATCTTTGGCATACAGAGCGAAAATACAAGGCTATTACTGGCCGTATATGCATGAAGACACGAAACGTGTATCAAGACGTTGCGAAGATTGCCAAAGGCATGGAAAGAAAATACATGCACCTGGAGCACTATTAACATCTTAAACAAATATGTGGCCCTTTGGAAAATGGGGATTAGATATTGTTGGACCGTTTTTACCAGGGTATGGACAAAGAAGATATCTGATTGTTGCTACAGACTATTTCACAAAATGGGCGCGGTAAAGCAATTACAACACATTCGCGACAAAGATATTTTTACATTCATATTTGAGAATATCATATGTAGATTTGGAATCCCTGCACAATTGGTATCTGATAATGGGAAGCAGTTCGAGGGACAGAATATAGAATTATTACTTAATGCATTTAAGATAAAATGTGGAATGTAGTTGCAGGAAATCCCACACTACACCCCTCACTATATCTTGATAATAATTTCTAGATCTAAACTTATTAATCACCTAAATCTCAAAATATAAGTGCTAGAAATTTAAATAGACACATAAGATTTTTTACGTGGTTCGATCAATGTGATCTACATCCACGATTCTTCACTATGATTTTTGAGGTTACATTGGTATTACATTTACAATCTCCATTAATGGATATTTTGTAGAGCTCTAGATCTAATTATTTGGGGAAGAAGATGATAAAGAAAATAAATCCTTCTCTAAAAATATCTCTCTCCTCCTAAAAGTGTCCTCCCAAAATTATTCCTCCTTTTTCTCTCTCCTGCTCTCCTCTTTATATAGGTGTTTACATAATGGATGACAGCTCACATACAGCTCATATTCTCGCGAGCCTTTTAATGATTTCGCAGGCTCTCGCTACCTTCTCTCGAGACATTCTCGCGAGCCCTTTAATGATTTCGCAGCTCTCGCTACCTTCTCTCGAGACATTCTCGCGAGTCTTGCTACCTTCTCTCGAGACACTCTCGCGAGTCTTGCTACCTTCTCGCGAGTTATGAAAAATAATGAATCTCGCAAGCTCTTCTCGCGAGTTAAGGAAATAATTGAAACTCTCACGCTAAGAAAATATGTTGTGCGATATTTGAATCCTACATCTTGCCTCTTTTTCCTTGAATATTGCTTGAAGAGCGATCTTTAAGGAAAAAAATCATTGTTGTAGTAATCTTTGATCTTTGTTGATGAAGGAATGAGCGAAAGAATACTGGACTTGAAAAGTACGTACTTGCCTCTATTCTTTTGCGAAGTTCCGAAGCTTTGAGAAGTGAATATGAAGTATCATCTCTTGAAGTATGCGAAGTATGAAGTATCCTTGAAGAAATATAAGAAGTACTCAATCCTCGAAATATATAAGAAGTATGAAGTATCCTTTGAGAAGTATAAGAAGTACTTAATCCTCTAAATATAAGAAGTATTATGAATCCATCATGCGAAACTCCCGCCTCCATGTTCTTTGCCTCATGCTATGCTTTGTAATGCAAATAAAAATTTAGATTAGTATTCAACATTTCTTTTATCAAAAATATTCATTTAATTGCAAGTTCAAATCGTTTTTCTTTGTTTTGATTTCCTTTGTATAACTTATTTCGTCTCATCCGATAAACATCCTTCATGGAGATGATCCTAATAGGTACCCCCTTATATGACGCACTTTAGGTACATAGCCTCTTGCGAAATCCTAGAGTAAATTCGCGAACTAGGGTGTACGCCATAAAGGTTTGCCCGCTACTACTCTCCATGTTGGATATCATTCTCATTTGAAACAAAGCGAGTATTTAAGGGAAATATATAAATTGATCTCTTGAGATATTGTTCTCGAATTATTGTAATCGTGAAATCTTTGTAGTTCTGAAATCTTTGTAATTCTGCGATTATCTCGCCTTTTGTAAATCAAATCAAAAATCTTTTATTTTTGTAAGTAAAATGTTTAAGGAAAGTGGTACTTAGCTTTTTGTGGTTTGTTGTTGTCAATCTCGCGTAGCAAAAAGAAATGTGAGAAGTGAGACTTGAACCCTTGACCCGCCTCTTGCATATTCTCGCACCATACCAACTGTTCTAACCCTCTCTCGCAAAATTCATTCGCGAGATAATCATCAACTTTATTCTTTATGAGATAAGCAAAGTCCATGCGAAATTTCACATAACAAAAATAAGTGTGCGAGAGCAAGAATTGATCCTGCGACCTTCTGCTCGCATTCATGCCTCCTGACCAACTGTGCTAGCTCTGCCTCTGTGAAGTGTTTCTGCGAAATAATCACTTACTTTCTTCTTGTGAAATATACTTGCGAAAAACCCATGCGAAAAATACACGTTCGTTGAGATTTGAACTCGCGACCATGAACTCATTAATTTCGCAGGGTGACCAACGTGTGCTTTGCCTCTTGTTTGCGAAAGAATGAAACAACCTTGCGAAATTATCCATTTTTTCCCTTCTTTGCGAAGCAAAAATTCTTTGCGAGGTGGGAGATTCGAACCCGCGACCTTAAGCTCCTCTTGTTCGCTCGTGACCAATTGTGCTACTCCTCCTGTGCGAAAGGATCGCAGAATGCTAATACATGACTTATATTCACCCTTTGATATTCAAGGAAAAAGATGACAAAAATTCTTCGCGAAGGGTAAGACTCGAACTCGCGACCTTATGTTTATACTCTTCGCCGGTGACCAATTGTGCTAGCCGCTTTGTTTGTGAAAGAAACACACAATACTATAACTTTATTCACTTCTTCGCTCTCGGAGTTCAAAAATATGTAAAAGGTGGGATTCGAACTCGTAACCCCAAGCTTATTCTCTTCGCGAATGACCATCCGGGCTACTTGTCGCTTGCGAAGGAAACACACAATGCTATAGCTTTATCCCATTTTTTCCCCTCTTGAAAGTTCAAAAATATTTGAAAAATATGACTGTGGCGAGATTTGATCTTGCGACATCAAGCTTCTTCGCTCCAACTCAAACCATCTCATGCGAGTTTCGTTTGTGATAAAAATCACGCTGTTTTGTTCTTATCCTTTTCTTCGTTCTTCCTTAATTTCCTTCAACAATTTTCCTCTTTTCTTTTTCTCCTGAATATGAAATCTTCCATTAAAAAATTAGCTTTCTTCCTTGAATTTTATCACATCAAACCTTTTTTTTTTTTATGTTCTTGAATTGTTGACGGTATTTTCTCCCTGAAAGTGTGATTTCTTCCATAAAACTTCCATTTTTGAACCTAAATTTTATAGATCTAAAAAAGTATGAACAAAATAATTACTTTTCATGGAAATTTCTCTTAAAGTTTATAGATCCAATTGAATTCATCACCAACAAGAGTCGTTTTTTCTAAACTTTCTTGAACCAACAAGATTAGGTCCCTGTTTCTAGCGCATATGTAGTAGCAGGATTTCCCACACTACACCCCTTACTCGATTTTGCTTAATTAATCCATTGAAAGATGTAAGATCAAGAATATTTATTGATTGAATTCATGAAATGTTTACATAGGAAAGTAGAATTACACTTAGAAATTAAAGCATGCTTAAACTTTCTCTCTCCTAATGACTTGCCCAACAATTCTAAAGAGATCTCCCCTCTTTTACAGACTCATTTAGCCCTTTATATAGGGTAATACATAGTGGATGACAGCTAAGCTACCCTTTATTTTCGGAATGTCTCGCGAAGTGTCGCGCAGATGCACAAACATTCACTCTCGCGACACTTCTTAACCCTCGCCAGGTCTCACGTCTTCTTTATGTTTTGCCTGTCGTTATTCATTGCGTCGTTTATTTTAGCTCCTGCGACTCCTTCGCGATGCTGTCGTTTATTAATCTCGCGAGCCTTGTTTGTTGCGATATTACGACCCTACATGGAAAGTCAACTCCATTATACCCTCAGGCAAATGGGCAGGCAGAAGCAACAAATAAGACAATCGCATATATATTGAAGAAGAAATTAGAAGGGTACAATAAAGCATGGTGCGAACAGGTACATAATGCGGTGTGGGCTTACAACACAACCAGGCGAGAAGCCACAGGGATGTCACCTTTCGGTTTAACATATGGGGTTGAGGCTGTGCTACCAACAGAAGTTATTATCCCAACAACAAAGAGAGAAGCCTGGGAGAAAAATCTTAGTGCGGGTATTATTCTAACTAAATTAGATGAATTAGAAGAAAAAAGAGAAAGGGCTTTGCAGCATACGGAAAATTACCAGCGAAGATTAGCCCGAGAATATAATAAACGTGTTAAAACACGCGAATTTAAACCAGGCGATTTGGTGCTGCGAGAAACGCCGATATATCAGCGAGAAAATGGTGGAAAACTTGCGAAAAAATGGGATGGACCTTATATCATCAAGGAGATAGTTGGAACAGGGGCATATAGATTGATGGACCCTGAGGGGAAAGGTGTGGGACGCAGACTTGATAGACCATGGAATAGGCTATACTTAAAGATATAGTACCCATAAAATTTATGGTAAAGAAGTAGACTGCGTAATGGTACATGATTGAGGCAAAAAGAATTAAATATTTCATTTTTATTCTCGAAAAACATGCGAATATTTCATACAGAAAATGACAAAAAATGTTCAACGATCAGCGAAATTACAAAAGAGCTTACATATAAAGAAGAATTAACAAAATAATCAGAAAGTGGCGAACTTACTATGACGTACACCATAGTTCGCGAACACAATTTCGCAAGAGGCAAAAGAACCTAAAGTGCGTCATAGTAGGGGGTACCTATTACATATAAAGCGAAATTGACAAAATACTCAGAATGGGACGAACCTTCATGGCGTACACCCTAGTTCGCGAATAAAATTTCGTAAGAGGCAAAGTACCTAAAGTGCGTCATGTAAGGGGGTTTCTGTAACGTGGCTCAGGGAATAGGTTACACCGCCCCTGGAACCTGAGTCATGGAGATTGGGGGTAATAAAACCCATCCAGGAGAGGTACCTTGGATTTTCAATCTAAGCCTTCTAAGGAGTCAGCATTTGACCAAGGCGCCGAGGTACACAGTTGAGCCAAGGGTGCCTGGGGCATTTGAAGTGTCTCGGCCATTCTTGGCAAGTCTCGGCTTATGCTGCACTCGGCCCAAAGAAAACTCCACTTAGGGTGCAGTCTTGTAACCATAAGCCCTATAGGCAAAAGGGATAAGAGGCTGCGAAAACAACTGGTTGTTGTTAAGACCGGATGGGAGGAGCTAGCCTTGTATGGCAGAAGTACGCCTCCTTGAAGGGGAAACCAGAGGGAAGATAAGGGCGGCAGCTTCCATTAGGGAGTTGATAGTGTCAAAAAAGACGTAAATTTCATGAGGCTTCTTACTCACGGTAGTATTAAGGCTTGTCATATTTATGCAACAATCCTGAAAAGGCAAAAATACAAAAGAGTGGATAAGACGAGATCAATGGGTCCTTACATGCAAATGTAAAGACGTCCTGCGATTTCGTCGCAAAAACGGCAATGTCATGGGGCTTTATGTTCGCAAGGATATTTAGGCCTGTCATATTTTCGCAAGAAAAATATCCTGCAGAGGCAATAATACTAAAGAAATGATAAGACAAGATCAATGGGTCATTACATGAAAGTGTAAAGACGTCCTGCGATTTTGTCGCAATAATGAGAGGTGGCAAACTAAGACCTTTAACTAGGAAGGCAAAATAAGACCACACAAGAGAAATGATAAGGCAAGATCAATGGGTCATCACATGAAAATGTAAGGACGTCCTGCGATCTTGTCGCAGTGAAAAATTTCACATAAACAATTTGAATATAGATGACAGAGATCTTTCATCGCAAAAAAGATAATAGAAAACAAGATGGGAATTGTTAAACATCAAAGATTGTCTTCCATGCAAAAAAAAGAAGAATAATAAATGAGTAAATACATCTCAAAGGTGAATGAAGTACATAAAGAAGTAACAATGCAAGAAGTAAAATTACAAGAAAAGTTCAATTCTCAATATCAATTTTTTCGCCAGAAGGAGATACTGCATGTTCTTCAACAATTTTATTAGCTTCACCAACTTCAAAGACTTTCGCCGATTCTTGCATTCTCGCCAGATCCTCCTTCAACTAAATTCTTATTGACAACTTCATTAGGTGGAATCACCTCTTCATTTGCGGAATCTTCGCCACTTTCATAATCATAATCACTATCAGGAGGGTTAGGAACTTCATCATCACTTACTTCTAGAGGTTCGACAGATACAAGATCAAGAGATTTGGACAATAAGACATCATTCACAAGAACTTGACTTTGAGGTGAAATTGGCGAAGGAGTGCTTTACGATGATTCATACTCTCTATATCTTTAGAGTAAGTGAGATAGTCGAATCTTCTTTACTGCCCGATCGCGAGAGCGAGCAACAAGCAAATGAGGCGATCCATTTTCTCATGCGAATTTTGGCATAATCGGACTTCAAAGTGGAAATAGAGGAGTGAAGATTTTTCTCGGATTTTGCAAAAATAAAAAGTATAGAGACTAATTCAGATTTTTTCTTGAATTCGCAAGGAAAATACAATAAATTCAAGAAAACAAATTGATTAAGGTAGTCAAATATCATGCCTACCTTCCTTTTGCGAGATAAGAAATTGGGTTAAAGCCAAACAACTATTCTCCAAATGATTCATGGCACTGTCAAAATTATCTCCAACCAAACCCTTCAGTCGAGATCGCAAGCTCTTTTCGTTAGAAACAAGTAAGGCATTTTCCTTCGCAAGAGAAGAGTGGGATTCTTCTAACTTGGAATATTGATCCTTGAGTTGGCTTGTTTTTATACTTAAAGTTATTCTACCTTGGATAAGTTTATCCCTCTCAACAGTAACTTCTTCGAGTTTACTTCTCAGCGAACAGAGAGATCGTTCTTGTTCTTTACATATTTTTTGACAGACGTCAAGTTGTTGCGAGGAAATCGCCACCTTGTTTAACAGAGCTCGCTTCTCTTGAGAAAGAGTTCCATTTTCATCTGATAAAGTTTCCAACTCCAAATTAGTTGTAGTTAAAGAGTAAGAGAGGCGAGATAATTCGCTACTTAATGAGCCCCAGCGAACTAAGTCAAGCATTTTCTTTAGAAAGATTATTTATTTGATCAACAGAATATGTATGAAGATTATCTAATTGGTTATATTGCTCCATCCAAACGTCTCTATCCATTCGAGTTTCTTCAACAACCGATTCCAATTGATATATCTCCATTTTTCGCTTCTGGTTCAAAGCTTGAAGGGCGAACAAGGGCTTGAAGATTTTTAAAAAAAAAAAAAAAAAAAAAAATTTGAGAAATGGGAGGGGAGCGATACCTTTTAATTCTTCGTTCTTCTAGCGAAGATTATCACGATCCAGTGAGACATTTTGAAGTTTTTGATTCTCAAGACGGAGAGTGTCACACTTTGCAGTCATGGCTTGGAGATTGTTCTTCAAAATTTTAACTTCTTTCTCTAAAGATGTTTGCGAAATTCTGTCAGAACCAAAGTACTTACTCAAAATCTCGCAGACATTAGACTTGATAGGATCGACGGAGATCTTCTTGACGTCATTCATGATATTTGATAAAACTTTGAAAGCCACGTCCATTCCCTCCAAATTTTCCTTAGTAAGAGGGATAGACTCGGATGAAGAGGTAGTGACGACAGAAGAGGGAGAGTTAAATCGTCTTTCGTCAGCAGAATGTCATGTGAAGATGGAATCTGATGAAGGTTAATGACTGGGGGAAAGGCAGAGGCATCAATAGTAGGAGAAGAAAATGGTTCGTTCACAACAGGACTATCATGATGAACTTTGTCTATGGAAAACTCAGACATAGGAGGAGGATCATCAACGACATTTTCGTAGACAGCAAGGGTAGATTTATCTTGCGATGATATCGCATGAGGATTTGTAAGCTTAAATATAAGAAAAGGAACAGAAGTTTCAACATTTTTAGAACGACGAGATCTCTTGGGGGATCTATCGACGTTTTTGTCATCCTACGAATCACAAGTTAAATAAGAAACAGAGGCAACAATATTGTTATTAGAAGAGTAAATGTTTCTTAATACCTTGCTATTCGCAGGCTTTCTCTTGTGTGCAACGGATTTTGGTTGCGAACCCTTGGATATTTTAGGATTTTGGACTGTGAATTTGGTAACAGGGACGTTCTTACTAAAACAGAAACAATAAGGGAATTAATCAGAGATGAACAAAATCAAATAAAGTAATCTCAGTAGAAGAGTTCAAATGGATCACGTGCAGTATTTTCTACAAACCTTGATGGATCCATAAGAACAATAGCAGGGAAGATTTACAGCAAGATGAACAACAACAAAAAGTTGCAGACGATAAAAAATTCACAGAGAATGCAGAGATGAAGAAGATGAAGTAAAAGAAAAGAAAGATATCCTTGATAGATCACTTCTTAAATAGACAAGAAAAGGATGACCGGTTAGCATTTAATGTGCCGGTAAAAAGGGGAATATGTAACACGTGTAAGCGGTTATACTGGATTTACGGAAGCTTGTCGCGAAAAAATAAAGGAAAGAAATAAACGGCGCGGCATTTTGAAAATACTAATTCTCATGACGTTCTCTTCTTCGCAGAGAGAGACATGAGAAGAGGCAAGATGTAGGATCGAATATCGCAACACCAAGATTCTCGCGAAGTCCATAAACGACACACTTTGCGAAGACATCGTGGGATGGAAGTAAAAATGACGTAACGGATGACGACATCCAAAACACGAGAAAGATGTGAAGATGTAGCGAGATTCAGGAGTGTCGCGAGATTTGACATTTGTACATTTGCGATACTTCGCAAGACATACCCGAAAATAAATGACAAATTTAGCTATGTCATCCACTATGTAATGTCCTATATAAAGAGCCGAATAGGCTTACGAAGTGGGGGGGATCTTTTTAGTAGTGTTGAGCAAGTCATTAAGAGAGAGAAAGTTTAGAGTGATTGTAATTCTTTGGTTTATCTCCCTTTCATCTTGTAACATTTCGGAATTTAATCAAGAAAACTTATAATTGTTCATCTTAAAATGATTTGATTGTGTGGATTCTTGTGAGGGGTGTAGTGTGGGATTTCCTGCAACTACAGACTCCTATGTCAGTGTACGAACCCGAGGGGCCGAGACAGTATCGTAACTGTCGTCCTTCCCTGCAAACAGTTTATATTTAATTTTTACCTTCCTTAGGGTTTCAAAAATAATGTTCAAGTCCAAAAATAAAGTCCAAAAAGTGTCCAAAAATAAAAAGAAAAATTACAAAAAGACAACCATATTTACAGTTTCAAAAAAATAAAACAAAATAGCTATATACAAAATCTTCTTCTTCACTCCTTTTGAATTCCTCTTTTCTTTCCCTCTTTGGAAGATGCTTTCCTTTTATAGCACTTTTTCTTTCCTTGTAGCTTCGCTCCAAATATGAAAAGAATCGAAAAATACCAAAGGCGTAAAAGAGAACAAAAAATATAAAAAAATAAAAATTGAAATAATTCTAAAACCTAAAACCTAAATACAAGTCCGCGTCGGCGGCGCCAAAAATTGATGTGATTTAGAAAGTTGTTGTAAAGTGGTAAGAAAGATGTCGTTCCTCTCAGACTTGTGAAGGATTTTTTTAGATTCAAATAAAACTAGAAAACTCAAAGAAGGTTGTTATCAAGATTTTAAGAGCACTGAGACTATGGATTCCACCAATCTCCAATTTCTATGTGATTTAATCTAATCAATATCCATGCAACTCTTTACGTTTAAAGTGATTCTAATATTTTGCAAAATTAGATTTTTAAAATAACAAGTGTATTTCGAAAGCATAGAATATCAAAAACCTAGGTCTAAGCATAATCTATCAAGAGAAATCACAATTGCTTAGGAAAAATCATTCAATCAATTCTAAATCAAGGCAAATAATCATAAAAGAGAAATTGCAAAAATTAATATGAATAGAAATTACCACACAAATCTTGAAAAATTGGCTTCCTCCGTCGCCTCAGCAAAGGGGTTTAGTTCCTCAAGTTATTCACGTGCTCAAAGTAGGTGTTCATAGCTGAAAAGGGTAAAAAACAAGAGAAAACTACTAAAGCAAGCGACTTTGTAATGATATAATTGTTCTGAAGTCATCATTCTGAAGTAACCTTTAACAGAACTGTTGCGAACTCTATTAATTGTTGGAAAAATTGTTACAAAAGAGATTGAATATGAAAGAATAGGTAATAGTTCAATGATCGCTCTAAGGTGCTGTAAAATAAAGACTGCTCTAGTCTGTCTAATGTTCTTCGTGTTCTTCAGCAGCAACAGCAGAACCCGGTTTCCTGCAACTTTGATTTCTCGGCTCTGTCGTGTTCTAAAGTTCCCCTAACTTCTTCTAAACTTCAATACCCCTCTCTGGGACTCGAGCACACCTTTTATACACCTCCAAACCCTCCAAAACCCGATTAAATCTCTCATTTTTTTTTTCTTTGCTGCCAAGGTACGAAATTTCCTTTCCAAGTCTTCTTTACGCGTTTCTGAGATTTCCAAATCCTCCCAAACTCTTCCTTAGATAGATACATGTCTTTGGAAAGAATATCTCGCTTTTAGTCTCCCTGGAATTCCAAAAATAAATCATACAGGTGCCTGTGTAAACTCATTCCCCTGTTTTGCGATAATTTTCTTTTCTTTCCTTTTTTTCCGATTCCGAGACACGTACAATCCCTGTTTTAGTGAAGCAGATTATTCCCAAGCAAACTGCGACAAAAACTCCAGCCAAATGTCACGAAATTCTCTACCAGAATCTTATGTGTTTCGAACCAAAAACCCGAGAGCCTGTTTAATCCCAAACTTGATTATCTAGCCGAAGTTAATCGACCCCATCAACCATACCAGGCCTGTTTACTTGAAACAAGTCTATGCTGCGAAAATCAGTGATTGAATCTAACTCGAAACTGCCCAAAATTCCAACCCTAATATTGTTCTTCACTGAAACCCAAATTCCCGCCAATTTCAAATTCAAAATGAAGGGGATGACCTCCCCTTATCCATGGCTGGTCTACCTTTAGCAATTGGGGCAGAAATAATAATTTTTGGGGTGGAAATAACCAAAACTTGGGGTGCCTTTATAACTTTTTCCGGGGGCCAATAACACTTCTTCTAGGTGCATTTAGTAATTCCTCCCGGCAGTCCAAATGCCACTTTTCGAGCCAATTTTTCCACACATGTTTATTTCTCCAAAAACACCTACAAAGACACAAAAAGCCAAAATTAACAATATATACAATTGAGACTATATCAGACACAAAAATGTGTCTATCAGTTCGTGAAATCGTAAAATAGGTAAGAGTTGAGGATTACCATTTTTTCCATGAATTCAGTATTAGCATATCTATAACCCAGTGCTTCGGTTCCGGACAATGGTGACTTCCGATGGCTTGTTGTGATTATGATTATGAGTATTCCTCCAGCTCTTCGGACGAGGATTCAAAGGTTCCAGAGATGAAGATTCCTGCAGCGGAATCTTGCGCCAAGAGGGACTATTATGTAGAAATGAAATGCGACATTACCCCTAACAACCGTAGAGGAACTCGGGAGGAACTCTTGAAAAGGAAAGCTGAGGATGACATGTTAGCTGATAGTCAACGACGAATAGATTGAATCCAGTGTTGGATATCGGCGGTGAGAGAGGCTTCAATCCGTCTTTGAGGTGTAGCCGGACTCGGATGCTTCGGAGGACGAACCTGTGTGGGTGCCACCAGAGCGCAAAATCAAGCCAGATCGACGTACTAGAGAAATTGAGAAGCTGGTTCACGTCGACCTTGAGGCTGAGCGCGAAGAGGAAGATTACTGGGATGATTATGAACTTGATATTCATCCAGACTTCGTCAATAGCCCTGATAATGATTCTGATGAAGAACTCGAAGAGGATTCCACGAAAGATGACGATGATGAATCTGATAATTCTGACAAATCTGATGAGTCCGACGAGTCTGACTGATCTTGCTCATGAATCTTTCTGAAATTATTTCTTTTCCGTTGAAGTAGATACTTTCTGGTTATTTGAATAGCTTGGCTGTAAAGATGTTTCTTTAGAGATTATTATTTTCTTGAACTGTAATTCCTTGCAGTATCTCTTTTCTGAATCTTCCTCATATCTCCAGTCGATAGGCCAATGTCCACGTAGACAATAACCACCTGCGGAATACAATCACATGAACTGTCTATGAAATACGTGGCCTGCCAGACGATCAATCCGTAGTCATAATGTTGACTTCTCCCGAACTGTCAGTCCCCAGTATTGTTACGCTTCTCCCATTGTCACGCATCCGATTCGAGATTTAGAGTTTCAGTAGAAATCACAACAGACTTGTTTATCCATTATGGAAGTGCTTTTAGGGTTTTATTTAAACAGTCGACCATCTGCTACCTTTGTGTATCAGAATAAATTTTGATCATAATCCCACCTCTCGTCGCCATGTCCAGAAGCAGTGTCTCTTCCAGAAGTGAATCTCGCGCCGAACATGTTGTGGCAGTATCCGTCTCGGTGAGTTACATATCTTTCTTATCCTTGTTCGATCAGGGTGATTGATCAGAAGAAAAATTTTGTTGCAGGATAATCAGAAGAATCAACATTCATCATGCAGCTTGAGACCCAAACGAACTGTCAAAGCTCCTGCCCGGTACAGGTCGGATCATGCTGATACCGTAATATCCGTAAGTAATTCCATAACTTCTCGACTGAAGTCCTACCATGCTCAAAGGTCAGTAAAATTAAATACTCCTTCGTTCTACCGCAGGTTGATGTTCGTGTTGTTGTCGATGCCAGAAAGAGAAAGAACGGGAAGTCAGTGATTGTAGTTGATGATAGCAGCAACTGTGTTGACGAGAACTCTACCGATTCCGTAAAGACTGGGGTTAGAGTTCATACCCCTGAGTATCCAACAACTGGACTCCCATTTGAAGCTCCCATGATCAACAATTGCCCGAATAATGAAGTGGTTGGTGGATTCGTCATTCCTAAGTGTCACGCGCCTCTGTACACCAAAATTTGGAGAAGGTGCGGGCATATTTCTACGACCGAAGTATGTTTTCTACCAACCCTCCTGACTACAGTTTCGGGGTTGTTATCGAACATTGAAGAGATGGACCAGATGCATCTGCGAGATGTCAAGAATCATGAACTGCACAAATGGGATGAGATGATTTCCAATTGCGAAACTCTGCAGTTCAACATAGGATGGCTTCGTCATCGGCTCGAGATAATCAAAGTTCACAAGGCAGCGGCTGCTGCTGACGCGATTTCTGCGACCACTGCCATATTGGAGGAGGAGAAGATACTTGTCTGGAGTCGGCAAAAGTTGAGAAGGCGGTCCAGGACTTGAAAATGAAAACCAAGAATTTCCAGAAGAAGCTTGACAGGGTTTTCTATAGAGATTATCCTTTGTTGGGTGGTTTGTTCTGAATGAGTGTTTGAGAGAAAGATTTTTTTTATGTAGGTTTGAGATTTTGTTTTGAATAAAGTGGATGATTGAGAGATTCTTGTGAAATTCGTAGAATACTTTGAATTTTGAATGAATGAGCATACTTCATATTCTTTTGGAGAAAACAGAAATTACATTTAGAAATTTGATATTTTGATGATCGTTCAAGCATAATACGCCTTGAGCCATTTGCCATTGATGATGTTTCCTTCAACTCCTCCATCAACAGCTAAGATTTTGTAATATCCGCTAGATACTGCTTTGATAACTACATAAGGCCCTTCCCATTTAGGAGAGAACTTGGGGGCGGACATGTCTTGTTGGATATGTTTTGCTGTTTTCAAAACCAAATCTCCTACTTGAAATGTTCGAGGTCTTACTATTTTGTTGTATGCCTTGGAAATTCTCTGTTTTTAGGTTTCCACATATTTTTCTACCTTGGTCCTTCTTGATTCAAGCATGTCTAACTCAGCAATCCTCGAATTAGATACTTCGGCTTCATCCCATTGTACTCCACTGGCCGCCGTGATCCTTGCAGAAGGAATCTTGACCTCAGCCGGGAGAATAACATCGGCGCCATAGACGAGAGAGTATGGTGAAGTCCCAATAGTGCTTCTTGGTGCGGTTCGGTAAGCCCACAAAGCCATGGGTAATTCTTCATGCCACGTTCATGGATTGTCATGAACTGTTCGACTGAGAATCCGGATCAAGGTTTTGTTGGTGCTCTCCGCTTTTCCGTTTCTTTGGGGATAGTAGGGTGTGGAGAAAATTTGTTTGACTCCATATTCCTCGAGCAACTCTGCAACATGTTTGTTGGCAAAAAGAGTTCCATTATCCGTGATGATATGTTTAGGAACACCGAATCTGCATATGATGTACTCTTTGATGAAATCTGCAATTGTGATTCCAGTGGTGCTTCTAAGAGGAATGGCCTCGACCAATTTGGTGAAGTATTTTGTTGTTGTGATGATGTATTCATGTTTCTTCGAAGATGCTGGATTGATCTTTCCGATGATATCCAGTCCCTAGCTGTAGAAGGGCCATGGGCTGCTCACAGAATGTAATGGGAGACAAGGAATGTGAATGAGGTTACCATGAACTTGGCATTGATGACATCTCCGAACATAGGTAGCCGCGTCATCTTCCATGGTTGTCCAATAATATTTCTCATGGATTTGGAGAAAAAATTTCTTCTTCCCTTGATGTTCACCTTCATGCATTTCTTTCAAGATTGTAGGAATTTCATGTTCAGCCAAGCACCTCAGTAGACTCCCACCGAAGCTTTTGCGATACAAAATCCCTTCCAAGTAGACGAAACGTTTGGCTCTCTGGATGAGTTTGACCGCTCCCTTCTTTTCTGATGGAAGATCGTTGTCACGAAGATACTTTATGTAAGGTTCTCTCCAGTCCCCAGTGTGATGGATTGTTAGAATCTCCAAATGATGAGGTGGTGTCTGACAATTGGGACAGGATCCTTGCATTATCCTTGACTGAGCTTCCATAGAGGGCCAATAGTAACCAAGCCTTTGAAGCCTTCTGTAGAGTGTGACCACTAGGGTTTGCCCACATATTTCCTCATGTATGTGTTTGAGTTGTTCACTGGCTTCTTCATATCTAAGGCATCGTGACAGGGATCCATCAGGATTGCGATAATATAACGCTTCGTGCAGCAGGAAAAAGTTTTTCAACTCCTTGAGATTAATTTTCTCCTCCGTAAGGGAATTGCTCAATTCATGAATGATGGGCGCCCGCCAGTCACTCGATTGAGCATCTTCGACTTGAGTAAGCCAGGTAGATGATACAGAGTGTCTTTGCACAGTGATGGATTTCTCGGACCCTTCAAATTGCAGTTTGGATGCTAGAGTCGCTAGACAATCAACATGTCTATTGTTGGTGCGGCCAGTATGGACAATTTTTGCATCAGAAAAATGAGCTAATAGTCGTTGTGCCTCGGTTCTGAATGGAGCAAGTGTTATTTATTTGAGAGAGTATATACCATTCATTTGATTGACCAACAACTTTGAGTCTCCTCTAATCTCTAGGTGCTTTGCTCCTGCTTTTTTGGCCAAAGATATCCCTAGGAGAAAAGCTTCATATTCTGCTGAATTATTGGTGCAGTGGAAGTCTAGCTTGAATGAATGTGAGAAGACTTCACCGTATGAAGATACTAGCACAATGCCCGCTCCACCAGTATCATTGCTCGGAGTGGCAGATCCATCAAAATACAATAACCATGTTGAATGATTCAAATTTCTGAAAACTCACCGGGAACTTCTTCATGTAACATTGTGATGTCTTCTCCAGGGAAAGCATCAAGTAAGTCTGCAACTGCTTGTCCTTTGATTGCTTTTGGAGGGACGCACGCTATGTCAAATTTTGACATTTGAAGTAGCCATTTTGCTGGTCTCCCGATCAAAGCAGGTTTCGATAGTAAGAACTTTATAGGATCAGCTTTGGCCACGAGCACGACTCTATTTGATAGTAGGTAATATCTTAACCTCTGAATTGCATGAACCAATGCTAGACACGCTCTTTCAGCCTTTGGGTATCGGAGTTGAGCGTCCCTCATTGTGCGACTGAAGTAGTAGATTGGACGTTCGATGCCTTCTTCATCTTCTTGGGCGAGGAGTGCTCCAATAGCAACATCGCTGGAGGCTGTGTAAAGTATTAGCGGTCGTCCTTGCACTGGAGATTTCATGGCAGCAGGTGATAGTAATATTTGTTGTATTTTCTGGAACGCCTCTTGCTGAACGGTCGTCCATGTAAAACTTGCTCCCTTTTTCAGCAGAGCAGTGAATGAAGCAATGAGTTGAGCCAGTCCAGGGATGAAACGTCGAATGTAGTTTACTTTGCCCATGAAACTCTGGAGTTCCTTCACAGTTCGTGGAGGAGGCATGGTAGTGATAGCTTTCGTTTTGTCTGGATCGACCTTGATTCCTTCTGCGGTGACTAAGAATCCAAGAAACTTTCCAGAAGAAACGCCGAAAGCACATTTCAGAGGATTCATCTTTAGTTTGTATTCTGTGCACCTCTCGAAGACTTGTCTCAGAATGTCCAGGTGGGATGCTCGAGTCTTTGATTTCACTACTACGTCATCGACGTAGTCTTCCACTTGCTTGTGCATCATGTCATGGAATATTGCAGTCATGGCTCGTTGATACGTGGCTCATGCGTTCTTCAAGCCGAAAGGCATTACCATGTAGTGGAAGTTTCCAATGGGAGTTCGGAATGCAGTCTTGTTAGCGTCATGTTCATACATCTTGATTTGGTTGTATCCACTGTAACCGTCCATGAACGAAAACATGTCATGACCGCTGGTTGCATCAACGAGCATATCAATGTTGGGTAAAGGAAAATCATCCTTCGGGCAACATTTATTCAGGTTTCTGAAATCTACACAGCATCGGATTTGACCATTCTTCTTCTTTAATGGGACAACGTTCGCCAGCCATGTTGGATGTTGAATGGGTTTGATGAATCCTGTTGTTAGTAGTTTCTCGATTTCCACCTTGATTTGCTCCTCAACTTCGTGTCTGAATTGCCTGGGCGGTTGCTTGAAAGGTTTGGAACCGGGAGTGATGTGGAGATGATGAGTGACCAATTTATCATCTAGGTCGGGCATCTCTTCATACGTCCAGGCAAAGATATCATGATACTCTTTCAACAGGATGATCAATCTTTCTCGTTCTTCGGATGAGAGAGTAGAACTGATTAAAATCGGTCTTGGGTTTTCATCTGTTCCAATATTGATAGTCTCAAGGTCGTCAGTTGTGGAATCATGCCATCTTGCAATTATCGTGGTGCATCTCGAACTTCTTCATCGGGTGATTGCTCAATCTGGCATGATTCTTCAGGGCGGGGAGACTTTTCATCGACCTCCCCTGTTAATTGCTAATCCTTACGATGGAGATAAATGACCCATACACATAATCACAATAGCATTCATACGATTATGTCGATGTCTTATATACGAAGTTCAAAAGATAGACGTTATACTTCGTATTGTAATTCCTTAATACTATGTCTAACTAGAGTATAATCATTCCACGACTTAGCATTATGTTTTCAATATGGACGACTTGAAAGATACGTTAGGAATGAAACAGTTCAAGTCAAATATTACTAACCTCAAGAGGAAGGATGATGTCATCGTTGTAGCTATTTACTTCTTCACATTCTTCAAGTCTTCACGTAATACTTGTAAGTCTCATATCCTAATAACTTTCTAGTAAACCTATACGAAGTTGACTCTAGTAAATAATCAAGCGACTCTTTAAATGAGTTTTGGTTCACTAAAATATGACAACCAAACTTGACATACCAATGCTTGGTGGGTTCAACCGAGCTATGCTCTAACAGCTACGGATCTTCAACAACTATGATGCTGAGTTGAACACATTTGGAATCATTGGAGTACTTGGAAGTGACGAAGATTTCGAGTAATGTTGAAGAACCAAAGAGATCAAGCATTTGGATGAGAAGCTACAAAGTTTATTTATTTTGTAATCCATATGTATTGATAGTTTTGTCACTAAAATTGACAAAGGGGGAGATTGTTAGATCACTGCTCGGTCGAACTCGCAAGCGTTGCTATCTCAAGCTTGTTTGTCAATGTTAGTGATCAAAACTATAAGTCTTGATTTCTAGTCTACTTATAAATGTCTCGGACTAGGATAGATTGTGTAGTTGAGCATTAGACTTCATGACGTTCATCAATTGAAGACGAAGAACTACTAAGGAGAGCTTGTGGAACTTCATCAACAAAAGGTATGTGGAGACTAAAACTCATCTATCACTTGGAAAGTCTATTTCTATTCTATCTCCTATATTTAGACAAAAGTCGTACTACTATATAGTTGTCGATTATAAACATTTGAGATTTCGAGCTGAGAATTAACTCGCTTACATATTTCTCGAAATATGCGTTGGTAAGCTTTCACTTCAACCAAGTTCATCTTATATTCTTGACGAAAGTCAAAAGATGATCATGTGAAAATTGTCGAGTAACATCTTACATGGTTTGTGTGATACAATCATTTGATGTATACTTGGAATGTTTTTTTATGATTATTTCAATAACTTGAAAATTGCTTTGATGCTAATAGTGTGTGAAAACGGCTATTGTCATCCTCTAAGAAAGTTTCAATGATTGAAATAAGAATTTAGAACTAATGAATTATGAACATAGTATGCTTTCTTGCATGTATGTGATCCATGACCGGAACTAAAGTATATGCATATGTAATAACCGTAAAATAGGTCAATAACTATTAACTAGTCAAATGACATTTTTGCCTCAAATCGATTTACTTAATGAAGATTAATCTTAAATTAAAGAAACTATTAAAATAATAATTTGGTCAAATAATAGCATCAGTAGATAGATCTCGAAAAGTTATGCGAAATGGACTGCAAGAACGCGCGAATCGGATACCGTACGAAGAAGATTTTGCACTCGGAAATTTGGATGTCAAAGTTTGACAAAGTCAATCGGCGTTGATTCTCCCGTTGACCGTTTTACCGTTGCCATTGACCTGGCTTGACCGAACCAGTGATCTTGACTGGACCTATGTTTAGAAATTGGTTAACCCTTAGTAAAATGCTAGACATGAAACAATGGATTCCTTTTATATAATTGAATTTTGAAACTATAATTATCAGGAAGCTTATCTTCCCTCATCTTTTTGTTTTGTTAAGTTGGTGTTGTTAGTTGGTTAGGTGGTGGTGTTGCTTACTCAGAGAAACAGAGAATGAGGGAGCTTGTTGATAAAAATTGATAGTTATATTTAGAGTTTGGGAACAGAATATAGAAGAGTTAGAACTAGCTAGAGAGTATGAGAGTTTGAGTGTTCTTTTTGATGATAGAGATGATGGATGAATTAAGAAAGAGAGTTGTTGATGATGATGATTTAGGAGTCATAGAAGAGCTATATTAAGAAGTAGAAAGATGAAAATTGAGTGAGTAATAATATGGTAGCAATTAAATAAAGAGTTTGTAAGAAGAAGGGGAATGCTTCCATGATGATTATGAAGATGAATTAATTAATTAATAGTTTTTTTTTTTGGTAAGTCCAAAATATATTAATGAATAGCAAAATTACAAAACAAAGTAAAAAGTAAGAAAAGAGGTCAGAGAAACCCCAAAAACTTACTGATTACTTGAAACGAAAATAAGATACATTGGGTAATTCAACAGACAAGAGAAAATCAGGCCTATTATCATAACTAAGCCCTTCCCCTTCATCTAACAAGCAACCCCTTTTGGCCAAACAATCAGCCGCAAATTTTGCTTCTCTATAGGAGTGAATAAAGCGAATGGAAGCGTATCTTTCCCTCACAACCATCCATCTTGGTCTAAGGAACCAGGGAACGACAGCAGCATCACCAGACAAAACCAAAACAGCACTCATGGAGTCTGTTCTTATACAAATATTGCCAACTCCAAACTTAACAGCCCATTCCAAACCAACAATAACACAAAATAATTCAGCCAAGTAATTAGTTTGCACACCAAAACCAACACTCATAGCTCCAAGCACATTAGCATTGGCATTACGGACAACCACTCCCGCACCTGCCATCCCAGGATTACCACGAGCCGCTCCATCACAACATAACATCAGCTCATTATTTTGCGGAGGCTCCCAAAAGCATTCGATGGGATCAACATGCCTTACCTGCCTATGACGAACTCTAAAGAAAGTTAGGATTCGCAAGTCATCTTGAGAGTTAAACATACAACCCTTAAGCCGAATAGAGTACTCTTGAATCTGATTAAACACCTTCTTTTGAAAAAAGATCCAACTAACTCTTTGGTTTCCGTAGACAAAACCATTACGGGTCATCCAAAGCTCCGAGCGAATAACTAGAATCGCAAGTAACCAAAGATCCTTGACCATCCTACTTTTACCTTTTGCTGCCTTGTAAGAGGTTGTTAAAATCTGATGCGGAAGAATACCAAACACGTCCGAAATCCAATCCTAAGCTTTAGGCGCAAATGAACAAGACCATAAAATATGATCCAGCGACTCCTCTTGGCTGTTACAAAGGCAACACTTATTAACAACTTGATGCTTAAATCTGGTTTTTACCTTGTCCAAAGTAGCACACACCCCACGCAAAATCTTCCAATTTCTGGCAGCTAGGGCAGGATGAACCGAAGACCTCCACAACAGATTAGTTCCTTACAGAGCAGGTTGCCTAGAACGAACCAGCTCCTTAGCAGAACGAACTGAAAAGTTCCCTTTGTAATCGGCTTCCACACCCTGTAATCAGCACCTCCCATTGGAATTGGAAGGTTATTTAAATCCACACCCGCTTCCAACAAATTCAAACGCACATTGTCAGTGAAAACCCACGCCCCATCATGAATACAATCATTAACTAACAAATTGCGATCCAGAATTTCATGCCCAATAGCATCAGCGATGCAACCCTCCATACACCAAGCATCGAAATACAAAGAGGTACTCCTGCCATCACCAATCAACATCCTAGAATTGGACTGAACCTCACTAAAAACCCATTTGAAACCCGGCAAAATGGAAGATTTCATGTAACCTACCAATTGGCCATTACGGCCAAAGAACTTTGCACGCATAAAACGTGCCCAAGCCTTGTTAGAGTTACAAATATTCCAGCAAAGCTTCATAAGCATGGCTTTGTTCATAACCCGCATACGAGTGATTCCAAGTCCACCTTCATTATAAGGAGCACAAATCTTGTCATAAGCAACTACAAAAGATCTACTAACTTGAGAATCCCCTGACCATAAGAAATTTCGAATAGCAGCCTCACATTGATGGATGAATTTTCTAGGCCATTTATAAACAGCCATATTGTGAATAGAATAACTTGCAATCACTGACTTAACCAACACCACTCTATCTTGGAACGAAAGCATTCTCCCCTTCCAACCTGCTAACTGATCTTTGATTTTCTCAACCACATTGCTAATATGATGATATTTAACAGTACCTGGCATGACTTTCACCCCCAAATATCTATCCGGAAAAGAAACAACATTCATGCCTAAAAAATCAGCAATGTTAGTTCTCCTCCGCAAAGAGCTACCACCATTCACGACTAACAGTTTGGCCCGAAGCACGCTGATAACTACCAAGAAGAGCAACCAAATTCCTCAAGCTTTTCATGTTACCTTTGCAAAAAATCATTATATCATCCGCAAAAAATAAATGAGTTGGAGAAATACCTTTTCTGGTGACCATAGTAGACATATTTTTCTCACGAAATAATTTCGTAATATTTCTACTAAGGACATCTTCAATCAATACAAAAATTAAAGGCGATAGAGGATCACCCTGTCTCAGACCCCTATCTATACTGAAAAAACCTTCCGGACTACCATTAACAAGGATAGAAATTCTGGCTGACCTTAAAATATGCAAAATCCAATTACACCAAGCATCCGAAAAACCATAATCTTTAAAAAACAGCCAAGATAAAAGACCAACTAACCGTGTCAAAAGCTTGAGTAATATCTAGCTTCAGCCCCACGTTACCCTCCTTGCGTTTAATATGAAGCTCAGTCACCATTTCTGAAGCTAAACAGATGTTTTCATGGATATTTCTACCCTTCATAAACGCCACTTGCTCCTCAGAAACCAAGTTACCTAGGACACTCCCCAAACGAGTAGCCAGAATTTTCGTACAAATCTTGAAAAAGAAATTACTCAGACCAATAGGTCTGAAATTCTTTAGCATATTAGCACCTCTTTCCTTTGGAAGCAACAACAGTAAGCTAGAATTAACACCATGCGGAATAAATTTGTTGGTCCAGCAAAATAATATGGCCTTAACCAAGTCCTCACTAATAATTTCCCAGCAATGCCTGTAGAAAAAACCTGCAAAACCATCCGGACCTGGGGCACTATCCGCACCCAAGTCAAAAACAGCCTCATGAATCTCCTCCGCAGTAGGCAAAAGATCCATAAAGGTACTTTCCTCAGCAGAAATACGATCATGCTCTATATCAAAAAGAGAACTCTCCAAAACGGAATTATACCCATTGAACTTAGCTTGATAATAATTTACAACCATGTCTCGAATTTGATCACAATCAGTAACCGTATCACCCGAATCATTAACCAACTCCGAAATAATATTAGAACTCCTACGCATACGGATGCTATTATGGAAAAAACTAGTATTACTAGCCCCCTCCATCAACCATTGATTCCTAGATTTCTGCTTCAACATAGTCACCAATTGCATACGGATATCATTCACTTCAACTTGCGCATCCTTCATATGATTTTGTTTCTCAATATTGAAAGGATCATCATCAGTCTCCCTCATAGCCCCTTCAAGCCGAAGTTGCGCTTGTTTAAGCTTAACATGAACATTGCCAAACACCGTCTGATTCCATAACTTCATCTCCACCTTGAGACGCTTTAATTTTTGAGGAAAAATAAAAGCCTGAGACCCAACCAAAGGAGCATTCCAACTATCACGAACCATCCTCATAAAATCTGCATGAAGAAACCACATATTTTGCACACGAAAAGGAGTTCTACGAGGACGAGTATTTATAAAAGGATAACCAATAAGGGGAGAATGATCGGAAACTTCCCTAGGAAGAGATTTACACCGCCAATTCTCAAAACGATTCAACCAAAATTCATTTATAACAGCCCGGTCCAGTTTACTAATAATTCTTCTTGTACCCGACTTCCTGTTGGACCAAGTAAATTTACTTCCCAAAGCTTCCGCTTCAAAAAGACTATTATCATCCAACCAATCACTAAATTCATTGATAACTTCCGTTCTAGGAGTAGCACCTCCCTTCTTTTCTTCATTGCGAAGAATACAATTAAAGTCACCAATTACTAACCAAGGAACCCTTGCATGCACCCATATCAAGTCGACGCCCAGATTTCTTCTAGTAGTTTGAACTGAACTTGCATGAACCATAGAAATATAAACTCCATCAACACCAATTGTAACAGCTTGACGATACATGTTCAGCACCACAAGTTCAGTATAATTTAGAGACCACAAAACCCACAAATTCCCAATAGAAGAGTCGGTAGAGTTGTGAATTATAGTACTATGAAACCCATCAATTTTGAAGCGTCGCATAGACCTAGAGGATACAGCCACTCTCGGTTCAGCAATACCAATAATATCAGGTTTAAAATTTATAACTAATTCTTTAAGCTTACATTGTGCTTCATCACGCACAATACCATTAATATTCCAAAAGAGAACACGCATTAATAACCAGATTTTTTGGGGCTAGGTAATTTAACACGATGAGCTACTCTGCCAGAATCCTTATTTTAAAAAGCCTCACGTTGTTTACTATTATTCATAGCCTTGTTACCCGAATAAGCACCTTCCTTACTTGAGTCAGACTTGGTTTTGGCCACAACACTCATACCCTGGCCTGGAATCCCAATCCGTGGAGGAATAGATGAAGCAACTCGTGAAAGAATTTGAACTCTACCTGAACTAGTATCACCAGGCTCCAAGGAAGCCTCAGATTGATCTCCCAAACCAAGCTCATTACTTAAAGCGCCAAATTGGTTTGGCGAGACAATAGATTCACGAGTAAACAAATTGTCAGTTAAAGGAGTGCCATATGAAGAAGCAACAGTCCTATCACCCATAGGAATCCTAATCTCCCTCGCTTCAGATCCTATAGATGACTTAGTTAAAGGAAACTCACTCACCGGAGTCCTTGTAACTAATGCTGCTGATCAGCTACCTTAAGCTTAGTTCTTGCCAATTCAGCCAAGGCAGAGTTCGTAGCAGCTTCAGACCTAGCTAATTCATCTTGCAGCTGTATGTCAACAGCTTCAATAGCATTCCCTGATACAACTTCCCCTTCTTCTAAATTCTCCGGAGAAGTAATCTGCACAACGTCATCTTGTTTCCGGCCATGCTGGCCATGCACAGCATTAGCATGATTTGCAGAAGTCACGTTATTAACTATCTCTGGAATGAAAGGGATTAATGGAGCTTTCTTCCCTTTTTTCTTGCGACCAGCTTCTTGCCATTCACTACTACCATTAGCAGCATTACCACTCTCATTAGTAGCATTATTCCCCTGCGATTTCTTAACTTGAAAAGAATTTTGAAGCTGCAAGTTGTTAGCGTTAATCTTAGCTTTCTTACGACACTCTGTATCCGAGTGCCCTATTAGCTTGTACTTAGAGAAAAATTTAGGTTTCTTTTGAATTTCAAAATTCTGCCAGAAATCCAAACCACCAACCGTGACATGAATAGCATCAGTGTTTAATTCAGCAAAATTGATATCTATCAAAATTGAAGCGAAATGGCCATATTCATGAGCAAGAGTATGCTGATCTACCACAATGGGAGTACCAAGTGTTTTACCTAACGCCAACAGGGTCTTCTCAATCCAAAACTCCATAGGCAAACCAGGAAACTTCACCCATACAGTAGCACGTGAAGTTTTATGTTTATCAGCATCAAACCCTGGAAACCATTCCATGAGATTGAGTTTTTGTTGATCAAAAAACCAGGCTTCAACGTTGAGTAACTTATCTTTGTCTTCCTGAGATTTCAGCTTGATAATAAAGAAACCTCTATTCATAGGAACAAATTGAACACGACCTTGCCCTAACTGCCATTGATGTTCAAAGTTTTTTTTTACATCTTTA
>JAJJWW010016405.1:0-60819 GCA_023531295.1 Papaver armeniacum | reverse complement strand
CATTAACGTAAATGGCTCAAGGCATACCATGCTTGATCATTGTCCCGCATCGTCCCATGACATGACTATGCAGGCATTTTCATTACACATTTGAATTATCAATTTATTCAAAAAAAAAAAAACGTTAATGGAAAAACTTCATCCATCTACCAAAAACCAATGCAGTTCATTTTTCAAGAATATGCAATTCATTTCTCAAGAATGTTCAAAAAGAAAATTGACAATAAGGAAGCGTGGCTTAGAAGAGGCCATCCAGCAGATTGTAGTTCCTTGAGAGCATCATCTTCACCCTAGTTTGGTATCTCTCTGTCCTATTCTTCAAGATTTGAACTGCCTGCTCCACCTTCTCTGATTCCGCAGCCAGGGCCTTCTCCTCCTCCTCCAAGATAGCTTTCGCATCGGGAACTACATTCACGAGGATACCACCTCGATCAACCTTGATGATATCAAGACGCTGCCGCAACCATCCCACGTTGAACTCCATGGATTCACAGGTAGATACCATATTCTATCACTTTTCAAGGTTTGATTCAACAACATTGCGGATAGAGATATTCTCCATCTCACCAATCATGGGAAGAATGCAATTCTTCGTGGTGACCAAGGCGGATGAACAAAGGTCGAACTACATTCCCGGTTGCGATATGGCCATACTTTCTCCATACCTTTGTGTACAAAGGCACAAACTCCTTCCGCACTAAGAATCCACCGACAACTCGGTAGCTGGAAGATAGGCATTTCATGTGGATATCGAATGAAAGACCCGCGTTGGGGTATTCATAATATGAGATACCCAGATCAGCATCTTCAAGGTTCGCGGGGGTAGGCATGTTTGAGTTTGAAGGAAGAGGACTAGTTAAGTCGTCAGCTGCCGATAACCGTCACGCATGTTCCAAAGTAGGGTATCTCTCGCAAAAAATGGAGGATTATTCGCCGATCATGAAGAACAAGCAACTGTTCGGAAAAGAAAAGGAAAAGAAGAACGAACCCAGATGATTTTCTTAACTCGGAGAACACGGATTCATCACGAGGCTCAGATGCAGGTCGAGCACGTTTAGCAGAAGACCCTGGATGGTATGAAGAAGACGATCCATTGTTGTTTGACATGATGAAGAAATGGAGTTTCTGCAAGAAAATCCTATCGCAAAACGGTAAAAATTGGTTCAAAATCCCTACATATACATATATGTTGAGGAAACCCTAAAGGAAGACTAAAACGGCTGCGGTGAAGTCTACCCGATAGATAAGGATTCAACACCAACCAAGTCGTGCTCTCTTCCAAACCCTAATCGAGATCGGAAAGACCGTTGGGTATCTAAAAGGATGGTTCGACCTTGACTCCGGACGTTTGAGGCATGGGGACGGTGTTCATCTATACGGTCAATATGTACTTTAGCTTGATCATTCTAGTATTTGAGCTGTCACCATCTCATGACTACCCTACAATAATGCAACCATTATGTGCTAGGCAGGGGACTTAATGTTGATGGTGGATTTTAGTTCAGGGCTAAAATTGTAAAACTAGTATTTTTATGCTGTTGACATCCCGCAAAAGATAAAGCCATTCGATAAGTGATGAGTACCTCTTCACTTTATTTATTTGAAGCAATTTAATATATACACAAAATTCACCTGTAATGTCATGCGCAACAAAGAATCCCAAATATTCTCGTGAATTTTATTAGCATTAACAATTAATGCATGATTTGCCTAATATTTTCCATGTTGTGTTCAGCCTAACTCTCATCATTGACATGACATGATGACTGAGTGCTCACTCTTAGCAGAGTAGCATGAATTTCCGTGCCAATATTAAGACATGCATGAAATACCCACACAGCTACATCACTCTCCTCGACAGAGAGTCTCGCATCGACGCACTTTGGTTAGCCGATCGAGCATGCTTAGTTTCCTTAAGGAAAATATAGACCGTCCCATGTCGGCCTCGGAAACGATCACGGCCACACGAGTTGGCCGCACAATTTAACAAGCCTAGCTTCTAACCACGGCAAAAAATAGGCGATTGTCATGATGACCACCCGGCGGTCCACTTATGCCCTAGCCGGTCGGCCATCACACGAACACCTCCTAGCATCATCATACGCCAACCCTAAGTAGGGTGGTCGTGCCGCTTTGTGAAGGTTCGATCGAACATAGACTGTCTGTGGCGCCTTAAAACAATAACGACCGTCCAACTTCACCAGCCTGGTTGGATGGTTAGATCATTCCATGAATGATTAGGAAAACGCTAACACACACGTTGGCGGGCCCACTCTCCCCATACCCGATCGGTTTCTCACGGTGAATCCATGGAGCAAGAAAATGTTTGCTCAAACCATGGCAGACGTGATGCTTCTAAGGGTCGTGGAATTCTAAAAGCGTCTTAAATTGATCACAACCATCCAACTTAGCTAGTCTATTTGGATGGCTTAGATCGAACTTAGGACCATCAGGAAGGTGCACATATGTTCACCATCAGCCCAACGTGGTCCCCACACGGTCGGTCCTCCCAAAGGGGAAGCGTGGCTTGCCAAACCGTTTGGCCAAAGTTGCGCACGCGTGACTGATCCAAAACCCTAATTAGGGTTTTGCGGCATTACATATATGTCGCAGCTTGATCATGACCATCCATCTGCTCCGGCTTCGGATGGAGGGTATAAATATAGAGTAAGGAGGTCCAAAGAGCATCAACATGATCACCGTGGGCCCACTGCAAGATGTTACCGGTCGGCCAAGGTGGACCATGGCCAGGCGTTTTAAGACACGCGTCCAAAGATGGCATGCCGTGGCCCCCTAAAATCCTTTGCGGCAAAGGATTTCTGTCGCAAATCGATCACGACCACTCACCTTTGCCAGACAGATTGAGTGGCCTAGATTGCACCTCCGAGAGACAGAGTGGCATGGACTTGTACACCGGCAAGCCGTCCTATACGCGTGCTCGTCCTGGTCCCACCAAAAACTTTGTCCATGCTTGATTTCGGTCAAGCTAAAAGAGTGATGCTTGCGCACCTCTTTAAAACCCTAAAATCCATCAACGGTCGCAAACATGTGCCGCAGATCATCTCGTCCGTCTAACTTTGCCAGTTTGGTCGGACAGCCTAGGTTAAGAGTTAAACGGCCAATGAGGCACCTTGGTGATCACCGTCCGTCACTTTTCCACAGGGAGTGATCGGCCAAGGGATGGCCCGCCCATGCGGCCTCCAAACGATCACTCGAAGATGGTTGAACGTGCACCTATTTTAAGACGCTTAATCCGCGACTTACTCCGTTAAGCTTTAAAACAACGATGCTTCATACATATTAATTGTATTCGATGCATTACATGCATAAAGTATACACGATATTTCATGAATATCGATTTCCTAAATAAGTTATATAACCTAATAGCATCACGTATTATTTCCTGTGGGTCCCACGACTCGACCCACTCACTCGAGATATCAAACATGTCACAAACCGGGGGATACTCATCGGGGTATTGGTCCGGCGGTTTACAAACGTGCGGCGTGTAACGCGCCATTACAAGAACGTGTCGGGAAGAGTGGATTGGTTATTAGTTGATGAGGGAAGTGGGCAAAGTTGTGATCGTGTAACAATCAACACTCCTGCACGACCCCACTACTCCATCACTTCAACTCCTCCACTTCCTATATATGAGATGAAAACAAAAAACCAAGTGTTGTCATCGGTATCTAGAAAACGCCCAGAACTGATAGCTTTCATTGTGCAAGCCAGTTCAACATTCTGATACAAGTCATAAACAGCCAACACATTCATAATCTCAACACCTTCTTCGCTTCCCTCCCTAAGATCAACCCCATCTCCTTCACTTTGTGACCGAAGCAAGTCTGAACGACCATTTCTTGGTTTAGGCCAGAATTGTACAGATTGATCTCTCGAATCAAAAGCACTCCCGTGCAGTGCATTTGTTTAGGGTTTAGTTTCGTTTCTCATCCGCATACACCCAAATTTACCAAAAACCGCAGAAACAGTTTTCACCCATAAACACATGCATAAAATATAGTACTCTTATTGTCACATTACCAAACTCTTCATACTGGATATAGGGTGTGTGACCTCACGAGCATTACACAAATGGCATGAGTACAATGATAAGTTTTCACTAAACTAACCCAAGTACATCACTTATTAACTTTTCGTTTTCACCTCAGATAATTTGACTACACCTGATGCAATACTTTTAATCCCTCTAAGAAACAGTATTGTGCCCACACCTATTAATTGTATTCATGATTTTCGACAGACAAAAAACACTGGCCG
This sequence comes from Papaver armeniacum, assembly GCA_023531295.1. Classification (NCBI taxonomy): domain Eukaryota; kingdom Viridiplantae; phylum Streptophyta; class Magnoliopsida; order Ranunculales; family Papaveraceae; genus Papaver; species Papaver armeniacum. The sequence continues at coordinate 56,538 of JAJJWW010016405.1, read as the reverse complement.
GCAATGAATCACAATTAAGTGGTGTATCATCAAATTTTATTCCAAGAAATTCATATCAATCCAATTCAACTTAATAGTTTTCCTAGACATGTATCATATTACGTAAATATGCATCATATTAGAAAACATGCTAAAGTAGAATCATTAAGTATCATAGTCATGACATAACCCAAGTCAAAGGGGTTAAAGAATTGGATATTAATCCAAATGGCTCACACAAAGAATGAATCGGGAATCATTTATTGCTCCCACATTCTATCTCGACTTCGCACATACAATATGTGTATGCTATGGTGCTCGCCCACTTTATCGGGCATGTCCTAAGTTAAAAAAACATACACCATACGTATCTTAGTCTAGTCGCTAAAAAGCGCCTAACATGAATTTCTAAACCTAGTCATACACATAAAGATTGTTCAAAAAATCACATATGGCTTTATAACATGCTTCATTAAGTGGTGGTCAAACTTAATGATTGATCTCTTTGAGATCACATCTTAGACATACTAAGACGACTTATACAAATTTAGAAAAGAATCAAAAGATCACAAAAACAGTAGTTTTCAAATATAAATTCCCCAAAACTTCATTTCTCTTGTCTCATCTTATTCGCTATACTAAGCGCCAAGGCAAATCACCTGTGTGAGTTGGCTGATTATTTCCTATAGACAACTTCAACACACATGTACACATGAATATTATATATGAATTATATAAAGCACAAGAAAACAATCAATACTCATTCATTCAAATATAATAATAATGCCATTAAACAATAATCAAATATTTTACATATCAAATCCTAGTCAATTCCATGTTCTCTACATGAGGTTGGAAAACAACTCTCGGCATTGGCTTGGTCAAAGGGTCAGCCAACATCTTATTCGTTGAGATATGTCTAAGAACAACCTTTATTAATTGTGCAACTATATTACGTACGAAATAGAATCTCCTACCAATATATTTGGTTTTTCCATGGTACTTGAAATCCTTCACATATGCAAGAGCTGATATGTTATCACTATGAAGCACCACCGCATCCTTTTCATTTTATAAGAATCCATGACTCTTAAGAAATCTCCTTAACCATACAACTTTTTGGAAAGTCACTAAAATGCAACATACTCGCCTTCTCCATTGTGAAAAAGAAAACACACTTTTGTTTATTACTACACCAAGTAATTGCACCATGAAAAAGCGGGGGTCTAACAACCACCCCGAATATTTCGTTTGGCAATTTGAATAGACAAAATCCAATATACTTTCAAGAGAATCAACTAGACAATGTACTCAATCTATAGAAAAGTATATCAAAGAGTTTTATATCTCTATCTCTCAATTCAATCACGCAATCAACAAATAGGAATTTGCGAGCCCGATTGAATATAAGAGAAATAACTTGAACGGTACCAAAGACCAATGTTCAAGTGTAAATCAATTTAAATCAACAACCAAAGTTTGGATTATCCAATTGATTGATCTTAACGCACAACCTGTGATATTTCAATTATATAACAAAATATAATGCGGAAAAGAAATAACACAAATACCAAAATATTATTAACGAGGAAAACCACAAATGCAGAAAAACTCTGGGACCTAGTCCAGATTTGAACATCATATTGTATTAAGCCACTACGTACACTAGCCTACTACTAATGAACTTCAGATCGAATGTAGTTGAAACCTAATCAATCTCACACTGATTCAAGGTACAAGTTGTGCTCCTTACGTCTTTGATCCCAGCAGGATACTACGTACTTGATTCCCTTAACTGATCTCACCCACAACCAAGAGTTTCTACGACCCAAAGTCGGTGACTTGATAAACAAATATGTCTCACACAGAAAAGTCTATTGGAATAGATAAATTTTTCTCCCACGGAAATACCTACGAGTTTTATTCAGTCTTTTGATAAATCAAGGTGCACAAGAACCAATTGATAAACCGGACTTATATTCCCGAAGAACAGCATAGTATTTGATCGGTTGTCAGCCGACACAAATATAATTACACTTTCTTACTACTCAAAATATAAATATAGCAAGGGCAAGAAAGGATCGATCCCACAGAGAGGTCTAGGTTGTCAAATTGTTATGGTTTCCTATATAAAACACCGAGGATTTTCTGATTTAAACGGAAATAAATAAAAGCAAAGCAAACAAAGTACGCAAATCAAGGATGTGAAAATATTGGATAAAGGTTTCATCTTCAATTGTAAACAAGTTTATGAATATATGAATAAATTCATATTTAATCTCGCTATCATCAAAAGCCATAGAATACCTTATTGCAAGGATACTCCGTAATTTCCTAAGTCATCAACACACACATTAGGGCTACGTATGTGAATTCTACCTAAAGAATAACCTAACGCCTTGCGCTAATTAAGTTCAATTCCTATGAGCATTAAGTTTCAGAAATAGGCTAATCAATGCAATTGTACATTGCGCAAACAATTCGAACAAAGGTCAATTTCTACATATGACTACAAGGATGTATCACTACAACCTAGAATTATATCATGCTACTCGTATTCAAGGTTATCGCTCGATGAAAACCCTAAAATAGCTATAGATATGGATGTGAGTTCAATCAATTCTAGACTCGACTAAACAAACATTCAATCATATTTCAATACATCAATCATGCAATTATTATAACCCGTAGAAAGTGAACAATGATTTTGAGAGAAAACTAATTCATAAAAATCATAACTTGTTTTCAAAATCCAACTACATCTTTAACCAATAATAAGATTAAGTACTTGTGTTTTTGGAAATCATCATAAAGAATTTAGAAGAATCTATCATGTGAAACCCTAGAAAACAAGTAGAAGTCTCCCTAATGGAGATATTAGGTTTTGAGAAAGAGTTTTCTATATATATGCTTCTCCCATTCCATAAGGATACTCCTTCCAATATTAGGTCTTCTCAAAACCCATCTCCAAGTGGTCCATCAAGCCCATGTGTGAGAAAAACCCATGTAGAAAATATGTCCAAAAATACGTCGCCGGAAAACTGGGATTGTGGCCGGAATTTGGCCGGAAAAGTCACCGGAAAGTATCTCAGGTGACCGGCAAAGTCTGCCCGGTCACCGGTCAACGGGTCAAAACGGTCGGGTCAACTCGGGTCAAGGCACTGAGTCAAAACGGGTCAAGTCAGGTTAGTGAGTCAGGCATGAGTCAGTGATCCATCTGAGTCAGGATCTGAGTCACCTTGGCCTAGGCCATTGCACTAGCCTAAGCTTGTGCAAAGACAATCCTTGTGCTTCATCAGTACAGTACAGCCATGATGGCCCTGTATGTTGCACCATCTTCTTGCAATATCTTGTATTATAGCCTTCAGCTCATGCATTCACACATAATTCAAATCTAGTGCTCTCTCCTGCAACTCTATCTCAAGTCACCACCATTGCCGTTGTTGCCACTTCCTGTTCACTAACTCAAACCATTCTTCAATTGCAACCACACCTTCAGCACCAACTAAACCCATCCAACCATTGCTTCATGCTAGCTTCATTGTAATCCATTGCAGACTCGCTAATAACTACAAAGAAGACCACCATCCTCCATGCTCAGAACCCAGCACCAAGACAAACATTTCAATTTCATCACTCCAGCTGCTCCATTTCCAGCTTCCATCTTTCCGCAGCTACACAAAGACTAACTAGTTTCTCGTCTTCACTCATAATAAGACCAAGACTCTGCTCCACACCTAAGTCATTCCTCTTCATCGAACAACAACAACACTCGCTACCACCAAAGCCATTTCCCGCACAGCCTTCTTCCAAAATCCCGTAATCATACACAAACAAAGACCAAAGAACATCATCTTCTTCCTTAGCCTCAGAAATCATTCACGGCTCATAATCACCAACACATAACCCCTTTACTTCCTCATTGCGGATCAACACTCTGTTAATTACACATCCATTGCGTGACCCTAAAATCAAATCCACATTTCTTTATACCACTCCGCAATTCATCAAACTCAACTAACCCATATGCTCAATTCTCGCTCTTGCAATCCACTCTCCAATTCCATCATCACTTTTGTACCGAATCGCCTCATGCCACCAGACTTCTAGCCTTCCATTGAATCGCCATCACACAAGCTTCGTGCATTCATCTCAAATCGCATACTTGAAGCCACCGTAACCAACATTAAGACCATCTCCTTCCCTCGCAGAACAACCATCATCAAGAAACTCCAACTGCTGCGCAACTCAAGCCATCTGCACCACCAACTCCTCAAACATCAAACCCATTCATTCTTCAAAGATGCCTCAACATCTCACCAACCGTGATCTTCTTAGTCTTGTTAATACCAGCAACAAATTTGAGCCTCAATGCCAACAAACCCCTGAGCATCTGCAGCTCTACAACACAATTCCGCCACTGCAATGACAACACCACCAAAGATTCAACCACCAATTGCAGTGAACATCTTTGGAAAATTCGACTAAAATTCATCTTCCTTGTGGTTTCTCTCATGTACTCAAGAGCCCATCAAATCCAAATACCAAATTCAAACCATCCCAAAAATCCAGTTCAATACATTCCTCTAATGGGAGAATGACTTCAAACCCCGATTCCCTTCTTTCTAACTCGAACCCATCTTTTCATTTCGTGGTAACATCATCGCAATCCATCTTCTCAAGTACGATTAGACCACAAAGAAGATCGATTCATTCTCGTTCGCTCAAACAAACCCTAAATTCATCCTTCTTTGAATCCATGACAAGAAACCCCAGACTCGACCAAACCCACCGCTAATTGGTATACCGCTATCGATTCGCACTCCATTTCTTCATCCTCTCAAACTCGAATGCACTCATCTATATGATACAACTGCCGTTCTCTGATTCAATCTCTATCTTCTTCAATTTCATCTCAATCTCAGCTCATATTGACAGCAGCAACAGAAATACCTCCATCACTCACTCCAAATCAATCAGCAACAATCGCTATTCTTCCATAATTTCCCACTGTCTTCATTACAGACTCTTGAAATCCAATTTCAGACACCATAATATGTGCAGCCTTTCTAATGAAGAGAAACACGATTTAGGATTATAGCCCAGGGGTGGATTTAGGATTTGCCCAGACACCCCACATATCGGATAAGGGCCACCTAGTTCATTTGGCCTGTCAGTTCCATAAAACCGACTGCCTATTTGATCTTTTCTCATAACTTTCTCGTATAACGTCTAAGTGACCTCTTTCTTTCACTGGCGGCTTCGTCTTTTCGTCTACTTCAAGATATTGAGAAGAAATCCTGTCGTCTACTTCAAGATATTGAGAAGAAATCCTGGATTTGAGCGAGTTCCACTTCTTTTTGTTCCAATGACTCCAAAACACCTGATTAGCTCAAAAGTAATCATAAGATACATAATTCACAAGAAAAAGTAGCAAAGAAAGCATAACTACTAGATAGTAAATTAGGTGTTTTAGACACCTATCGATTCCCCACACTTAGACTTTGCTAGTCCTCGAGCAAATCAAACAAAACTTATTCTAAAACATACATACAACTCCGTGTCGTCGAGGCTACGGTCACTTTTAGCATAAATAACAAGCCTTTAAACCACTAGGTGTCCCTAGTGGACGAGTTATAGTCTCGTGAGGGTTTACTAGAGATATACCCACAAAACCTACTTTTCCAACTTACTAGTTCTCCGAAATGATAGTATCCAAGCGCTAAGAAGACATGGAGATTCTGCACACTAGTCATAAGAAGTTAGACACATAAATGAACACAATCTCATCCTTAAAAGTTGAGAGAGAAATAACCATCCCTTCTCGACAAAAATTCGGGTTGAGTGATCGAAAGTCTCGACTCTGCCTCACAAGAAAGGGTTTTATGATATTGCTCTCAATAATAAACAACTCTTTATGGGTCACACATGTGTCCAGGTTGGAATGAAGAGAGAATCCTGAGACACGTTGAATGGTAGGAAGGCATAACCCTCCGAAATATTTTGAAAACCCACATCTTTTATATATTTTTGAAAACCCATTTTTCGACGATCTCTTCGAAAGGAATTCAACCATTTAACGAAGGTGGGAATATGCTTACTTACCGTGTATCCGTTCGGGCGTGCAGCCTAGCACTACTCTCACAAAGATCCATAGAAACGTCTTTCGGTCTTCTATCGGTGTCTTCATCTTCGTCTTCGGTCTTCAACTCTTGATGATAACTCTCAACTTCGTAGAATCTCGACAATATGATTCTTTCCTCAAATTCCTTGTCGCTTGAAACTTCATTATAGATATTCCTTCTTTCCATAGGCTTTATTGAAAGAATACAAAAATAAAAACAAATTATACAAACCCAAAATAATTTTTTTTTTTTTTTTTTTAAGACAAGAGAAAGTAAAATACAAATAAAAAAAAATAAAAAAAAAATGTAAGTACAATGCCATGGTGTAAGTACTTTACCGCTTGAATCTTCACAACTTGTATGTCTTGATATCATAACTTCTCGAACTCTCATCCTTGATAATTTCCACTCATGTATAATAGTCTTCAACTTATAAAAATTCTGCTCCCTGTTTTGTTGCTTTACTTGAATCTGAAATCTGCCCATTTCTGTATTGTTGCTTGTAAACCTTGAACGTCTTCAACTTTCCTTCAAATTCGTGATGCTCCTCTTGTTGATGATGATGGTGTTTCTATGGACCTGTTGGTGTAGAGAGAGATAAGGTGGATGGTGCTAACTGCGAACAAGATCACAAGTGGTATGTAAGTTAGCAATTCGATGTCACCAACATGGTTGATAAAAATAGCACTCAAGAGATCAAAATAGTGCTTCTATGGTGGGAAATTGGACAGCTCACCATTCTCATTTCGAATTTACGTACGGTGACACACACTCTAAAAGCACAAATTTAGACAGTACAAAGAATTGAAGGTTGGTGCCTCACATTATGTAACTTGGGTAGTCTCCACTATAGGGGATCACCTGTTCTAATACCGAATTCAGTCTGCACCTTATTTGCCACCGGCATGGTTAAATCCAACTTTAACTCTCATACAATTAAGAAACCCGATCATGTTCTCTGTCATCTCTAAGTTCAACCACTATTATGAGATTCTCGATGTAATCTTAGCGACATGTATACTATGTGACTCTAAACTAACTACAAGTTGGAGTTTTTTATTCACTATTTACAAAAAAGTTGAAAATTTTGACTCAAAAAGGCTAAAAACTCTATATGCAAAAGACTCCCCACACTTAAACTTCACATTGTCCTCAATGTGAAAACCGAAAATTTAATTCGACGTAACAGCAGATAAAACGCAAAAACTGTACAAATTGGTAAGGAATTTGGAAAAACTCCACTTCACAAAAGTTGTTCATCTACGTGTTTTCTACAAAGTGTCAAAAGGGCACAGTGTTTCGATAAACGGTCTGACAGTTATGGTCTCTGGACTGAACTACGTGCAGTCTGAATTTTTCTGACGAAAAGGTATTCATCATAATTCTCTTCTAAGATAGATTCCGGACGCAATGAAATTAAACATGGGGATGCAAATATGATATGAAAACTATAAAAATAAATAAATACAAGGGTTTAAGATACAAAACCTATGGGTTGCCTCCCATATAGCGCTTGGTTTAAAGTCGTCAGCCCGACTCTTTTGTTATCGTCCATATACCAACAATCTGAAAAGTTGAGGATCCTTCCATGTAACCTGTTTTGCAAACACTAGCTTCACACAAATATTAGTACAATAAAGCAAAAGTGAAGTTATGAACCAATAAAAGTTTCCCCCACACTTATTCTTATCCACATATGGAAGTGTATAAAGAATGTATGAGTCGGGTACTTCCATGGTTTCTTGGTTCAAAACCTGCATAGTATGAGAATCAAGTATCTCTAATGGCGGATATCGAGATATAAAATCATTCAACAATATTTTTGAAGCACATACATTCAAACCAATAAGAGGTAAAGGAGAAGAAATAATAGGCAACGGGTTAGACAAACCTTGCACAATCTCTTGTATTACTTAATCCTCTTCATCCTTGAAAACTCAAGTGAATTATTCACCTCATGTATATCATGGTCCTCTATCAAACCTTGCAACCATTCTTCGTCCGTTTCTGCCTTAACCAAAGTATCGACATAAACATCATCATTACAATCATATGCAAGCTCAATTGGGTCTTCCACAATATTGGTCATAACGGTCTCATTCTCAACATATTCCTCCTTGTTGTAAGGCACATACTCTTTTGTGGATCCAAATTTTATCATAAGAAACTTTTTTAGAACACTCAAAAATGCATCATCCTCAAGCTCCACCCTTTGAATAGGTTCTTGATCATTATTAAGATCAATGCTTGAGTAATCTACACAAGTGTCGACATATTCCTCTTCATCTTCATCTTGATCCCAAAAAGACTCCTGGAGATGTCACCATGAGTTGTTTCAAGCAATATATCATAATCACCATCACTATCATAGTCAACATAAGATTGTTCCTCGCTAAATTTAGTGTTGCTAATCTCTAACTCATCCTTTTGAATAGGTGAATGATCATTATTACGATCAAGAGTTGAGTTAACTACACAATTATCAACAAAAGTGCCCAAGGATTGGCCTTTTTCAACATTAGCATCAATCAAATATTCATCACAAACCATATGCACATTAGAATTATCCATATCTTCCTTGTATTGATCAATACCTCTTCGCAAGCTAGCCATACCTTCACAAAGTTCTTGGAGTTGCTCGTTTGTAGTCTCTTTAGCTTTTCGAAACTCCTCTTGTAAAAAGTTGGAAACTTTATCTATAAAGTTAGAGACTTTTTGTTCACGAGCATAAGAATCCTCCCATTCTTGTGGTTGTTCCCCGCCATAAGGTTGTTGAGGAAAACCATAAGGTTCCATGGAATATTGGTCATAACCATTGAATTAGTTTTGATTATACCCATGGAATTGGTAGTTATCATATTGTTGAGGTTGAAACCCGTATTGATTGCTCCAATATGCTCCTTCCATAGAAATAAGCACCTGAAATAATTCTCAAACCAAGGTTAAAATCCAGAAAATAAGAAAAAAAATAAAACTAAAACTAAATACAAAAATAAGAAACCAAAAACAATTAACAACCGCTGCCTCCCCGGCAACGGCGCCAAAATTTGATCGGTTGTCAGCCGACACAAATATAATTATACTTTCTTACTACTCAAAATATAAATATAGCAAGGGCAAGAAAGGATCGATCCCACAGAGAGGTCTAGGTTGTCAAATTGTTATGGTTTCCTATATAAAACACCGAGGATTTTCTGATTTAAACGGAAATAAATAAAAGCAAAGCAAACAAAGTACGCAAATCAAGGATGTGAAAATATTGGATAAAGGTTTCATCTTCAATTGTAAACAAGTTTATGAATATATGAATAGAATTCATATTTAATCTCGCTATCATCAAAAGCCATAGAATACCTTATTGCAAGGATACTCCGTAATTTCCTAAGTCATCAACACACACATTAGGGCTACGTATGTGAATTCTACCTAAAGAATAACCTAACGCCTTGCGCTAATTAAGTTCAATTCCTAGGAGCATTAAGTTTCAGAAATAGGCTAATCAATGCAATTGTAATACATTGCGCAAACAATTCGAACAAAGGTCAATTTCTACATATGACTACAAGGATGTATCACTACAACCTAGAATCATATCATGCTACTCGTATTCAAGGTTATCGCTCGATGAAAACCCTAAAATAGCTATAGATATGGATGTGAGTTCAATCAATTCTAGACTCGACTAAACAAACATTCAATCATATTTCAATACATCAATCATGCAATTATTATAACCCGTAGAAAGTGAACAATGATTTTGAGAGAAAACTAATTCATAAAAATCATAACTTGTTTTCAAAATCCAACTACATCTTTAACCAATAATAAGATTAAGTACTTGTATTTTTGGAAATCATCATAAAGAATTTAGAAGAATCTATCATGTGAAACCCTAGAAAACAAGTAGAAGTCTCCCTAATGGAGATATTAGGTTTTGAGAAAGAGTTTTCTATATATATGCTTCTCCCATTCCATAAGGATACTCCTTCCAATATTAGGTCTTCTCAAAACCCATCTCCAAGTGGTCCATCAAGCCCATGTGTGAGAAAAACCCATGTAGAAAATATGTCCAAAAATACGTCGCCGGAAAACTGGGATTGTGGCCGGAAATTGGCCGGAAAAGTCACCGGAAAGTATCTCAGGTGACCGGCAAAGTCCGCCCGGTCACCGGTCAACGGGTCAAAACGGTCGAGTCAACTCGGGTCAAGGCACTGAGTCAAAACGGGTCAAGTCAGGTTAGTGAGTCAGGCATGAGTCAGTGATCCATCTGAGTCAGGATCTGAGTCACCTTGGCCTAGGCCATTGCACTAGCCTAAGCTTGTGCAGCACAATCCTTGTGCTTCATCAGTACAGTACAGCCATGATGGCCCTGTATGTTGCACCATCTTCTTGCAATATCTTGTATTATAGCCTTCAGCTCATGCATTCACACATAATTCAAATCTAGTGCTCTCTCCTGCAACTCTATCTCAAGTCACCACCATTGACGTTGTTGCCACTTCCCTGTTCACTAACTCAAACCATTCTTCAATTGCAACCACACCTTCGCAGTACCAACTAAACCCATCCAACCATTGCTTCTGTGCTAGCTTCATGTAATCCATTGCGGCACTGCTAATAACTACAGCAGCACCACCATCCTCCATGCTCAGAACCCAGCACCAAGACAAACATTTCAATTTCATCACTCCAGCTGCTCCATTTCCAGCTTCCATCTTTCCATGACTACACAAAGACCACTAGTTTCGTCTTCACTCATAACAAAGACCAAAGACTGCTCCACAGCCTAAGTCATTCCTCTTCATCAGAACAACAACAACACTGGCTACCACCAAAGCCATTTCCTGCACAGCTTCTTCCAAAATCCTGTAATCATACACAGCCAGCACCAGCAACATCATCTTCTTCCTTAGCCTGTAAATCATTCACAGCTCATAATCACCAACACATAACCCCTTTACTTCCTCATTGCAGCATCAACACTGTCAATTACACATCCATTGCAACCCTAAAATCAACTCCACATTTCTTTATACCACCTCGCCATTCATCAAACTCAAACTAACCCATATGCTCAGCTTCCCGCTCTTGCAATCCACTCGCCAATTCCATCATCACTTTTGTACCGAATCGCCTCATGCCACCGGACTTCTAGCCTTCCATTGAACCGCCATCACACAAGCTTCGTGCATTCATCTCGAAACCGCATACTTGAAGCCACCGGAACCAACATTAAGACCATCTCCTTCCCTCGCAAGAACAACCATCATCAAGAAACTCCAATCTGTAGCGGCAGCTCAAGCCATCTCGCACCACCAACTCCTTAAACATCAAACCCATTCATTCTTCAGCACAGTCTCAACATCTCAGCCAACTGCGGGATCTTCTTAGTCTTGTTAATACCAGCAACAAACTTGAGCCTCAATGCCAACAAACCCCTGAGTATCTGCAGCTCTACAACACAATTCCGCCACTGCAATGACAACACCACCAAAGATTCAACCACCAATTGCAGTGAACATCTGTGGCAAATTCAGTTCAAAATTCATCTTCCTTGTGGTTTCTCTGTTGTACTCAAGAGCCCATCAAATCCAGCTACCAAATTCAAACCATCCCAAAAATCCAGATTCAATACATTCCTCTAACAGCAACAGCTTCAAACCCCGATTCCCTTCTTCTAACTCGAACCCATCTTTTCATTTCGTGGTAACATCATCGCAATCCATCTTCTCAAGTACTGATTAGACTACAGCAGCATCGATTCATTCTGCTTCTGCTCAAACAAACCCTAAATTCATCCTTCTTGAATCCATGACAGTAAACCCCAGACTCGACAAAACCCACTGCTTAATTGGTATACTGCCATCGATTCAGACCCATTTCTTCATCCTCTCAAACTCGAATGACTCATCTATATGATACAACCGCCGTTCTCTCGATTCAATCTCTATCTTCTTCAATTTCATCTCAATCTCACTCATATTGACAAAGCAAACGAAATACCTCCATCACTCACTCCAAATCAATCAGCAACAATCGCTATTCTTCCATAATTTCCCACTGTCTTCATTACAGACTCTTGAAATCCAATTTCAGACACCATAATATGTGCAGCCTTTCTAATGAAGAGAAACACGATTTAGGATTATAGCCCAGGGGTGGATTTAGGATTTACCCAGACACCCCACATATCGGATAAGGGCCACCTAGTTCATTTGGCCTGTCAGTTCCATAAAACCGACTGCCTATTTGATCTTTTGCTCATAACTTTCTCGTATAACGTCGAAGTGACCTCTTTCTTTCACTGGCGGCTTCGTCTTTTCGTCTACTTCAAGATATTGAGAAGAAATCCTGGATTTGAGCGAGTTCCACTTCTTTTTGTTCCAATGACTCCAAAACACCTGATTAGCTCAAAAGTAATCATAAGATACATAATTCACAAGAAAAAGTAGCAAAGAAAGCATAACTACTAGATAGTAAATTAGGTGTTTTAGACACCTATCAGTATTATCAATCACCTCACAATAATCTTAATCGTATGGTAGCGAAACAAGATATCGTGGAATCACAAACGATGAGACAAAGATGTTTGTGACTACTTTTAATCTTACCTATCGGAGATAAATCTCAATCAAATCTTAGCAAAGATAATACTCAATCACGATAGAAGAAGTAAGATCAATACACGCAACTACAGAGAAAATAATTGGGTCTGGCTTCACAATCCCAATGAAGTCGTTAACCTACATGGTTTCGTGAAAAACCGAAGGTTAAAGGAGAATCGAATCTAGCTTACACAACTAGTATCACACAAGAGGTGTGGGGATTAGGTTTCCCAGTTGCTAGAGTTCTCCTTTATATAGTTTTCAAATCAGGGTTTGCAATCTAAGTTACCTTGGTAACAAAGCATTCAATATTCACCGTTAGATGAAAACCTCGATTAGATTCAAGCTAATATATTTCAACCGTTAGATCGAACTTAGCTCGTTATACGCAAATGAAATGTACCCTCATTTAGGCTTAAGTAACCGAAACTAAACGTGTACATCATGTTGGCTCAACAATAGTTAACCGAGGTTAGCTATATGAACACTCTCATGTCAACCTTATTCATCTTAACCATAACTAGTTCAAATGACTCGAATGAAACTAGTTAAAGAGTTGTTCAATACCTATATTCTCATAGAAGTATACAAGAACACAATTGAAGTAAAATCGGATTGATTCACTCGAATCAATTCATGAACATTATAGCCACAGTTTGCAAAGAATGCATCCCTTAATATATAAATGTATTAGTTCATGAGCCAACCGATTTTAGAACTTTAACCACTCAAGTATGCATACGTGTACGCATACCTAACTAGCCGGTCTGGGTTTGGGTTCACCAGTATGCAAACGTGTATGCATACTTAAGTACACTTCCAAAACCCAACAGAAATTCCCGGACCTATACCTTACGCAAGTATGCATACCGGTATGCGTACTACTTGGTACATGGAATTTCACAACTTCAAGTACACGCATACGGGTATGTATATTTTAGTTCTGTTCATGAATCACATACATGCAAGAATGCACACTATGTTTATAATCCAATGATGGTTAAGTATTCTAAACTTTATTTCAATCATTGAAACTTTCTTAGAGGATGACAATAGCCGTTTTCACACACTATTAGCATCAAAGCAATTTTCAAGTTATTGAAATAATCATAACGAAACATTCCAAATCTACATTAAATGATTGTATCACACAAACCATGTAAGATGTTACTCAAATATTTTCACATGATCATCTTTTGACTTTCGTCAAGAATATAAGATGAACTTGGTTGAAGCGAAAGCTTACCAACACATATTCCGAAAAATATGTAAGCGAGTTAAACTCAAAAGAAATCTCAAATGTGTATAATCGACAACTATATAGTAATACGACTTTTGTCTCAATATAGGATATATAGTAGAAATAGACTTCCCAAGTGATAGATGAGTTTTAGTCTCCACATACCTTTTGTTGATGAAGTTCCACAAGCTCTCCTTAGTAGTTCTTCGTCTTCAATTGATGAACGTCGTGAAGTCTAATGCTCAACTACACAATCTATCCTAGTCCGAGACATCACTATAAGTAGACTAGAAATCAAGACTTATATTTTGATCACTAACATTGACAAACAAGCTTGAGATAGCAACGCTTGCGAGTTCGACCGAAGCGCTTCTCTAACAATTCCCCCTTTATCAATTTTAGTGACAAAAATATCAATACATATGGATTACAAAAAAATAACTTTGTAGCTTCTCATCCAAATGCTTGATGTCCTTGGTTCTTCAACATTACTCAAATCTTCGTCACTTCCAAGTACTCCATCGATTCTAAAGGTGTTCAATTCAAGATCATAGTTGTTGAAGATCCGCAAAGAATAACAATGAAAAAACAATTTGCTCTCAATCATTGTTATACAATGTCATGGTATCATTACACAAAGATCAAAGTTCAATTGTATCACAACTTTGAAGACAATACTATGGTGATATGTATCACTCCCTCTTAGTCAATACTTCATCTCACAATGAAAACCACTCCTCCTTACATAATGATCCGTAAACCATATGTATTTGTAGTGTGAACTACACATTAACTCTTCCCATTTTTTTCAATATAAATTGGAAAAGGTACGAAAACTAGTGTGATCCTCATGAAATTTTCATAGAGATACTGCATGACTAAAAGAGAACAACATACCAACTTGTTTCGATGATTTCACATAGTCGAAACTTAGTGTATTCATCAAGGAGTTTATAAAGATACAAGATAGCCCATACAATATTCCACAGCCGCACTCCCCACAAAGATTTGGCAATTAATCACAAGTTCAAATAAGAACTCTCCCCCATAAAATGTCATTCTCGAAAGAACAACAAGAGCAGCCTTACTTTTACAAGAAAAAAAGGATTTCTTTGGACATTAACAAATCACATGAGACATGAATTTGTATCCAAAAATCTTAATTGAATTTACTACATACAAGCCAACCGATTTTAGAACTTTGACCACTCAAGTATGCATATGGGTAGGCATACCTAAGTAATCGGTCTGGGTTTGGGTTCACATGTATGCGAACATATACGCATACTTAAGTACACTTTCAAAACCCAGCAGAAATTCCCGGACCTATCCCTACGCAAGTATGCGTACAGGTATGTGTACTTATGTTTATGGGTGAAAACTACTCCTGTAGAATTTGGTAATTTGGGATGTGGATGAGGAATGAGTTTAAACCTTAAACAAATGCACTGCGCGGTGAGTGCTTGTAGATTCGAGAGATCAATCTGTGCAAGTCCGGCCTAAACCAAGAAATGGTCGTCGTTCCGGACTTGTTTCGGTCATAAAGTGAAGGAGATGGGGTTGATCTTAGGGAGGAAGCGAAGAAGGTGTTGAGATTGTGAAGGTGTTGGCTTGCTTATGACTTGTAATGAAAGATGAGCAGGCTTGCGGTTGATGCAAGCGGCTCGGGTGTTTGAATACGATTTGTATTAACACTTGGTTTTTTCCTGTCTCTGCCCGAACTTGTATTGTTGTTTGAAATAGGGCGGAGAACCTATTTATACAAGTCATTGAGCCTCATTCACGTCTCTCGTGGGAAGTGGAGGAAGTGGAGTGATGGAGTAGTGGAGTTATGCGTCGACCGTCTTGCCCACTTTTCCTGTTCATCTCTAACCGTCCATGACTTCCCGACACGTTCTTATGATGGCGCGTTGCACGCCGCACGTCAGTAAACCGCCAGACCAATACCCCGTATGTATCCCCCCGGTTTGTGACATGATTGATGTCTGGAATGTGTGGATCGTGGATCCACGAAAGATAGCATGTAATCTTCAATTGAATAACCGTGTTATTCGTAAAGTCGATACTTGTGAAGTATCATGTGTATTTTATGCGGTGTATTGCGTTATGGTGTGGTAAAGTGGTGGGTAATGACGCCTCACTAACCAAATAACTCCCGACTGTGGTTGTATAACCAAGTCGGTGAAGTTGGACGGATGAGATGATCTTTGAGACACTCATCTCGCGACCGTTAATGAATATTAGGGTTTTTGAAGAGGAGCGCAAACATGACTCTTGACTTGGTCGAAACCAAGTAATGGAAGAATTTGGAGAGGACCGACCGGACGTATATGTAGATGGCATCTTTGGTGTACACGTCCATGTCCTACCGTCCCATGAAGGTTCGATCTAGGCCACTCAATTTGACCTAGGCAAGAGGAGTGGTTGAGATCGGTGTGCGGCAAAATCCTTGCCGCAAAGGAGTTGGAAACCGCGCGAGATCCCTAGTTCGGGCATGCTTTTCAAGACGACACATCTTGGTCGGTCTTGGTCGATGGGTTTGACGGAAGATGGCAGGCCGGTGATCATGCCTATACCGACTATCCCATGAAAACGTGATCTAAGCCATTCAAATCATCCGGTGAAGTTGAGTGGTCGAGATCGGTTGCAATTTAGGAAGTGTAACCACGCATGTTTGGGCGGGCGTTTTGGATTAGCCGGGCATGGGATGCCTTGGCCATTCACATGAGGAGGTAGATGAGCCTACGGTGGTCATGCTTTGGTATGACCGGCCCTTGCTTAATCTAATCTGTGACCCTCCATTCGTGCCGAGAAGATGGACGCGCGTGATGATTTGAAACCCTAATTTTGGCTTTCAAAAGCCGTGCGCCACTCCTTGTTTGGGTGATGATTTTGTCACGACCAAACATTGTTGGTCTTGACCGATTGGTCAAGTGTGTAGGCGGTCCCACGGTGATCGTGTTGACATGCTCTTGGGCCCTTTAAGTCTACATCTACACCCTCCATCTATACCGCGAAGATGGATGGTTGAGACTGTTTTGCGACACATGTAATATGCCGCAAACCCTTATTTAGGGTTTTTCGTCCATAATGCTTGGTATGAACGTCTTTTGGCAAGCAAGGCCAATGGCCGACCATGCGGGGTCGGCCGTGGGTATTCCATACCCGCTTGGGGGTGATGGAATTGATCTCGGGGTCATCCAATCATGCTTATGGAGTTGGATGATCTGCGATCGAGATCATATCCGATCGATACGGTCAATCCGGATGCTCAATCGGGCTAGTATAACACACCGAGAGGCTCAATCGGGCTAGTATAACACACCGAGAGGGCTCGGGCTAGTATAACACACCGAGAATCACTGTACGGGTATTTCGTACATGGTTTCATTATAGTGCTTGGAGGTTCGTGTTATTCCAGTAAGAGTAACACTCGATCGTCATGCCACACCGATAATGAGTACCGAAATACAAGGCCGATATGAAATTCACAGAAGGGATTGTTGCTACATGCTCCAACCCGGAGGAATTTCATGTATTCACGTAATGGGATTGTTGCCACATGCTCCATTCTTGGTGAATTAAGTGAGGGAGTATCCAACACTTATAAATTGCTTTATCTTTTACAAGATGTCGCCGCATGATTTTTTTTCTCGGTTTTTTACAAATTTAACCTTGAACGAAAATCCACCATCAACATTAAGTCCTCGCCTAGCACACAATGGTTACACTATTGTGTGGTAGGCATGAGATGGTGACATTAAAGATAAAACTTTATGAGACAAAGTTAGATGTTACCAGGGAGAGACGGGTCATCCTTGTCCATGGAGTATGTCACGTTCAAAAGGCATCTAGGAGAGCGTTCCCTAGTATGATGTTGGTCTTGCCGCTTCGATCGACCTTTCTATGCCTGCTCTTGGTCGAGGGCACGCTTCCGTGCTTGCTCCGATCGATCGTGGGGTTGTGCCTAATCGACGACCTTTGTGCACCGCGTTGGTGGGGCTCTCGCTCGCTGATCGAACGTGGGCTTGAATTTCGTGAACATGATTCTCATGACATAAGAGAACCATGTTGTGCAAATAAATGTGGTCCCGCCATATATGCTTGATTGAATGTGGGTCCCATATCGTATGCTCCGACCGAATGTCAACTTTATACCAGCCTCGTGCCCTTGACCAACACCGGTCTTGAAACTTGAGCAATACCGGACTTGACTTGATCATTACTGACTTGAATATTAAGCAATACCGGACTTGAAACTTGAAAGTGATACGGACTCGTCACTTGATCAATACCGGACTTGAAGCTTGAGCAATATCGGACTTGTAACTTGAGTGATACTGGACTCGTCACTTGATCAATACCGGACTTGAAACTTGAGCAATACCAGCGTTGTGCCCTTGACCAACACCAGACTTTAAACTTGTACCGGACTTGAAATCAATACCAGACGAATTTGAGCCGGACCGGTTTTGTGTGCTCCGATGTGAGTTGTGTCTTGCCGTGTGTGACTACATCTCTCATGTGCTTTCATACAAGTTCTAACTCCTTCCTTTTATTTCATTGTGGAAGAAAAGAATCCTCGTTGAGATGTCTTCTGGAGATAATGCTGGTACCAATTCAGGAAGTGTTGGCAGCTTCAAGGATATGCCGAACATTGATGGTGAGTTGTTCACCGCGCCCTTCCAACTATATGAAAATATCCGTTCCATAGGATAGCCCTCCTCCTATAGACTTCAGGGTTTTTCATGCTCCGCTGGGTCCTCATGAAGGATGGATGAGTCGTATGTTGAGCAATGAGTACATCAAAGATAACTTGACCAGAGCGCAGATTGTTGATGTAGCTTGAGTGTTGAAACGACTTGAGAGGATGTTAAAGTGGCTTCAAAAGCGAACGTTGAGGTGGATCCTGGAGAGTGTTGAAGTAGGATTATGAAGCGAAAAGGGGTCCCGGAGAGAGCATTGAGGCGGCTCTTGAATAGACCATTGAAGCAGCCTTCCTCGCTGGAGGGAGCGTTGAAGTGGCTTCCTCTTGATTCGATTTACTCTTGCGAATTCCATGATTCTTGACTGACCATCTTTCTCGTGTTGAAGAAGTCCTTGATCGACGGTGAAGGAACTCCATGCTTGAGCCTCGGTCCCCAAGCGTGGTTTACATGGTTTGTTCGTAGTGGTTGTTGTCGAGCCGTGTATGGAATATCTTGGACGTTGTTTCATCATTGTGGGAGTCATGCATGTGGTATCGGAGTTGGATTTGATGGACGCGCGAGGATGTTGTATCTTGGTGGTTTTCCTCTTGTCGCTTCAAGGAATCGCTTACGTAAGGTCAAGGTTGTATCGCTTTGTTGGTGAGATATATGCCCCCGGATCTTTTTCAACCACCAGTATGATAGGGTAACTCGCC
Source organism: Papaver armeniacum (assembly GCA_023531295.1). Classification (NCBI taxonomy): domain Eukaryota; kingdom Viridiplantae; phylum Streptophyta; class Magnoliopsida; order Ranunculales; family Papaveraceae; genus Papaver; species Papaver armeniacum. The sequence continues at coordinate 37,185 of JAJJWW010016405.1, read as the reverse complement.
CGGATCTTGCTCGATATGACGGTTGGACATCGTTATCTTCTTGAGGTCTGCTCCCTTGAGGTATCGGCTCCAAGGGAAGATTACCGTCATAGAGCGTTGATACGTTGCACCTATTCCTTAAACCAGGATAGCGTATGGTATAATAAAAATTTCCGAGAGGAGTTCGAAAAGATATCTTACTTGCATCATGCTCGTACATTCTTATCTGGTTGTAGCCGCTGCATCCATCCATGGAGGAGAACATGATGTGTCCGCTGTTTGCATCTACTAACATGTCGATGTCAGGTAGAGGAGGATCATTTTTTGGAGCAGCACCTGTTCAAGTTTCGAAGTCTATGCAGCACCTGATCTATCCATTTTCCTCGTGTCTGAACCGCAAATCGTTTAACCGACTTGGATCCGTATGACATGTAGATGATGGATGACCAATTTTCATCTAAATCCGGCATTTCTTCATATCTCCAAGCGAACATGTCCTGATACTCTTTGAGAAGTTCCACGGGCTTCGCGCGTTTATCCGTACACAAGGTTGAGTGATGGAGATAGGCCTAGGAGATTCCTCAACGATTTCAATTTCATCGATTTGTGGAGTTGGTGCCATCTTGCGGCGGTTGTGGAGCATCTAGCACTTGCTCTTGTGGTTCGTTGCTGTTGTAGCATTCCATTAGGTGGAGAGACGGGTAACAGTCTCCCCGCCGATAATGGCGATGTCGGTATACCGTTTTCCTTTCTCGGTCACAACTCGCCATAAAAGTTCGTTCCCTCCTCGTGGGTTGTGGCTTCACAAGTATGGAGAAGAATGCTCACAAGAAAGATGCATCGTGGGTACTAGCCCTCAATGATGCAAGTCGGTCTTCTTCCTGAATTGACGCCCACATGGGGAGTGGGATGCAACGAACTTGTCCGATTCTTTCCACGGAGCTTCTCCCGTATGTGCTTTGGTTTGGTTTCCTCGAAGTCCGTCATTGTGGTAGGCTTCCGTACGACCTTGCACGGGAGAACCTTGGATGTCCCGAGAATCTTGAGAGTAATGAAGACGATCCTGTGTAGATAAGGGTCGTCTTGAACTCGAATCCATGATGCGTGCGGTGACATGTAGGGCACGGTCGTGACCTTCCTCTCGGTTGATTGCAACAAAACGCGTCTTCGCGCGCCGATTCTTCGAGAGTTGTGAAATTTCGCATAAACTTTCCACTAGAGAAACCGCTTCCCGATCCACCGCCTCCGGCTCATAGTGAAACCGTTGACTTGAGGAGGATCGTTGTGAGGATCACCCCCAGTGTAGAAGTCTCCATGACAGACCGCTCATATCCGATGTCGCTTCCTTGATCGGGTCCATGTAGGTCCGTGCCGTTGAAGTACCTTCTCCGGTGCGTTAAATGCATTTCTTGTTGGCTCCGTGGGTACATTTGCGGGTCATGTGGAAATCGATCGATTAATGTCTTAAGAAAAGTGAGTACCTCTTTTCGAGTTGCGTCCATATCCGTTTGAGTCTTAGCAAGAACTTCCCCGCTTCTCCATCAAGTCTGCAATGGTAATGGGGAATGGTCCTCCTCTCGTCCCTCCGACTCCTCGTCCCGATGAAGGAGTGGAAGTTGTTGCTCCGGGTGACTACCGCAGGTGTTACACTTGATGAGATATCGGATTTGCGTCGCTCCGGCTCGTGATGGGAGGTGTTGTAATATCACCTGCTGAGTGATCGAATTGAACGTTCCCATCCTCTCGTACTCACGTGTTCCTTGATTGATCTCTCCTTCCTCAAGCATTTCTTCACTTAGTTGAAAGGTCGATGCGGATTGAACAGTCTTAGAGCTTCGACAAGGGTCTTGAGATATAAATCTTCCAAACAGGATCCGTAAGTCGTGCTCCATTTCTTTATCCGGTAGACTTTGTGGTACCCCGGACAAGTCTTTTCTTCTGTGGAGTTGCCTCGAGTCTTCTTCGACTGGACCATGTTGTTCGTCTTTCCAGAGTCTCCAGCGGTTGCGCGCTCTTTTTGCCTCTCCGCCGGTAAAGGTGTGACTCCTGACTAAGGATTTAGCATTTCTTGCACTGCTTGAGTAGATGCATGCCGACCCTTCTTGTAATTGTGCTGCTATATCATTCAAAAGGCGGAATGTCTCGCTCTGTCTTCTAGTGATATCGGTTTGATTTGCCAAGACATCCTCCAGCATTCTAGCTACACTTCCCATGGTATCTGAACCGCCCGTGGTTTCCTGATGAGGATGCATCGTGAGCCGAAAACCGAAGAATTGAGAATTCAATTTTTTGCAACCGATAGATCAACCTCCCACTGTGGTCGCCAATTGTTTATGGGTGAAAACTACTCCTGTAGAATTTGGTAATTTGGGATGTGGATGAGGAATGAGTTTAAACCTTAAACAAATGCACTGCGCGGTGAGTGCTTGTAGATTCGAGAGATCAATCTGTGCAAGTCCGGCCTAAACCAAGAAATGGCCGTTCCGGACTTGTTTCGGTCACAAAGTGAAGGAGATGGGGTTGATCTTAGGGAGGGAAGCGAAGAAGGTGTTGAGATTGTGAAGGTGTTGGCTTGCTTATGACTTGTAACGAAAGATGAGCAGGGCTTGCGGTTGATGCAAGCGAGCTCTGGGTGTTTGAATACGATTTGTATTAACACTTGGTTTTTTCTCTGTCTCGTCCGAACTTGTATTGTTGTTTGAAATAGGGCGGAGAACCTATTTATACAAGTCATTGAGCCTCATTCACGTCTCTCGTGGGAAGTGGAGTGATGGAGTAGTGGAGTTATGCGTCGACCGGTCTTGCCCACTTTTCCCCGTTCATCTCTAACCGGTCCATGACTTCCCGACACGTTCTTATGATGGCGCGTTGCACGCCGCACGCCGTAAACCGCTGCACCAATACCCCGTATGTATCCCCCGGTTTGTGACATGATTGATGTTCTGGAATGTGTGGATCGTGGATCCACGAAAGATAGCATGTAATGCTGAATTGAATAACCGTGTTATTCGTAAAGTCGATACTTGTGAAGTATCATGTGTATTTTATGCGAGTGCTTGCGTTATGGTGTGGTAAAGTGATGGGTAATGACGCCTCACTAACCAAATAACTCCCCGACCGGGGTTGTATAACCAAGTCAGTGAAGTTGGACGGATGAGATGATCTTTGAGACACTCATCTCGGACCGTTAATGAATATTAGGGTTTTTGAAGAGGAGCGCAAACATGACTCTTCACTTGGTCGAAACCAAGTAATGGAAGAATTTGGAGAGGACCGACCGGACGTGTATGTAGATGGCATGCTGGTGTACACGTCCATGTCTTACCGTCCCATGAAGGTTCGATCTAGGCCACTCAATTTGGCCAGGCAAAGAGGAGTGGTTGAGATCGGTTTGCTGCAGTAAATCCTTGCCGCAAAGGAGTTGGAAACCGGCGCGAGATCCCTAGTTTTGGCACGCTTTTCAAGACGACACATCTTGGTCGGTCTTGGTCGATGGGTTTGACGGGAAGATGGAAGGTCGGTGATCATGCCTATACCGACTATCCCATGAAAACGTGATCTAAGCCATTCAAATCATCCGGTGAAGTTGAGTGGTCGAGATCGGTTGCAATTTGGGAAGTGTAATCATGCATGTTTGGGGCGGGCGTTTTGGATTAGCCGGGCATGGGATGCCTTGGCCGTTCGCATGAGGAGGTAGATGAGCCCACGGTGGTCATCTTTGGTATGACCGGCCCTTGCTTAATCTAATCTGTGACCCTCCATTCGTGTCGAGAAGATGGACGCGCGTGATGATTTGAAACCCTAATTTTGGCTTTCAAAATCCGTGCGCCACTCCTTGTTTGGGTGATCATTTTGTCACGGCCAAACATTGTTGGTCTTGACTGATTGGTCAAGTGTGTAGGCGGTCCCACGGTGATCGTGTTGACATGCTCTGGGCCCTTTAAGTCTACATCTACACCCTCCATCTATACCGCGAAGATGGATGGTTGAGACTGTTTTGCGACACATGTAATATGCCGCAAACCCTTATTTAGGGTTTTCCGTCCATAATGCTTGGTATGAACGTCTTTTGGCAAGCAAAGGCCAATGGCCGACCATGCGGGTCGGCCGTGGGTATTCCATACCGCTTGGGGGTGATGGAATTGATCCTGGGGTCATCCAATCATGCTTATGGAGTTGGATGACTGCGATCGGATCATATCCGACTGATACGGTCAGTCCGGATGCTCAATCGGCTAGTATAACACACCGAGAGGGACTCAATCGGGCTAGTATAACACACCGAGAGGGCTCGGGCTAGTATAACACACCGAGAATCGGCTGTACGGGTATTTCGTACATGGTTTCATTATAGTGCTTGGAGGTTCGTGTTATTCTCGTAAGAGTAACACTCACTCGTCATGCCACACCGATAATGAGTACTGAAATACAAGGCCGATATGAAATTCACAGGGAAGGGATTGTTGCTACATGCTCCAACCTGGAGGAATTTCATGTATTCACAGAATGGGATTGTTGCCACATGCTCCATTCTTGGTGAATTAAGTGAGGAGTATCCAACACTTATAAATTGTTTTATCTTTTACAAGATGTCACCGCATGATTTTTTCCCGTTTTTTACAAATTTAACCTTGAACGAAAATCCACCATCAACAACTTAGTACACGAAACTTCACAACTTCAAGTACGCATACGGGTATGCATACTGAAAATGCGGGGGTACAATAACCACACCCAACAATTCGTTTGGTAATGAGAGGACTCACTCCAATATACTTTCTAGAGAATCAACTAGACAGTCATACTCAATCTAGAGGAAAGTATATACAAGAGTTTATATCTCTGTTTCACAATGTAATCAGCAAATCAAACAGATAGAAATCCGTGAGCCTAATTATTATGTGAAACAACTTGAACAGTACCAAAGACCAATGTTCAAGTGTCAATCAATTTAAATCAACAACTAAAGGTTGGATTATCTAATTGATTGATCTTAACGCACAACCTGTGATATTTCAATTATATAACAAAATATAATATAGAAAAGAAATAACACAGACACCAGAATTTTGTTAAGGAGCAAACCGCAACTGCAGAAAAACCCCGGACCTAGTCCAACTTTTGAGCACCACACTTTTTTTAAAGCCGCTCGTACACTAGCCTACTACCAATGAACTTCGGACTGGACTGTGGTTGAACCCTAATCAATCTCACTCTAATTCAAGGTACAGTTGCGTTCCTTACGTCTCTGATCCCAGCAGGATACTACGCACTTGATTCCCTTAGCTGATCTCACCCACAGCCAAGAGTTGTTACGACCCATTAGGTGCATATTTTGCATATAGTTAGTGTCGAATCCATGCTAGTAATTGATATATAATCTTGCAAATTATTGTATATTATTCTTGTTTTCTCTTAATTGTGTTTCATTAGGTGAATCATCCGAAAAGAAGTGAAAAGAGCTACAAAGTGAAGTCTACAAACGGAGAAGGGCCAAAGACCAAGTGGAACACGTTCAAATCTACAAGTTCTTATTGCTATCATATCGAAGATGATGAAAAGGAGAAGCCAACGACGAAAGAATGGAGTTATTCCGACGTCGTATGAAGATTTTATGGGTGTTCGAAGCTAGTCAAAGTTGCTACAAATTGGACAGCACAGAATTGATGAAGGCGCCCACCTGAATTATTCACGGCAGCCACTGAATATGAACTGAACTGTCAGTCCCACAATACCGACAATTACGAACAGTTCATGGAGAGTTAAAAGTGATCGACAATTGATAATAATGACGGTGCAGTCGTGATATAATGGTGTTGATGGATCTCGAGATGAGGTTAATCATGAAGTCATTGTTACTAGTTTTCCATAGCTATGGTTTGACGCGGTAGAATTCGAGTGAACCACGAGAAGGGAAGAAGAGAAAGATGCTGATGCCATTGATGTCTCGTTTGTACTGTGAATGAAAGAGGAGCATGGAAGTTGATGGTGATTATTGGCAAGTGACCGTTAATGTAGACTTGCGGATGAGAAGAGATCGAGTTTGAATCATTGTGTTGTCGATGGCGGTGACGATGGATTTGATATGTCTTTGGTGATCGAGTCCGTGGTTGGCGGGAAGGAGTTGGTAGTGTGATGAGATTAACGGCAGTGGCATTCGAAGGGAGTTATTGGTAGCAATGATGAGAGTGGATCTGAGGCTGTGGTGGTTCAAGCAGTTGATGGACATGGAATATGGTATTATCTGCGATGGAAGGCATTGATGAAGTAGCTTCGTGGTGCCTGTAATGGAGACGATGGAAGAAATTAAGAAGGTGAAGTTGTATTGATGTTGATAAGATGGTGATCGGATTGGTGATGGTGGAGTCAGGGAAAGATGTTGTTGCCATTATCGGCAATGTGGAAGATGAATTGGTTAAGATGGTGGAACTCGCTGTGTATTGATGGACCACTGATGATTCAATGAAACGAGCAGTGTTGGTGGTATTTGAGAAAAGCTTGTTGGGAAAATTGGCACCCAGCGCAAATAAAACACAATATCACAAAGGGCAATTGGTGATTTGAACCAAACATGGGAGAAATAATAAGAGAGACAGAAGATAAAGAAGCACATACACAACCACAACACAAGATATATGTGGTTCACCTTTACAGGCTACATCCACGGCCAACACCACCAGAAAAACTTCCATTAAATCAAAGACCATTTCATGCTCTTTCCGCAACCCAAGACAAGACCAAAGAGTTAACAAGACATACCCAAGAACACCATCGAAGAAACCATGGAAACCAACTCGCTAAACCATTCCTCAATCCAGCCTCATGTCTTCTCTTTTACGCCTTCTTCATGGTTACCAGTAACAGAGGAGAAACATGGAAACCGTCTAGAAACTTGGTTTAGGGCAAATCCCCAAACCCTAAACACTAAAACACCAAAATCCTCTATACAAGTTTTTCTCTCACACCGATATCGACCTTCACGGTAGCACATGATCCTCCCTACCAAAGAGACCAAAATCCTAAACACAAGGATTTACCACTCTTCTAGGTTGGATTGTCTCTAAACCTACAATTCTAGTCCTATACATTGAGAACACAAACTTGGACACTAAGTATTAGTCTCCAACTAGGAAACTAAACTCTTTCCTAAACTCTATGAAACCTAGATTAGGAAATCCACCTCAATGTGGAAAAGGCCAAAACAAGAAATCCACTTATTTCCTAACAATCTCCACATCAGATCATACTTTCAAGCATGAGACGATCACAGAAAATCACCTCCATCTTCCACTAGAGTTTTCACCATCTCTATATACTCATAGAATCACTTTTGAAGCTCAAACCCGAACTTCCATCTTCATAGAACCATCTCTACGACCAAAAACACCATGATGTTGATAAAAATCTTCGAACCATTTTCTTTATGAAAAACACTTGTGAAATTGATCATCTTTCACAAACATCATGAAAATGTTTAATCACCATAAACGAATCCTTGCACAGACTCCAACATTGATCACCAAGAGAACCATCCGAAGAATCACCATTAGCTCCACCTAACCAAAGTTAATTACATATTGAACTCTAATCCAATCGAAAGGAAGAATGATCTTCAATATCATACTCCATCACATGTCATGATTACCGTGTGTATGAAACAAACCATCAGACATCTCCACTGTGATTAACATGCTTAATCCTTTGAGCGATTCCCAAATCCATCACCAATATGACCTACTTTTTACCACCATCACACCCAACATACTCGCTCGAATATATACCGTGTGAATGCCCATATAACCGTGGTACATGCTTCCGAGATCGGGCACATTCTTGATATTACATGTAAGCCATCAAGAATACGTTAACATAGACTTAAGAACATAAATCTATAACATCCCGTGCATACTTTGAAGCGTTGCTGGACTTGCTTCTACATGAGACCTCATGACCCCATCCTTTCTTCAAACTTTGTAACCCATTCTTTATAGTGTATGATTACTAACACTCTTTAAGAAGTATATATGTATTCCACCTCATTCAACTTTATTTTGCATCCCATACTACATCATAAAACCAAACGAAAAACATACACTTCTACCAAGTTGAACCTCCGATTTGTAAATCACATCACAAACCATATTTGTGTAATCACCGGTTGAAAACATTATCTTCAAAACATATTTATCCACCCGAACAATAAACCATCGTTCAATTCCAGGTTTAATCACTCCAAATGTCAACGGCTCGATACCAATTGTTGGGAAAATTGGCACCCCAGCGCAGCGAAACACGTAATCACAAAGGGCAATTGGTGATTTGAACCAAACACTTCGAGAACTAATAAGAGAGACAAAAGATAAAGAAGCACATACACAACCACAACACAAGATATACGTGGTTCACCTTTACAGACTACATCCACGGCCAACACCACCAGAAAAACTTCCATTAAATAAAAGACCATTACATGCTCTTTCCGCAACCCAAGACAAGACCAAAGAGTTAACAAGACATACCAGAGAACACCATCGAAGAAACCATAAAACCAACTCACTAACCATTCCTCAACCCAGCCTCATGTCTTCTCTTTTACGCCTTCTTCATGGTTACCGATAACATAGGAGAAACATGAAAACCATTTAGAAACTTGGTTTAGGGCAAAGCCCAAAACCCTAAACACTAGAACGCAAAAATCCTCTCTACAAGTTTTTCTCTCACACCGATATTGACCTTCACGGTAGCACACGATCCTACCTACCAAAGAGACCAAAATCCTAAACACAAGGATTTACCACTCTTCTAGGTTGGATTGTCTCTAAACCTACAATTCTAGTCATATATATAGAGAACACAAACTTGGTCACCAAGTATTAGTCTCCAACTAGGAAAGTAAACTCTTTCCTAAACACTATCAAACCTAGATTAGGAAATCCACCTCACCGTGGAAAAGGCCAAAACACAAGAAATCCACTTATTTCCTAATAAGTCTAAGGGAGACAAAGAGGACGAGACTCGGTAATGATACCACGCTATTGTCGGGAAGTAATAAAATATGGATGGATATGCTACTTGATCCATGGAAGGTTGAACGAGATAAGAGGATATCAAATATCGGTGTTGCCATTGAAGAGCAAGATCCCAGGAGATGGTGGTGCGTGGATCGAAAAGGAAAGAGGAAGCTTGAGTTCGGGTTTGAGGAAATGGTGACGAGGGAAGATGACAGTGATGCTCGATGGAGAAGAGTCGTAATTCTTGGCAGACGGGGAGTCTCGTCGACGGAGTTTGGATGTGAAACAGAGAAGCGCTCGAGTTTGGTGATGAGGAAGCTCGTGTCTAAGCCGAGAAGTAGAAGTCGGGGAAGGAAGAGAGACTCGAGTTTGAGAAGTTGAACCGAGATGATGAAGTTCCATGTATTAATGGCAGTGCTGAAATGAAGAGAGCTCCAGTTATAAACAGGGAGCTTTGGTTTTCATGGCTGGAAAAATGGTCGAGAGTTACGGAGTAAGAGTAAAAGATACAGGAGGAGATACGTATAGAAAGTCCCAGCCGTAAAACAACCGAGAGAATAAGAAAATAATCCAGAGAACTTACGGCAGACACGGGTCCGTGAATAAAAGAAGCCGGCGGTTCCTAAATGCGATCGACAAGCCAAGCAATGCAATTGGGCCGGATTTCTTGCAGCCCGTTTGGATAATTGCGACTACTTTCCCCGGCCAGGTGAGAAATGTGAGTTTCTTATGAGATTTTTGACGATATTTGGCAACTTTGGTGACCTATTTCGACCATTATTTGGAGCACGTGCACTTTTACAATTTGGAGACTATATAAGGGACTTCTTAACCTAAGAAAAAATATCATAAATATCTCATCTCATATTACACTTTTGTTCTTCATTAAAAATCTAGGGTTTACCCCTTTAGGGGGAAACCGGGTAATTGTAATCATGAGAAGCTAAACTTTTGTTGATTGAGGATGAATTCAAAGTTCTAAGCGTGAAGCTTTATTAATTATATAAATATGTTCTTGAGTTTTAATCACATCATCGTTTGTTTTCACTATTTTTAGGGTTTATGATTGATCAATTAGATTGTTTGGAGTGCACGCTAGATTAATCTTTTGATCATTCTATCGCTAGTATTGGGTTAGGAGATAAGTAATCGTCGAATAAGTCATACACAAGTAGAAATCGCGAGACCTTGCGGAGGAATTTTGTGGAGCAATTGCGAGCGAAGATAACACCAAAGAAGTGGATCTTGAGCTAAGATTTTAACTACTTTGGGATCAACCTAATTCACAAAGCCTAAAACGTTCGATTGGATTACACCTTGAGTGAGCTACTACTTGGTGGTTCGGTTGAATAGAATCGATATTGGAGAGCTTTTGTATCCGTGGTATAAGGAGTTTTGGGGATAGCACTGAGCTAGTTGCTAATCTACGGTTGGTGATGAATGGTTCTAACGAAGATAGATAAGTATACTAATCCATTATCGCTCAAGTAATTCGAAGGATTCCTTGATCATCTATTTCTTTTATTTGTTATTCTTTAAATTATTTTACTTTAATCAAACAATCCCTCTTGTCTTTTATTATTTTCTGTGAATCAAATAACATATCAATTACACACTCTGGGGAACGATCCTTATTACCGCTATATTATTTATTTAATTAGTGGGAAATATATCGAATAATTTGTTGCACTTACGACACGCATCAAATTTTGGCGCATTGCATTAGGAGCGATTGTTAATTGATTTGTTATTTGTTTAGCTTGTTTTTGTTTTTAGATTTTCTCTTTTGTTCTTGTGAGTCGTCATGTTTCCTTACGGACATAACATGTACGAAGCACAAGATCAATCATTATATTATAGTGGTAATCAATATGGATTTCAAGCCTCACTCATATAACAACTACCAATCATACCCTACGAGAACCTTATGGATACTCTCATACATATCAACAACCTTATGACGGGTATGTAAGAGAGCAATCACGAGGGGATGGGAGGATAGTTATACTTCCGATCGATTGTTTTCTAGTAATGTGCTTTGACAGAGTTTGGAAAGACCTACTCCCCGTTTATCATGTTCTTTCTTCATTTATATCAAAAGAAGAGATACTATGCAACATTCCATCGTGAATAACAGCGGAAAACGTATTAATATCGAGAAAACTTTCTAAGCAATATGATCGGTTAGAAGAAGTCGGTGCACCGAAAAAGATTCTTGAAGAAATTAACAAGGTAATACGAGCGGAACTTCAACGTCGGTGGGATATTGAAGATTATGAGGTTGACGAAGACTCGATGAAGATGAGCAACCTTTGGAAAATCCTTTGCAATAATGGTAATGTTATTTCAACTTCGGATCATTATAACGATCACTCGCTTTATTCAAAAGGAGGAGAATGAATATGACATAACCTTTGTTATAAATGGTGTAATGTACTCAAACAATGATTTTAGGATTTGCACCAATGAACTAGACTTTCTAGGAGATGATTCTGATTCTGATGAAGAAAGTGTTGAAGAGATAGAGATTGAGAATGAAACCAAATTTGTTGAAGCTGTGGAAGACCCAATTGAGCTAGCCAAGGATTATAATTATACTGAGATTCCAATCACAAAGAGAGAAACCGACGAAGAATGGCTAAATAGTTTGATAGAGGACCACGATACAAATGAGGTAAATAATTCATTGCAATTCTTTAAGAATGATGAGGATCCTGTAATACGAGAGATTGTGGAAGGTTTGTCTAATCCTTTGCATATTTCTCAATCTTTTGATCCACATCACTTAGATTGAGTATTTGTTCTACTAAAATTCTTAAGGATTATTTTACTTCTAATTATCCACCACTTGATCTGTTTGATTCTAGCACAATGCAGGTTCAACAAGAACCTATAGAAGTTCCCTTATTTTATGTTCTTTATCCACTTTCGAGTGTAGAAAGTTCTAAGTGTGGGGGAAGCTTTCAAGCTATAATAATTTCATTATTTATATGTTATGCTAATCATTCTGTGAAGTTGTTACTAGAATTACAGATTGTTTTTTGGGCAGACTACCAGATTTTCCGATTGTTGGTATATGGACGATAACAAAAGAGTCGGGCTGAAGACTTTAAACCAAGCGCTAAATGGGAGGCAACCCATAGGTTTTGTATCTTGAACCCTTTTATTTTTTGTTTTCATATCATATTTGCATCCCCATGTTTAATTTCATTGAATACGGAATCTATCTTAGAAGAGAATTATGACGAATACCTTTTCGTCTTTGCATCCCCATGTTTAATTTCATTGAATACGGAATCTATCTTAGAAAAGATATGCATTCGTCTTTAGGGTGTGTGGATGAGAAATGAATATAAACCCTAAACAAATGCACTGCACGGGAGTGCTTGTGATTCGAGAAATCAACATGTACAACTCGCCTAAACCAAGAAATGGTCGTTCCGGACTTGCTTGATCACAAAGTGAAGGAGGTGGGGTTGATCTTAGGGAGGGAAGCGAAGAAGGTGTTGAGATTGTGAAGGTGTTGGTTGTGTATGACTTGTATCAGAAAGCTGAACTGGCTTGCATAATGTAAGCTATCATTTCTGGTGTTTGGATACGATTGTATCAACACTTGATTTTCTGCCTTGTCCTGTCTTGTGGAAATAGGGAGGAGAACCTATTTATACAAGTCATTAAGCCTAACCCACGTCTCTCATGGGAAGTGGAGGAAGTGGAGTGATGGAGTAATGGAGTTGTGTGTTAGTGTCACACGACCAGTCTTTCCCACTTCTCCCGTCATCACTAACCGTCCATGACTTCCTGACACGTTCTTGTGATGGCGCGTTGTGCGCTGCACGTTGTAAACCGCCAGACCAATACCCCAGTAAGTATCCCCCGTTTGTGACATGATTGATGTCTCGATCGTGTGGATCATGGGACCCACAGGAAGTAGCATGTAATGCTGGATTAAATAACTAAGTTATTTAGGAAGTCGATATTTATGAGATATCGTGTGTATTCTATGCAGGTAACGCATCGAATATATTCAACATGTGTGAAGCATCGCTGTTTTAAGGATTAACGAGTAAGTCACAAATTTAAGCGTCTTAAAATAGCATCATGTCCAGCCATCTTCGAGTGATCGTTTGGAGGCTATACAGGCAAGCCCTGATTTGGCCAATCAAGTCATGTGGAATAGTGGTGGACGGTGATCGTGGTGATGCCTCGCCGGGTCGCTAACTCCTAACCAGGGTCGCTTAACCAAGTCGGTAGAGTTGGACGGACGAGATGATCTTTGGACGCTCATCTCGCGACCGTTGATGAAGTTTTAGGTTTTGAAGAGGTGCGCAAGCATCACTCTTCGACCTTGGTCGAATCCAAGCATGGGAGACGTTTTGACATGACCGACCGGCATGCGTGTAGACGGCTTGCCGGTGTACACGTCCGTACCTCATTGTCCCATGAAAGTGTGATCTAAACCACTCAATTTGTCCTGGGTAAAGAGGAGCGGCCGAGATTGATTTGCGGCAAAATCCCATGCCGTAAAGGAGTTGAAGACCGCACGTCATGCCTACTTCGTGCGCGTTTCGAGATGTCCAGCCATGGTTGGCCTTGGTCGATCAGTCAGGCGTGTAGATGGGCCCACGGTGATCATGTTGACATGCTCGGGACCCTTTGAATCTACATCTACACCCTCCATCTATGCCTGCGAAGATGGATGGTCGTGATTGATTTGCGACACATGTGATATGCCGCAAACCCTAATTAGGGTTTCATGTCCATGCTACTTTGGTCGATCGAATTGGCAAGCTACGCTCCTCTTTTTGGGAGGCCGACCATGTGGGGCCCACATTGGGCCTGGTGGTGATCACGCCAATACCCGTCTCGATGGCTAGGGTCAGATCTAAGCCATCCAAACATGCCTTGAAGTTGGATGGTCGAGATCGATTTAAGACCCTTAGTGGAATTTCCTGCGACCCTTAAAGCATCACGTCGGCCGAACTTTGGGAGAGCGTTTGCTTCTCCCTGGCTAGGTCGTGAGATGGTCGGCTATGTAGGTAGAAAGGTGGCCCGCCGGTGTACATAACGGTTCTAAACCGACCGGGAATGGGGCGATCCGCGCCGTCCAATCGCGCCGGCGAAGATGAACGGACGTGATGGATTTGAGACTGTCGTAGGCAGCCTTTGTTCGTACGAGCTCCTCCAAGCCGCTCCATACCAGCCCGGACATCTAACTTTAGGCTGGTGTTTGGTGGTTGTTTGAAGGGCGTGACTTGTACTTGACCGGCCATGGCATTAAGGGGCCCGCTGGTGGTCATTGTTATGGTTGCCTGCTCATGCTAGGGTTTGTCTAGGATGGTTAAATCGTGCGGCCAACTTGCGTGGTCGTGATTGTTTCTGAGACTGATATGGACAGTCCAGATTCAAATATGCTCAATCGGGCTAGTATAACACACCGAGAGATATATGCTCAATCGGGCTAGTATAACACACCGAGAGTTGCAGCCTGTACGGGTATTTCGTGCATGCCTCATTAGTGACACTTGGAGATTCGTGTTACTCTGCTGAGAGCAACACTCAGTCGTTATGCCGCACCAATAATGAGAGTTTAGCGAACAAAGATAGGAAATACAAGGATGGTCTTGCATTAATTAATAATGCTATAAATTCATAGGGTATATGGGATTGTTGCTACATGCTCCATTTTAGGTGAATTAGTAAAGTGGAGAAGTATTCATCACTTATCAGTGGCTTTATCCTTTGCAGGGATGTCAGTATAAATTTGGTTTTACAATTTTACCCCGAACTAAAATCCACCATCTACATTAAGTCCCCCGCCTAGCACATGATGGTTACACTATTGCATGGGTAGGCATGAGATGGTGACAAATGGGTACATTGAAATGACCAAGCTAAAGTAAATGCATATTTACCGCATAGATAGACATTGCCAAGGTGTTGTCCTGGTCAAACCTGATTAGGGTTTGGGAGAGAAATACGACTTGGTCGGCGTTGAGACCTTATTCATCGGACAAGCACTGCCGTAGCTGATTCAGTTTTACCTTAGGGTTTTCTTCAACATGTATGTGGGGTTTAAAACCGCCATTCGTCGATAGGATTTTCTTGCGAAACTCTACCTCCTCAACATGTCGAACAACAAAGAGATCATCTTCTTTGTATCACCCAGGATCTTCATAAACGTGCACGCCCATCCGAGGTTCGGGATGAACAAATTTTTGCGACGACTCTCTTGTTCGTACTCTCCGAGTTAAGAAGACCGCACGGTTCGTTCTCCCCCTTTTTACAGAGATGCCCGTGTGTGTGATAGTGGTCGATGATGATGACTTAAACATTCCTCTTTCTTCAAATTCAAACACACCTACTCATGTGGATCTCGATGATGCCGATCTAGGTATCTCGTCTTACGAATATCCCAACGCAGTCTCTTCCATTCAATATTCACATGAAATGTCTATCTTCCAAACTATCGAACCATCGGTGGATTCTTGGTGCGGAAGGAGTTTGCGCTTTTATACACAAAATTATGGAAGAGGTATGGCCATATCGCAACCAGGAATGTAGTTCAACACTGTGCATCTGCTTTGGTTGCCACAGTAAACTGTCTTCTCCCTATGATTGCCGAGATGGAGGATATCTCCATCCTTAATATTGCTGAATCAAAATTTGAAGAGTGGGAGAACATGGTGTCTACCTTTGAATCGATGGGATTCAATGTGGGTTGCCTACGGCAGCGTCTTGACATCATCAAGGTTGATCGAGCCGGCATCCTTGCGAACGTAGTTCCTCTTTGCGAAGGTTATCTTGGAAGAATAAAAGGCTCGCCACTGAATCGGAAAAGGTGGAGCGGTGATCGCTGTCGTAGGCGTCAAAAATAAATTACACTTTCTTACTACTCAAAATATATAATGAAGCAAGGGCAAGAAAGTATCGTTCCCACAGAGAGGTCTTGGTTGTCAATATGTTTCGGTTTCCTAAAAGTAACAAGGGGTTTTTTTGATTTTTATAAACTAAAATAAAATAAAGGCAAAACAATAAAAAGTAAACACGCAAATCAAGGATGTGAATATATTGGATAAAGGTTTCATCTTCAATTGTAAACAAGTTTTTGAATGTATGAATAGAATTCGTATTTAATCTCGCTATCATCAAAAGCCCTAGAATATCTTATTGCAAGAATACTCCATAAATTTCCTAAGTCATCAACACACACATTAGAGTCAGCGTATGTGAATTCTACCTAAAGAATAACCTAACGCCTTGCGCTAATTAAGTTCAATTCCTAGGAGCATTAAGTTTCGTAAATAGGCTAATCAATGCAATTGTAATACATTGCGCACACAATTCGAACAAAGGTCAATTTCTACATATGACTACAAGAGTGTATCACAACAAGCCGTAATCATATCATGCTACTCGTATTCAAGGTTATCGCTCGATGATGAACCCTAAATTAGCTATAGATATGGATGTGAGTTCAATCAATTCTAGACTTAACTAAACAAACATTCAATCATATTGCAATACATCAATCATGCAATTATTATAACCCGTAGAAATAAAACGATAATATTGAGAGAAAACTAATTCATAAAAATCATAACTTGGTTGCAAAATCCAACTACATCTTTAACCAATGAAAATAAATCAACTACTTGGGTTTTTGGAAATCATCACAAAGAGTTTAGAAGAATCTATCATGTGAAACCCTAGAAAACAAGTAGAAGCCCCCCTCATGGAGATAAAAAGAGATCCCAGGTTTAGAGAAAGACTTTTCTATTTATATGCTTTTCCCCATAAGGATACTCAAAAGTAGGTCAAGTCTTCTCAAAACCCGTCTCAACTTCGTCCACCAAGCCCATGTGTGAAAACATATATTCTGGAATTTTTGGGTCCAAAACCGGGTCGCCGGATTGCTGACGTCATCACCGGAATCCGGTCACCGGTTTCCAGAATTTGTCCGAGAAAACTACTCTAGCCACCTGAATGATCAGAAACTATCACCAGGCATTTCTACATTTCTAGTAGCTCAACTCTGCTTCTCTGCAATTCAAACATTCACAAAATACCATCTAAGCCAATTCCTTGTTCTTGCGAAAACGCACCCAAAAGCGTAGCTCCAAACTCATATATGCCGCGGTCGAATCATGCATCCAACACATACCCCCTTCGCGATTCACTGAAATACTATGATGCATACTCTAAGCTCTGAAATCCGGCATCCCGGGCTGGTACCACCGGCTCGCCATTCTCGCCCACTTTTCGCACTGATTTCTGCAGCTGCAAAATCCATTCCCTGTACAGTGCCATACTTCTCTGCGATTCCCATTAGCTTGTTTCAGTAGAAGCAACAACAGCTATGCACCACCACCTACTTGACGAATTTCATTCAAACTCAGCCACATCCATCACTAGTTGATCTTAAGCCTCCAAACTTGCATCGATGGTGCCAATTCAAATTAAGTGTGACCCACATTCATTACCTCGTACTTTCTTGGCTCATTGCCACAATCGAACCCATTAACACAGCACCACTTCACTTCATTCCATTCCCTGGCGCAATTCCATCTTCTTGACCTTGCAAACATCAGCACAAATGTTGCTTCTCTTTCCCGGCATTTTACTTCTATCGCAACAACAGTAGCACTGCCTCGTCCACCAACTTATGTCCTTCCTCGGCTTACGAGATCAGCCTACAACCACTTTCTTGTTGGCTGTTAACATAGCCAACTGCAATTTCTCTCTGCTGTCTAGCCACAAGACAAGCCAAACAACAATCCACCACCTGCAATGACATTACCAGCACCTCAATTCTTAACTGCAATGCATTGAAACCAACCTGCAAGTGCACAAGCTCAGCGTATCCACTTCTCTTCTGCCAAGTGCACGGCAGCCAACACAAAACTGCACATTATTTTCCTAGCATTCATCTAGCACTTTAAGCATTCATATATTCAACACCACAACAATCATCGGCAAGATCAACCAATTCCACCCATTGTATCCAAGCGAGAACCAAAACGAATACCGAGTTTTACCCATTCTGCCGACCCTTGTAAATGCAGCCGCTTGCATTCTCAGTTCTCCTTCGCAACTGCAATCTTCGTGGCTTCAATCAACCGTTTATATTCATCTAAGCTCATTATATAATTTCAATCATTCCCGATTCGGCCCCCGCAAGCACTCACACCAAAACCCCAAACCAACAAGATTCGGATGCTTTTACCGCGTAACTTCAATCCAAACCAACATCCATATCCAAGACACTACCATACTCGGTTTCTCGCAATTCATTACAAACCAAAACTAATTACCGCACCCACCTCTGACTCCATTCAATCCTGCAACTGAACCATGGCAACAACTCCACTTGATTTGCTAACTTCACGGCTTGAACTCCTACATACTCATTCCAGAAACCCTTATCTTACTCACTGAACCCTCGAGCATCATGGCAGACCGGATACAAAGCATATAGACAGTAAAAATGGATGCAGCTATACTTGCAGTTGTGGAACTAGTCGTTCGGGCCTTTACACAAGCAGTTTGTGTACATTTTGCTGGTAATACATAACTCAGCTGTTGTTGATTCTTAAAGCATTCCATCTCCTTGCACTTTCTATAGCTTCTTCATCATCGCACACCTGACCTGACTGCCATTACCTGCATCTTCTTCTTGACTGCAGTTTCTCAACCACAGATCACCAGAACTGCACCTGCAATCATCTTAGTCTCCATAAGCTAATTCACCTCAGCAGCATCAACCTATTCTCTGGACCTGTCTTGTATTCAAACTGCAATAATACTAAAAGCTCTTGTACATCGTGTCACCTCACATGCCCTTCTCCATTGCAAAAGAATAACTAACATTCATGTACAAGACCAAAGAGCTCAAACTCATTTCCACCGCTTGCTTCCATCTCAAGGGCCAACCAACACCTCCATTTCCTTGCCTTATATCACCACCAAGAAGAGCACCACCAACTCCATCCATTGCTCGCAACTCACACACTTCACATCTCGCACCCCGATTTCACCTCCAGCCCATCTCTCGCTCAAATTCGACCGGCAACAACAAATTAACCCATTTCACTTCAATCGCAACTCACCCATTCTAGTCATTTGCATTCATTTAAGCTTCATCTCCAACTCGCAAATGATAACCAACTTTTTGCAAAGAAATCCAATTACATGCTCTTCCTAACCACCAATATCTTCTCTCGCTTGTGCAAACACCACCAAAAACTGCATCTTTACCAAATGCAATCTCGAATCAAACCCCTCTCGGAATCATCACATAAATCAATTCAAACCCGCACTCGCACCGAATAGCAAAGATCGAATCATCTCAATCTACTAATTCCTTCTCGATCTCGGACCACCAACTTCACCGCCACTTTCGTCTCTCCTAACCCTCTCTAATCAAAGACCTCGGATGTTAGATCTTGACATCAAACCCATCATCTAACAAACCCCATAATCATTCCATCTCAAACTGGCTTCAGATCTCCTCCATTTCTACATGTTTCCACCTACAGCTCTGTGTATGTCTGAGCTCCAAAACCCCTCTCATCTTTCTCACGAATTCGCCCATCAGCACGATAATCTATTTCTGCAACTGAACCTGTCTGAACTTGGGGAAATAACGCAATCAAATTCAGGGTTGTGCGGTAATGAAACTGAGATGATGGTTGGGTGTAATGAAACTGAGATGGATATTGGCACCGTCCCAGTTGATAAGGGCAGCCGATTTAGGTGGCTTCCATTATTTTCTGCTTCAAATGCAATTTAGACTTGCCAGCTCCACATCCATCAATGGCCAATGACTCCAAGCAACGAATTGAGCATGTATATCACGTCTTTCGCTTAAATGACTCCAAAACACCTAATCGACTCAAAAGCAAACATAAGATACATAATTTACACGACAATAGCAAAGAAAGCATAAATACTAGATATAAAATTAGGTGTTTTAGACACTATCAAATTCCCCCACACTTAGACTTTTCTAGTCCTCGAGCAAATCAAACAAAACTTATTATAAAACATACATACAAATCCGTGTCGTCGAGGCTACGGTCACTTTTAGCATAAATAACAAGCCTTTAAACCACTAGGTGTCCCTAGTGGACGAGTTATAGTCTCGTGAGGGTTTACTAGAGATATACCCACAAAACCTACTTTACCAACTTACTGGTTCTCCGAAATAATAACATCCAACGCGCTAAGAAGTCATAGAGATTCTGCACACTAGTCATAAGAAGTTAGACACATAAATGAACACAATCTCATTCTTAAAAGTTGAGAGAGAAATAACCATCCCTTATCGAAAGAAATTCGAGTTCGGAGTGATCGAAAGTCTCGACTCTGCCTCACAAGAAAAGGTTTTATGAAGTTTCTCTCAATAATAAATGACTTTTTATGGGTCACACATGTGTCCAGGTAGGAGTGAAGAGAGAAATCCTGCGACACGTTGAATGGTAGGAAGGCAAAAACCCTCCGAATTGTTTTGAAAACCCACATTTTTTATTCATTTTTGTTTTAAAACCCATTTTTCTCGATGATCTCTAAGAAAGGAAATCAACCACTTAACGAAGGTGGGAATATGCTTGCTTACCTCGTTATCCTGTTCGACGTGCAAAGCCTAGCACCACTCTCACAAAGATCTATAGAAAACGTCTTCGGTCTTCAATCGGTGTCTTCATCTTCGTCTTCGGTCTTCAACTCTTGAACTTTGTAGAATCTTGACAATGTATTTTTTCCTCTAATTCCTTATTGCTTGAAACTTCTTTGTAGATATTCCTTCTTCCATTGGCTTTATTGAAAGAATACAAAACTAAAAACGAACTATACAAACCCAAAATATGATACAATGAATTTTTCTTGTCTCTTTTTTTTTTTCCTAGAGAGAATAAAAATAAAACAAAATGAAAACAAAACGAAACAAAACAATAAAACTAGTAATGAACCTAAAGAAATTTTATCTTGTGTTTTTTGACAAGAGAAAATAAAATACAAATAAAGATTAAATAAAAATGCAAGTACAAAGGCCATGGTGTAAGTACTTTACCGCTTGATTCTTCACAACTTATATGTCTTGATATCATAAACTTCTCGAACTCTCATCTTGATAATCTTCGCTCTTGTACAATAGTCTTCAACTTGTAAAAATTCTGCTCCTTATCTTTTGCTTTACTTGAATCTAAAATCTGCTCATTTCTGTACCGTTGCTTGTAAACCTTGAACATCTTCAACTTTCCTTCGAATTTGTGATACTCCTCTTGTTGATGATGATGGTGTTTCTATGGACCTGTTGGTGTAGAGAGAGATAAAGTGGATGGTGCCAACTGCGAACAAGATTACAAGTGGTATGTAAGTTAGCAATTCGATGTCACCATCATGGTTGATAAAAATAGCACTCAAGAGATCAAAATAGTGCTTCTATGGTGGGAGGTTGGGTAGCTCACCATTCTACCCGGAGTTTACGTACGGTGACACACACTCTAAAAGCACATATTTAGACAGTACAAAGAATTGAAGGTCGGTGCCTCACATTATGTAACATGGATAGTCTCCACTATAGGGGATCACTACTCTAATACTGAATTCAGTCTGCACCTTATTTGCCACTGGCATGGTTAAATCCAACTTTAACTCTCATACAAGTAAGAAACCCGATCATGTTCTATGTCATCTCTAAGTTCAGTCACTCTTATGAGAATTTCGATGTAATCTTAGCGACATGTATACTATGTGACTCTAAACTAACTACAAGTTGGAGTTTTTTTATTCACCAATTCATACAAAAGTTGAAAAATTTGAAAAATTTACAATGCAAATGCTTAACCACTCCCCCACACTTAAACTTTACATTGTCCTCAATGTAAATTGAATCGTCCAAAGAAAGTCAAGGTGGGACATTCTAATAATGATATGCGACAAGAAAAGGTAAATACAAGACAAGAAATACTCATCGTATGGGTTGCCTCCCATGCGGTAGCTTGGTTTAAAGTCGTCGGCCCCGACTTGCAAGATCGATTCCCCATACACTAATAACTCGAAAAGTTGAGGATCCTTCCATAGAACCCGTTTTGCAAACACTAGCTTCACACAAATATTAGTAATATAAAACAGAAACGAAGCTATCAACCTATAAATTTTCCCCCCACACTTATTCTTGTCCACACTTGGAAGTGTATAAAGAATATAGAAGTCGGGGTACTTCCACGGTTTCTTGTTCCAAAACCTCGCATTGTATGAGAATCAAGTATCTCCAATGGAGGATATCGAGAAACAAAGTCATTCAACAATACTCTCGAAGCACATACATTCAAACCAATAAGAGGTAAAGGAGAAGAATCAATATGCAAAGGGTTAGACAAACCTTGCACAATCTCTTGTATCACGGAATCCTCTTCATCCTTGAAAAACTCAAGTGAATTATTCACCTCTTGTATATCATGGTCCTCTATCAAACCTTGCAACCATTCTTCGTCCGTTTCTGCCTTAACCAAAATCTCGGCATTAACATCATCATTACAATCATATGCAAGCTCAATTGGGTCTTCCACAATATTGGTCATATCGGTCACATTCTCAACACACTCCTCTTTGTTGTAAGGCACATACTCCACTCATGCGGTTCAAGTCTCACCATAAGGAACTCTTTTAGAACACTCATTGCACCATCCTCAAGCTCCACCCTTTGAATAGGCTCTTGATCATTATTAAGATCAATGCTTGAGTAATCTACACAAGTGTCGACATATTCCTCTTCGTATTCACCTTGATCGCAAAAAGACTCCATTGTACACTCCTCAGGGATGTCACCATAAATTGGTTCAGGCGATGTATTTTCATAATAATCATCACTATCATAGTCAACATAAGATTGGTCCTCGCTGAATTTAGTGTTGCTAATCTCTAACTCATCCTTTTGAATAGGTGAATGATCATTATTAAGATCAAGAGTTGAGTTAACTACACAGGTATCAACGAAAGTCCCCAAAGGTTCGCCCTTTTCAACATAATTATTCATTTCCTCTATGTATCCATCAATGCCCTTTCTTACGTCTAAACACCTCTTTGAAGCTCTTGGAGTGATCCATCCAAATTCTGGATATAGTGTTCCATTTGTTTGTAAAGCTCATTCGACAAGGCAAAAGTAGAATTACTTACTCCAGAATTGTTAGGCCAATTATCTTCCCTTTGAATGGGTGAATGATCATAACTACGATCAAAAATTGGGCCAAACATACTATGAGCACATTCGATCGATGAAACCGGTTCCACGCTTGGTTGTCCACAAAATGACTCCATGCTGTCCATAAATTATTGCATTTCATCTACCAAACTAGAAGAAATAATAATAGGAGCACAAGTATCATCCCCTCTTTGTGGTTGCTCACTTTCATACCCACCGTAAAAATGTTGGAATGTATGAGAATAACTAAAAGGGTACGTGGAGTATGGACCATAACCAAAGGATTGGTTTTGATTGTACTCTCCATAAGGGTGATAGTTGTAATATTGTTGAGGTTGAAAGCCGTGTTGATTGCTCCAATATGCTCCGTCTATAGAATTCGGTACCTGAAAAGAGATTCTCAAAACTCGTTTAAGAACCAAAGAATAAGAAAAAGTAAAACAAAACTAAAAACAAAAATAAGAAACCAAAAACAAGTGACAACCGCTGCCTCCCCGGCAACGGCGCCAAAATTTGATCGCTGTCGTAGGCGTCAAAAATAAATTACACTTTCTTACTACTCAAAATATATAATGAAGCAAGGGCAAGAAAGGATCGTTCCCACAGAGAGGTCTTGGTTGTCAATATGTTTTGGTTTCCTAAAAGTAACAAGGGGTTTTCTCGATTTTTATAAACTAAAATAAAATAAAGGCAAAACAATAAAAAGTAAACACGCAAATCAAGGATGTGAATATATTGGATAAAGGTTTCATCTTCAATTGTAAACAAGTTTTTGAATGTATGAATAGAATTCGTATTTAATCTCGCTATCATCAAAAGCCCTAGAATATCTTATTGCAAGAATACTCCATAAATTTCCTAAGTCATCAACACACACATTAGAGCTGCATATGTGAATTCTACCTAAATAATAACCTAACGCCTTGCGCTAATTAAGTTCAATTCCTAGGAGCATTAAGTTTCGAAATAGGCTAATCAATGCAATTGTAATACATTGCGCACACAATTAGAACAAAGGTCAATTTCTACATATGACTACAAGAGTGTATCACTACAAGCCGTAATCATATCATGCTACTCGTATTCAAGGTTATCGCCGATGATGAATCCTAAATTAGCTATATATATGGATGTGAGTTCAATCAATTCTAGACTTAACTAAACAAACATTCAATCATATTGCAATACATCAATCATGCAATTATTATAAACCGTAGAAATCAAACGATAATATTGAGAGAAAACTAATTCATAAAAATCATAACTTGGTTGCAAAATCCAACTACATCTTTAACCAATGAAAATAAATCAACTACTTGGGTTTTTGGAAATCATCACAAAGAGTTTAGAAGAATCTATCATGTGAAACCCTAGAAAACAAGTAGAAGCCCCCCTCATGGAGATAAAAAGAGATCCCCAGGTTTAGAGAAAGACTTTTCTATTTATATGCTTTTCCCCAAAAGGATACTCAAAAGTAGGCCAAGTCTTCTCAAAACCCGTCTCAACTTCGTCCACCAATCCCATGTGTGAAAACATATCTTCTGGAATTTTTGGGTCCATAACCGGGTCGACGGATTGCTGACGTCATCACCGGAATCCGGTCACCGAGAAAACTACTCTGGCCACCTGAATGATTAGAAACTATCACCAGGCATTTCTACACTTCCAGTAGCTCAACTCTGCTTCTCTGCAATTCAAACATTCACAAAATACCATCTAAGCCAATTCCTTGTTCTTGCGAAAACGTACCCAAAAGCGTAGCTCCAAACTCATATATGCCGCGGCCGAATCATGCATCCAACACATACCCACTTCGCGATTCACTGAAATACCATGATCCATACTCTAAGCTCCGAAATCCGCATCCCGGGATGGTACCACCGCGCTCGCCATTCTCGCCCACTTTTCGCACTATTTCGCACCAAAATCCATTCCCTGCACAATGCCATACTTCTCTGCGATTCCCATTGGCTTGTTTCAGTGGCAGCAACAACAGCTATACACCACCACCTACTTGACTAATTTCATTCAAACTCAGCCACATCCATCACTAGTTGCTCTTAAGCCTCCAAACTTGCATTAGTAAGCTGCAATTCAGCTGCAGTGACCCACATTCATTACCTGGCACTTTCTTGGCTCATTGCCACAATCGAACCCATTAACACAGCACCACTTCACTTCATTCCATTCCCTGGCGCAATTCCAACTTCTTGACCTTGCAAACATCAGCACCAATGCTGCTTCTCTTTCCCGACATTGCACTTCGTCGCAACAACGCAGAGACCGCCTCCTCCAAAGAATCATTCCTTCCTGGCTTACGAGATCAGCCTACAACCACTTCCTTGTTGGTCGTTAACATAGCCAACTGCAATTTCTCGCTGTCTAGCCACAGTACAAGCCAAACAACAATCCACCACCTGCAATGACATTACCAGCACCTCAATTCTTAACTGCAATGCATTGAAACCAACCTGCAAGTGCACAAGCTCATCGTATCCACTTCTCTTCTGCCAAGTGCACACCATCCAACACAAAACTGCACATTATTTTCCTAGCATTCATCTAGCACTTTAAGCATTCATATATTCAACACCACAACAGTCATCGGCAGCATCAACCAATTCCAGTCCCATTGTATCCAAGCAGAACCAAAACCAATACCGAGTTTTACCCATTCTGCCGACCCTTGCAAATGAAGCCGCTTGCATTCTCAGTTCTCCTGCGCAACTGCAATCTCCGTGGATTCAACTGGTTTATATTCATCTAAGCTCATTATGTAATTTCAATCATTCCCGATTCAGTTCCACTATGAGCACTCACAAACAAAACCCCAAACCAACAAATGTACGGATGCTTTTACCGCCGTAACTTCAATCCAAACCAACATCCATATCCAGCACACTACCATACTCGGTTTCTCCTAAATTCATTACAAACCAAAACTAATTCTCGCACCCACCTACAAACATCCATTCAATCCCGCAATGAACCATGGCAACAACTCCACTTGCTTTGCTAACTTCATGACTTGAACTCCTACATACTCATTCCGTAAACCCTTATCTTACTCACTCGAACCCTCGAGCATCATGGCAGACCGATACAAAGCAAATAGACAAAAAATGGACGCAGCTATACTGCAGCTTGTGGAACTAGTCGTTCGGCCTTTACACAAGCAGTTTGTGTACATTTTGTGGTAATACATAACTCACCAGCCATTGATTCTTAAAGCATTCCATCTCCTTGCACTTTCTCGTAGCTTCTCCATCATCGCACACCCGACCTCCGACCATTACCTCGCATCTTCTTCTTGGATCACAGTTTCTCAACCACAGATCACCGAATCGCACTGCAATCATCTTAGTCTCCATAAGCTAATTCACCTCAAAGAACATCAACCTATTCTCTGGACTGTCTTGTATTCAAATCAAGAACAATACTAAAAGCTCATGTACATCAGGTTAGCTTCACATGCCCTTCTCCATTGCAGCAGCAATAACTAACATTCATGTACAAGACCAGCAGCTCAAACTCATTTCCACTGCTTGCTTCCATCTGGGGCCAACCAACACCTCCATTTCCTTGCCTTATATCACCACCAGTAAGAGCACCACCAACTCCATCTGTGCTGCAACTCACACACTTCACATTGATCGCTGTCGTAAGCGTCAAAAATAATTTCACTTTCTTACTCACTAAATATGAATGAAGTACAAAGTAAGGAAGAGTTCCTATCCACAGAGAGGCAATTGTTGTTATGCGATTTTCATTTTTATAGGTAACCAAGGGGGGGATGTTTGTTGTTTTAACGAAATACTAAAGTAAAAATAAAATAAAGCAAAGCAAATAATTGGAATAATCAATAAGGAGAAGATATTGGTCACGGGATAGTATCATTCACAAACATGTATTTTCAACAATGATTAGAATTGGTATTTTAATCTCTCATTTACTAATAGTCCTAGGATACCTTGACCGCAAGTATATCCCGCTAATTCCCCTTTTCATCACAACCACATTAAAAGATGCATATGTGAATTCTTCCTAGAAAGCAACCTAAAGTGTAAAAGCACAATTAGATTTAACTCCCTAAAAGCAATAAGTTCTATGGAATAAGACTAATCAATGCAAACGAATGTGTAAAAGCACTAATCGTTTTAACAAAAGTTATGATTCACTTGTGACTAGTAGGATATATCACTACAAGCACTACCCACAATTATGCTACTTAGAATCAGGGGTAAACAACTTTTTCGTATTGAAAACCCTAATATAGCTCTAGAGATGAATGTAAATCGATTGATTAGGACTCAACCAAACAAACTATCAAATCATATAACACTATTAATTGTGAATCACAAACAATAAAATATTGAGACAAAACTAATTCATTGAATCATATAACATATTGAGAAATCAACTTTATCCCATAACCAATAATATTTGTTTAGCTACTCATAGCTATAGAGTTCATCATAAAAATATTAATTGAAAAGAAGAAGATGAACAAAAGCAAACCCTAGAAGCGTAAACAAAACCAAATTTCTCTCCAAAGTTCCAAGAAAATATATGATCCAAAGTTATAAAAACTTTCTCCTTTTATTGCTTTTCAACTTTCCAAAATTAGGTCTTCATAGTCCAAAGCCCATGTGGTCCACCAAGCCCATGTGTTTGCAAATACCCATGTAAAAATACACCCCAAAAGTGGTCGCCGGAAATCTGGTATTATGGCCGAAAATTGGCCGGAATCCGCACCTGGAAAATATCTCGTGGTGACCGCAAAGTCCACCCGGCCACCGGGTCAACGGGTCAGCTCGGTCGAGTCAACTCGGGTCAAGTTACCGAGTCAAACCTGGTAAAGGTCTTCGAGTCGATGACTCAACTCAGTTCAAGATCTTCTTGTCAGACCTGAGTCAGAGCTGAATGGACTGACAACCCATTGCACATCCTGAACTTGTACAGCACAATCATTGTGCTTCACAGCTCCTTAGCCAGCCATCTTGGCTGTGCATCCATCTCTCATTCAACAACAGCAGCTTCTTTTGCATACATCTAAACTTCTCAAACAGCAGCATTCCATCAACTCCAATCCTCGAATCATTCATTTATATCATCGCACCGATCGCAGCAACTTGCAAATCCTGCTCCAATGGACCATCTAAAATCTCAGTGCGCAACTCCGCTCAACCGCAACCATGTCGTGCAATCTCACGATCCAATCACAACCAACTCTGTCTCAAAATCCAACACAAGCTTCCACCTGCACCCCCTTCATCGCCATTACTCGCACCTTGCCGCTCCCCGCAATTTTCTCGAATCTCCATAACTAGTCTGTTGCTTCTCGCCTTCCACATTCGAGCCAATACTAACACATAATGCCATCAGCTTCATATCCGGATAGTGCATTGCAAAACCACCTCAAATCTCTCTTCCATACTCAAAGCCTCCAACAACTTTGTATCACCATCTAAACCCACCATTGCTACTCCATTCCAACCATTCGCGGCATCGATTCATTCCCGCAAATTTAATCACTTTAGCAACAACTTCCCAAGCCATGTATAGCTACCATTTTCAACACCGCCTTACATCCAAATTTCCTTAATTCTCCTACTTGCAATTGCAGTTTGCACTCCAACTACAAACAATCTTTGCTTCTCATGCGACTTCAGATACACAACACCACCAGACTCCCCATCAATCCAGCGAACCTTCATATCATTCCCTGTACTCAGCTTCAAACACCCGGCCACTGCTCCAGTTCAAACCACCAGCTCTTTCCATTTTGCACTGCAGCAACAGACACTTCAATAACAATCTCAGTTAAACCCAATCTTCTCTCTGCCATACCACCATCTTAAGCTTAAGCCATCTTCTCACACAAATTCAGTTCCTTTCTCAAATTCAACAAAGATATCTCGCCATTACTTGCACCTGTAACTCCATTCCCAATTGTGGTCCTAACATACATCTAATAGTGAATCTGCTCAATCATTCATTCAAGCCAACAGCATTGTTCAACAACCTCATTCTATTCTTTCAACCACCAGGATATCAATTCAATTTATTTCTTTCTTCAATCACAGCCTTTGTCCATCAAACCAACACTGTCATCTTCTTCTTTAACCATTCTCTCGTAACCACCATCAACTGAAGCACCACTATCTCTACCCCAGCAACTCCACCAGCTACCCTGCAATTCATTGTGCTAATTCAGATTCAAATCAACCCTGACTTGGGTTTCTTATTCACTGTAACATCAAATTATTCGACAGTAACAACTCTCAATTTCTTCACATTTGCTTCAATTAACAGACCCATGCTCAAACGATTTCACCACCAGAGACAGCTTCTCGATCTGCAATACTTGAACCCAACCTGAATCAACCTAAATTCCAGTTCGAATTCAACCCTAGTCTTCAATTATTGAAACCATTACTGCCAAACGCAAATCCAACACAAACCCATTATTTACAAACCTTTGAATCCACAGAAACTCGCAACTGGTTGGTGATTCTACTCCCTTCATCTCCATTTTCTCCCACATCAGCTTATTGTTCTTGATAGAGTTTTCAACTGAGAATTAATCTTCACAAATCGAACCATCTTGCTGCCGAATCTTCATCATGGTAGCACATCCGACTTCTTCTCTTCATTTAATCTCGATTTCTCGGACCCAACAACACAAAGCCCCGCTCTTTTCTTAACTTCCGGTGAAAAGGAATGGATTGAATGAGAGATATAAATCTCTCGAATTTAGGTCATGTAGGAATCAAAACTTATATTGACACCCCCACTTAATGGTTAAGGGCTAACTAAATCAAATATGCCTTGTCGGTTTCGGAGAACCGACAAATTAATCTTTGCTCAACTCGACTGTTGGTTTTAAGGAACTCGCGGTTCATTCTTGACCTCATTGCGTAACTGCCCGCTTCAAGTGTCACTCTTGTGAATTGACATTTTTCCTTTATGCTCCAAACGGACGTTTTCTCTTTCTTTTGCTCATAATGACTCCATTGCACCTGATAAACTCAAAAGCAATCATAAGATACATAATTTATCAGAAAACCCGCAAAGAAAGCATAAACAATATATATAAAATTAGGTGTTTTACAACACCTATCACACATCTCAGACCCTGATTTCACCTCCAGTTTCATCTCTGCTCAAATTCGACTGGCAACAACAGCTTAACCCATTTCAGCTTCAACTGCAACTCACCCATTCTAGCTGCAGATTCATTTAAGCTTCACTTCTAATCAGGCCGATAACCAACTTCAACTAAACCCAATTACCTGCTCTTCCTAACCACCAATATCTTCTCTCACTTGTGCAAACACCACCAAAATCGCATCTTTACCGGCCGCAATCTCGAATCAAACCCCTCTCTCTAATCGTCACATAAATCAATTCAAACCCGCACTCGCACCGAATAGCAAAGATCGAATCATCTCAATCTACTAATTCCTTCTCTATCTCGGACCACCAACTTCACTGCCACGTTCGTCTCTCCTAACCCTCTCTAATCAAAGACCTTAGCTGTTAGATATTGACATCAAACCCATCATCTAACAAACCCCATAATCATTCCATCTCAAACTGGCTTCAGATCTCCTTCATTTCTACATGTTTCCACCTACAGCTCTGTGTATGTCTGAGCTCCAAAACCCCTCTCATCTTTCTCATGAATTCGCCCATCAGCACGATAATCTATTTCTGCAACTGAACCTGTCTGAACTTGGGGAAATAACGCAATCAAATTCAGGGTTGTGCGATAATGAAATCGAGATGATGGTTGGGTGTAATGAAACCGAGATGGATATTGGCACCGTCCCATTGATAAGGGCAAACGAGTTAGGTGGCTTCCATTATTTTCTCGCTTCAAATGCAATTTAGACTTGCCAGCTCCACATCCATCAACGGCCAATGACTCCAAGCAACGAATTGAGCATGTATATCACGTCTTTCGCTTAAATGACTCCAAAACACTTAATCGACTCAAAAGAAAACATAAGATACATAATTACACGACAATAGCAAAGAAAGCATAAATACTAGATATAAAATTAGGTGTTTTAGACACCTATCAGCAGGCAGTATAGAACTTAAAGAATAGGATAGAGAGATATCAAGCTAGGTTGAAGATGATGCTCTCAAGGAACTATTATCTGCTAGATGGCCTCTTCTAATCCGCATTCGGATGTATTCTCTTATTGTCAATGACGTTCATGTCAAGAAGACTTTGAATATCTTTGTGGAATAAATTGCGTTGGTTTTTTGATTGGTGAAATGGTTTTTTTCATTAATGCATTTATGAATAAATTGATAATTCAAACGTGTAATGAAAATAAATGCCTGTATTGTCGTGTCATGAGACAGAAGCGTACAATGATCAAGCATGATATGCCTTGAGCCATTTTCCGTTGATGACCGCTTCTAACTTGCCCCCGTCCACCTTGATGATCTTGTAGTAGCCGCATCTTGTAAGCCTTAGTGATTGCATAAGGACCTTCCCATTTTGGTGAGAATTTTGGTGCGACACATGTCTTGCTTTGGATGTGCTTGGCTGTCTTCAAGACCAAATCTCCCACTTTGAAAACACGTGGTTTCACAGTTTTGTTATATGCCCCGAAATTCTATTCATGTACACCCGAGTGCGTTCCTCTCTTTGCTTCTTCCGAAATCGAGAGTGTCTAATTCAACTACTCCGGGAGTTAGATGCTTGACCGTTCCGGTGAACCCCGCTTCTTCTTGAAATCTGGGTGATGGGATTTTGATCTGTTGGGGAGGATTGCATCCGCACTAGTAAACAAGTGAGTATGGAGAAACTCCAACGGAGCTTAAGGTGATGTCCTATGCCCAGTGCCATCGGTGAATCGTCATGCCATTCTCTAGGATTGTCATGTCTTTGTTCGACTTAGAATCCGGATCATGTCTTGTTGGTACTCTCGACCTATCCGTTTCCTTGAGGATAGTAGATAGTGGAGAAGACCTGTTTAATTCCATATTCTTCAAGTAACTCTGCACTGTTTGTTGACGAAGGGAGTGCCGTTATCAGTGATAATATGCTTAGGCACACCAACACAACAAATGATATACTCTTTAATGAAATACGCAATTGTTGCTCCTGTAGTTCCTCGCAGAGGAATGGCCTCCACCAATTTAGTGAAGTATTCTGTCGCGGTTATGATATACTCGTGCTGCTTTGATGACGGTGGATTGATTTTCCCAATAATGTCCAGTCCCCAACCGTAAAATGGCCACGGATCGCTTATCGAGTGTAAAGGGGTGGAAGGCGCGTGAACAAGGTTCCCATGGACTTGACATCTGTGGAAGCTTTGAACAAAAGTGGCTGTGTCATCCTCCATGGTTGGCCAATAATATTTCTCGTGTATCTGGAGAAACATTTTCTTCTTCCCTTGATGTTCCCTTCGTGCATTTCCTTCAGCATAACCGGGATTTCTACCCCAGCCAGGCACCGCAACAGATCACCTCTGAAGCTCTTGCGATACAGGATCCCTTCGTGAAACACAAACCACTTGGCCTTTTGCTTCATCTTGACGGCATCCTTTTGGCTAGCAGGAGTTGCCCCGTCATGAGATAGATAATGTACGGCTCTCCAGTCCCAGCGCGGCTCACATTAAAAACCTCCAATTGATGTGGTGGCGCTTGACAATTCGAGCAGGACTTCTCCGGCGGTCGGGATTGAGTCTCCATCTCTCGCCGCAATAGCCTGGGCGTTAAAGTCGCCGATAAAGCGTTACCACCAGGTGATTGTCCACAAATTTCGTTGTGAGAACGCGGTTAGTACTTGTTGTGCTTCATCATCCCCACTCATCTTGATAGGGAACCGTCCGGTTTCAATGATATAACATACCATGAAGCATGAAGAAGTTTTGCGGTGGTTTTGAGACTGACCTTTTCTTGGGAAAGTGAGTGTTGAGCTCTGAATGATCGAAGTTCGCAATCGCAAATCTCGGTGTCTTTGTATTGTGACAGCCATGTCGATTCTATGGTTCTCCTCTTTCTTTGTCAGGGTTTCTTCTAATCCTTCGAACTTCAATTTACGCCCACGTTGCTAGACAATCGGGCGTGTTTGTTGTTCTTTGCGACCAACATGGGTTATGGTTGAATCAAGAAAATAGTTTAGTAATCTTTGTGCTTCGATCGGTATGGAGCTAGCGTCACTTCCTTCAATGCATATACTCCATTCATCCCATTCACCAAAGAGCTTGGAGTCACCTCTTATCTCGCAGCGCGTGACTCTGCATGCTTGGCTATTGATAGCCCTATGAGGAAGGCTTCATATTCTCCGTGAATTGTTGGTACATTGGAAGTCCACCTTGAAGGAGTGTGAGAATACTTCCCGATTGGAGATACTAAGACTACGCCTGCCCTCTCGGTGTATCGCTAGGAGTGGCGGAGCTGTCAAAATACAACAGCCACACTTCTTCCTCGACAACGGAGATGTCCGAAATTCTCCAGGAAGAATCCTCGCGTAGTCCCGTAGTGCCTTCCCCGAGGAATGCCGCTAGTAAGTCTGCGATTGCAGTTGCCCCTTGATAACTCTAGGTGATGCACACGTTATTTCTAACTCGACATTTGGAGAAGCCACTTGGCCGCCCTTCCCATCGGGGACCGATTTTTAAAGTAGGAACTTCGCAGGTCGATTTAGATATGAGTACCACCTTGTTGGACAGCAGGTAATGTCTGAACTTCTGAATGGAATGGATTAGAGATAAGCATGCTTTCTCTGCCTTAGGATATCTGAGTTCAGCATCTCTTAATATTCGACAAAGTAGTATATGGGACGTTCGATTCCCTCATCGTCTTCTTGAGCTAGCAAGGCCCCAGACGGTGGGTGTCACCGGGCGGTGTAGAGACAAAGCGGCTTCCTTGGACTAGAGACTTCATGATGGTGGAGACAGCGAAAGATTCGTTGAATTTTTTCGAAAGCTTCCTGTTGAGTTGCGGTCCAAACAAAGCTTGCTTCCTTCTTGACAAGGGGGTGAATGAGGCAACAAGTCAGGCCGGCCGGTATAAAACGTCGAATGTAGTTCACCTTGCCCATGAAACTTTGGAGTTCTTTCACGGTTCGTGGTGGTGGCATCATGAGGATGGCTTGAGTCTTGGACGGGTCCACCTTGATCCCTTCACTCACTTGGAATCCTAGAAATTTGCCAAGAGACACCGAAAGCGCATTTCATAGGATTCATCTTCAATTTGTATTCACGACACCTCTCGAACACTTGTCGTAGGACTCCTGTGTGGTCTGCTCAAGCTCTTGATTTGACCACAATATCATCTACGTAGTCTTCAATTTGTTTATGCATCATATCGTGGAAGATTGCCGTCATAGCGCGTTGATACGTTGCACCGGCGTTCTTTAAACCGAATGGCATAACAAGATAGTAGAAATTTCCAAGAGGGTTGAAATGCCGTCTTACTTGCATCGTGCTCATACATCCTTATATGATTGTATCCACTGTAACCATCCATGAAGGAGAACATGCCGTGTCCACTGGTGGCGTCCACTAACATGTCTATGTTGGGCGGAGGAAAGTCGTCCTTGGGGCAAAGACTTGTTCAAGTCTCACCGAAATCCACGCAAAGACCGACCGTCCGTTTTTCTTCTTTACTCGAACCACGTTGGCTAACTGTGCCGGATGATGAATAGGTTTGATGAAGCCAAGACTAGCAACTTCTGAATTTTGGTCTTGATTTTCTCTTCCAGTTCGTGTATGAATTGTCTCGGAGACTGTTTGATCGGCTTGGATCCAGGTACGACACGTAGATGATGGGTGACCAATTTTTCATCCAGACCAGGCATTTCCTCGTATGTCCAAGCAAATACATCTTGATACTCTTTGAGAAGTTGGACAAGATTCGCGCGTTAAATCCGTGGAAAAAATCGAACCGACAGAGACATGCCAGGAGATTCTTCATTCCCGACGTTAACAATCTCGAGCTCAAATCGATTGTGGAGTTGGTGCCATCTTGTAGTCAAGCCATGAGCGTCCTAATACCTCCTCTTTGTGGCTCGTTCTTGAAGCATTCAACCTCAAGCGAGAGACCGGGTACCAGTCTTCCCTGCTAATTGCTAACAGCGGCGTCGGTATATCGTTTTTCCCTTCTGATCACGGCTTGCCTCGAAAGCTCGTTCCCTCTTGGTGTGGACGTGGGTTGCGGCTTCACCGGATAAAGAAGAGTGTCTGGTCAGCAAAGGTGCGTCGTGGTGGATAGCCCTCGATGCAAGTCGGTCCTCCTCCTGGATCGACGCCCACATGGGTAGTGGGGTGCACATGACTTTGTCTGATCCTCGCCGCGGAGCTTCCCTTGGCTCGAACAGTTCCACCCCGCATATTGGTGCGTAAGGAGACAATGATACAGGAATATGGACGACTTCGTTATTCATCATAGTCTTCAGGCACTGATGATACGTTGAAGGGACGACCCTGTTGTCATGAGACCACGGTCTCCCTAGTATCATATGATAGTCCGGCTCCTTCTCTATGACTTCAAATTTCACTTTTGACTGAACGGGCCCCTCCGATAAATTCGGATTGACGTACCCGTATGTGCTGGTCTGGTTTCCTTCAAAGTCTGTCATTATGGTAGGCTACTGTATGATCTTGCATGGGCAAACCTTGGCTGTCCTGAGAGTCTTGAGAGTAATCACATTCGAAAATGCTCCTGTGTCGATGAGCGCTCTCTTGAAATCTGAACCCTTGATGCGTGCGGTAACATGTAGGGACCGGTTGTGACCTTCCTCCGCCATCATGTCGTCCTCTGTAAATGTAACATTATTTACAGATGTTTCCGATACGTTTAGGACTTCTGGACGTGAAGGAGCCAGGTGTACGTCCAGGGCTATCTGGTTAATTGCAGCAAACGTCTCCGCACGCTGATTCTTCGAGAGGTGTAAAAGTTCACACAAACTCTCCACTAGAGATGCCGATTCCCGATCCACCGTCTCTCTGGTTCGTAGTGAAGTCAATTGATTTGAGAGGGACCAGTCCCCGGTGTAGAAGTCTCCGGAACGCTCATCTCCGATGTGATCTTGACGAGGAGATCAAGTATGGAATTTATTGCTTCCTTGATTAGCTCCATGTTCTTCGTGTGAATCTCCTGTACACGCGCTAGTTCACTCAACGTTGGGAGTCTCCTGATTATACCATCAGGTACGCTATTGGGAGGAAGGGTATCTCCGTTGGAGGAATTACCAGAATTTGAGGTCGTTGAGGCGGTCCTAAGACCAACCATCTTGAAACTGATCGAATGGTATTGAAGAAATTGACTTTACAACCGAGAGATTAACCTCCCACTGTGGTCGCCAATTATTTATGGGTGAAAACTATTTCTGCCGGTTTTGGTAATTTAGGGTGTGTGGATGAGAAATGAATATAAACCCTAAACAAATGCACTGCACGGGAGTGCTTGTGATTCGAGAAATCAACATGTACAACTCTGGCCTAAACCAAGAAATGGTCGTTCCAGACTTGCTTCGGTCACAAAGTGAAGGAGGTGGGGTTGATCTTAGGGAGGGAAGCGAAGAAGGTGTTGAGATTGTGAAGGTGTTGGTTGTGTATGACTTGTATCAGAAAGCTGAACTGGCTTGCATAATGTAAGCTATCAGTTCTGGTGTTTGGATACGATTGTATCAACACTTGATTTTCTTCGCCTTGTCCGTCTTGTGGAAATAGGGGGAGAACCTATTTATACAAGTCATTAAGCCTAACCCACGTCTCTCATGGGAAGTGGAGGAAGTGGAGTGATGGAGTAGTGGAGTTGTGTGTTAGTGTCACACGACCAGTCTTGCCCACTTCTCCCGTCATCGCAAACGTCCATGACTTACCGACACGTTCTTGTGATGGCGCGTTATGCATGCTGCCGCACGCTGTAAACCGCCGACCAATACCCAAGTAAGTATCCCCGTTTGTGACATGATTGATGTCGATCGTGTGGATCGTGGGACCCACGGAAGTAGCATGT